>LOEQ01001069.1:116799-134167 GCA_001685075.1 Bramus lutescens
GGCCCAGGTTTGCTGGCTATACCAGAGAAGTCACTGGCTTGTAGTTTCAGGGGTGTTGATGGTTTCATGACCCATACTGCCACCTTCTGGAGATCTCTCCACCGCCAGCTGTTTCATTCAGTGTCAGGGTTCCAAACCAAAGATGGGACTACGGTCTCCACCTGCTCTGTTTCAAGGAGCTTAAATCAGGATGATGGTGACTAAATCTTCACCATATTCCGGAAATTGCAACCATTTTCACTGCACATCCACCAAGAGAGGAAATGCAGAACGGATTACTATTTTCTTGTTGTGTTAAGAAAAGGTCTCATGAAGCCCAAGCTGGCCTTGAACTCACTATGTAGCTGAGGATACCCTAAACATCTAATCTGCTGTATCCATTTTTCTACTACTAGCATTATAGGTGTGTACCACCATGCAAGGATTGTGAGCTTGTGGGGATCAAAGCTAATGTACATTAGACAAGTCCTTTACCAACCGAGCCTTGTTTCCAGCCTGTTTTGAAACACGGAAATGAATGGGATTCTTCAAAAAGAATCAAAGAAGACTTGAAAATTCATAGTTTGTAGTGACTGGCTTTGGGACGTAGGATTGAAAGCATGTTTTAAGTTCTTTCTGTTTTTCCAAAATCCCTGTAATAACATGGTTGTATGGTGCGTTCTTTGGGATCTTAGAGTGACAGAAACCCATTGGTGGTTCTGGGATCTGGAAGATCTAAAATCAAGTCATGCACAGGGCCGCGCTCTCTGAAGATTCTAAGGAGACTATTTGGTTTCTGGGTCACCAGCAATCTTAGTAGCTGTAACCGCTGCATATCCCTTAATCAGGTGGCACCTCTGTGCATCAGGGTCTACTACAAGGGCACCGTCATTTTGATCTAGGAGCTATCTGATGGCAGAACACCCTTACCTTCACTAAGCAGCACATTTCTGAAGACTATTTCCAAACAGCATCTCATTCTGAGTCTCTGGGTAGCCTGTGACTTTGGGGGACCACTATAAAATACAGGTGCTTTGGGTTCACATCCTGGCTAAGATGCTAAATGTTTTCACATTGAGCTAGGTACTGATCGTTTCTGACGATGTGAGTTCTCTTCTACCGTGAAGATTAAGATACCAACTGTATGGGCTTTGAAATTAATATTAAAGATTAATATGAGCACTTCGTTTGTACCTGGCAGAAAGCCCAGCGTTCAGTTCAAGATACTTATTGTGTTTGCTTTCAACCTCATAAAAAAATCCTTCAGTTTAAAGCAGGGAAAACATAGGCCATTTAACAAAGAGAACTTTGGGGTCTACCTGACCCATTGCTTTCTTCTAGAATGTGTGTGTGTGTGTTTGAAAGCTTTTATTTAGTTTGGAGACACATGGTCATGGTTAATGAATTGTTTCTGACCAAGAGAAAACATTTGGGTCTATTTCTGTCTCCAGAGAGGCTCAGACACACACACTGTAAGAAGTAAAGCGACTACCCATCACTACTTTCCTGCCTCTCCCTGCCCTGTGTAAGCCTGACTCCAGAACCGTTCACTTGAAATTGACCCTAAGCATAGCTGAAGTCTTCCATGTTGACAGAGGAAGCTGTGAAATTTACTTGCAGAAAGAAATAACCTCACTGACCTGGTTAATTTCTTTTCATTAAGTTCAGCAATGGGGGATTTAGAGAGATCATTAGGGTGGGGAAGGACTTAGGGGTGGGAGGAAAATTTTGAAGGCAGCACCTTGCAGCTTCCACCTGTGGACAACTTGCTGTGAAAGCACAAGGGTTTGAGTTATTATCCTACCAACCGTGTTAAAAGCTGGGCCTCGGCACATGCACCCGAAATCCCAGTATCATGGAGCTGGAGGTGGGAGGATCACTGGCGTTTCCTGGCTGCCAGGCTAGTTCCAGGAGCAGTGAGAGACTGTACCAAGGATACAGCAAGGGGTGGAATAGGACACCCAAAATTCTCCTCTAGTCTGGGGGCTCACAGCTGTACACACATGCATGCATGCACACACACAGACACGCAGAAACACACATATACATGCATGTGCATACCACACACATATATGCATGCACATACACATACATGCATGTACACACAGAGGCACACATGCATATACATGGATACACACATGCAGACACACATATACACATACATGCATACACAGACAAAAGACACTTACATGCATGCACACACAGAGGCACATACACATATACATGGATGCACACATGCAGACAGACACACATACACACATACATGAATATACACAGAGACATGCAGACAGACATACATGCGTGCACACACACGCACACTTCCAAACATTAACATTTTAGGAAACAATCCCAAAACTGTTTATCACTCTTAGCTAAACATGAACCAGAAGAACAGCCTGGAACCTGAGACAGCTGCAAAGCTAAAGAATACACTGATGGCATTCAACACAAATAGCTGTGCCTTTTGGACCCAAAGCTGAGCACAGCAGAAAGGCAAACTCCCAGGAACAAATCTGGGTCTCTGTTTCCCATGATCTCAAACAGCTGTTCTGAGTTTTGTGCCCCCCACCCCCAGAATGGCCTATAACTGAATGTGGCATTGAAGCCTATAAGCATGTGTGAGCAATTCCTTCTCTCTCAGGGACTACAACGCAGTGTTGCCCAAGGCTCCTGCCAGCCTCCCTGAAAGCATCAATGGACAAAGACTCAGGGTGGCAGCCCCTTTGCCCTTTCCCTGTGGATCTGCTTTGCCCGTCTTTGCCAGGCTTTCCACCGTTTCCTTCTACTCCAGCTGCTTTGAAAACACTTTTAACTTTTCCTCTGGTTCCCATTTGGCTCTCGGTCTGGGAATGTGCTCTGAGGAAGGCCTCCCTGACTTTATCCCTCTTTTCCCAAGACCAAGGTGACATTTTAGTAGCAGTGTGAGAAGACTACAATAACGACTTATTGGAGATCTCTGATGCTTTATTATTTTTTCAATAAACCAAAGCCTTAAAAAAGCTGGGCGTTTGAAGGAGAGGAAGGAGACTGAGGAAAATCCGAATGTCTGAGTCCCTGTAGGGCAACCCCCACAAAAGGTAGGAAGAAGAGAAATGAAAATACTTTTTTTGTGGTGATTGTCACCCGAGGGAGAACCTCCAAGTTTGGTATTTACTCACGCATAGTGTTCCAGGCACTTCCTCTTCCCCAACATGTCCATGTGGCTTTATATACACGTGTTTACAGAATGCGTAAATAAACATGAGTGCAATATGAAACACATGGCCTGTGTTTATAAAATATGCATCCGTTTATGCTAATGAAAAATTACTTCCATCAGAGAACAAACAATGCTCCATGGAAGGGTTAGCAGGTATGCAGATTGCCTGTCTGTGGCCCTCACACTTGGAGAAACTGAGTCATTAATATAACAAAAGGCAGGAATTTTTACTTCTGTCAACTTCCAAAACTGCATGGTTTAAAGACGTGTAAGCTGAAAAGAAGCTTCCCTCCCAAATTGTTATTTGTGCAACAGAGGAGCTTTTAAAATCAGCTTCGGGTGGCCACTTCAGTCAACATACATCTGGCTTCAGCCAGATTTCCAAGTTTTCCAATAAACCCATGTGCATACTCTCTGGAGGGCTGGCTTAAAAAACACTTCTCCAAAGACCGAGAAAGCCATGTGAGTACCAGGAGCTTGCCTTTCTCCTAACTTCTCACAGACTCAGGCCAACCGAGGACACCATTTCACTGTACCAAGTCTTGGGGAATAGAAGGAGGGGAAATTCCACCCTTTTACAATTATGTGTGTTTGTGTGTGTGTAAATGTCATGATTGTGCAGTGTTGTTATACACTAATACAAAACAGGGTGGGGTGGGCCAGGGGTATCTAGAGTCGGGCACGTAAGGAGGGAGGAAAACAAGTTGGTCCACTCCATGTGAGCCTTTTCTAACCTCACCAGAGCAAACAGCGGAAGCTGTGGAGTTCAAGCGGCTGCAATGCTGGCGGACATGAAGTCAGTTCATGCAGCCACACTTGCTGTTAGCCCGGTATCCAGACTCCAGTCCTGGTGAAATGCATTCTGAGTTAACCTGTGTGTGATGACTTTGTGGTATCAGTCTATGTAATATTAAACAACACTGTAAAAAAAAAAAAGCTGCAAGTGGTGCCCACTCATGGGGCACCATGATGTGTATGCGTTTGTGTATGCATGTGTGTATGTGTGTGTGTGTATGCATGTATGTGTATGTATGTGTGTGTGTGCGCCATGATGTGTATGTGTATGTGTGTGTATGTGTGTGTGGGTGTGTGTGTATGTGTCTGTGTGTATGCACCATGATGTGTATGTGTGTGTATGCGTGTATGTGTGTGTATGTGTGTGTGCACCATGATGTGTATGTGTTTGTGTATGTGTGTGTGTGTGTATGTGTGTGGTCTAGAGTTTGAGGGAAACCTTGAGCCACCTAGTGAGACTCTGTCTAAAAACAGACAGACAAACCCACAAAATCAAAACAAATAATGATGCGTCAAGTAAAAACAACAGGGAGCACTACAAAGCTGGGTGTGGCTCATTCCTTTCATCCTAGCACCAGGGTAGCAGAGGCAGGTGGATCTCTGTGAGTTTGAGGCCAATCTGGTCTACATAGTGAGTTCCAGGATAGTCAGGGCTACCTAATAGAGAATAATTTTCTCAAAAAACCAAACCAAACCACAACAAACAAAGCAAAAGCAACAACCCCCCAAAGCCCTCAAACTGTAATGCATAGATGCTATAAAAACAGTGCAGAGGGATTTTGTCTCTTTTGAAGTCCTCACCGTGTCTTGGATGTGCATTGTTTTTTCCCAAGCAGTCTTTCTCCCCTAAAGCTTAGGCTAAATTTGTACTAAAACTATTTCTTTAAATCTTTTATTAGATTTGTTCATTTTTCAAATGTGTGAATGTTTTTGCTTGCATGCATGTCTGTGTACCATGTGTGCTTGCTGTCATCTGTGGAAGGCAGAAGAGGGCATCAGATGCCTGGAACTGGAGTTACAGATGGTTATAAACCCCCAAGTAGTTGCCGGGACTTGAGCCAGAGTCCTTTGGAAGAATAGTAAGTCTTTAACTGCTGAGCGCTCTCTCCAGCCCCGGAAAACTGCTTCTTAATAAGTTCCAGCTTTGCTTCAGACAGCAAAAGAAAGAAGAGGAAAAAAAAAGGCAGAGGCCAACGGGACATCACCCATGAACACCCCGCCCACCAATCATGCATTTCCAGTCTCAGGAAACTGATCTGATACAAATTAACTGCTGCAGACTCACAGCCTTACCTGGACATCATGAACTTCAATATGTGCACACAGGTGCATGTGTGTGTGTGTGGGGGGGAGAGACTTTATTTCACGCACACATTTGTATAACCAATCCTGCCACAGTCAGTCAAGATGCAGAACTGCTCTCCCACCCAAAGTCACCCCTCCCTCTTCCCCAGCCTGTTCACAATCCTGGAATCTGCCTACTCTCCATCTGTGCAGCACTTTTTAAAAAGATTTGTTTACTTTATTTTAGGTGTATGATTGTTTGCCTGCGTATACGCCTGTACACTGTATGCATGCCTGGTGCCTGTGTTGGCCAGAAGAGGCTGTCAGATACCCTGGAACTGCAGTTACAGATGGTGGTGAGCTGTCACATAAGTGTTGGGAACTGAACCCTGGTCCTCTGCAAGAGCAGCAAACACTTCTAACTGCTAGCCATTTCTTCCACCCCTCCAGCAACATTTATTTATTTATTTTAAATAAAATGAACAGAAGGAAAAATAAGAGAAAACATCAAAGCACATTTGACAGTGAAGGCAAAGTTCTGATTTGGGTAACTTTTTTTCCCGTGTGTGTGTGTGTGTGTGTGTGTGTGTGTGTGTGTACATAATGCGTACATATCAATGTATGTGTACATACACACATGCATTCATACATATCAATGTATATGTGCATACTATTCTGTGTTGTAAATGTATTTCTTAGGGAGAGTTTCCAGGGAAAAAAAGAGAAAATATTGTGATATTGGAAAGTCTGAATCATCAGCCAAACCTTTCTGTCTGTCAGGAGACATCTCCACTGAAGAGAGACATTTTCCTTTGGCCAACNGCTGCCATTGTCTTCCAAGCCTTTAATTAATGACTCTTAGCTTCATGTTGCATGGAATTTCACCATGTAGACCCTATGTTTTAGAAATATATGTTCAGAACTGTAGAACTGGGGTTCAGAGACAAAACAAGTGATGCCAGGTAGTTTCAAGACTGTAAATATTGGGGGGCTGGACAGACGGCTCAGTGGTTAAGAACACTGGATGCTCTTCCAGAGGACCAAGTTTCAATTTCCAGCACCCACAAGGCAGCTCACAACTGTCTGTAGCTCCAGTTCCAGGGAATCTGGTACCCTCACCCTGACACACATGCAGACAAAACACCAATGCTTATAAAAATAAATGAAAATATCTAAAAAAAACTGTAAATATTCTAGCCTCCCACCGCTGGCCAAGAGAAACCAGGAGATAAGCAGGTCCCTCAATTCCATAGCCTCCCCTAAATGGTATTCCTGGAATTACTTTCTAAGTGTGTGACACTTAATGGTATATGGGGCACACTCGTACAATTTCAGGAACATTGAAAAGATCTACCACAATTTAAATAAAGTATTTGTTAATAAAAGAATATGCAGCTATTCATAGTGGAGTCAGGGCCTGCTAAGCACATTTTAATTTGTAAGTTAAAAAGGTGGTTCTGCAGATACATATTGAAGTTAAAGATTTCCACTAAATGTGATCATGTTTGGACCATCCTAAAACTGGTAAGTCGGATGAACATGAAGCTGGGGTGGAAGCATCTGTCTCATGCTGCAGGCAAGGTGAGTGTTTTTGCAATATTTTGGGATGGTAAAACAAATCTGCTATGAAGCAAGTGAATAGGTAAGGATCCTCATTTGTTCTCTTGCTTGTTGTGATTTAGAACAGTGCAGGGTTTGTGAACGGCAGGCATTTGGAGGCTTTATATCCTTTAAGAGACCTAGGCAAGATTTCCCCCTATGATATGTCCCAGCATCCTGATAGTTATGGTGTTGACAGAATCCTGGTCAAAGGCGGAATGGTAGGCTATTGATGCTTCAGAGACAGGGTGAATGGGTGGGGGCCTTATCTGTCTGTGATAGATAGATAGATAGATAGATAGATAGATAGATAGATAGCATCCATCCACCACACCCACCCCCTCTCTCTCTCTCCATCCATCCATCCATCCTTCCATCCAGCCATCCAGCCATCTACCTATCCTATCATCTCACTATCTATCTATTTTCCATTGGCTGGCCTGGAACTCACCTTCTAGACAGCCTGACCTTGAAACTGCAGAGATGCAACCTCCCTCCCGAGTTCTGAGTTTACAGGTGTGAGCTACCATGCCTGGCTTAATGTACTCTTGGCTTGTGTTTATCCCTGGATATATATTTTTTCATGATCTTTTGCAATATTTGGACACCAGTGTTAGATATGCCCTACAACATACCATTGATTTATTTGGCAAACAGCAAAGGGAGCCATCTAAACCTGGGGAGGCTCTCACTTTTGAGGGCTGAGCTGTTTGAAGTCTATCTCGGCTACCTGAGCAGATCTGGACAGGCAAACGATTGGTAATAGTTGGGGCCTGAAGTTATTGATTTATCAGGTCTTTCAAAAATATTGAACATTTCACAGTAAGTTACCACTTGAACAAACTTCCTACAGTCAACACTACAGCCTTTGCTGAACTTACGTCCTTTATAGCTAGGATCGTCCGCGACATCTTCACCTGCACAACCGTCTGAACTCATTTGGTTAAAACGGCGGGCCTTGTGTGTACTGCTTACTGTTCTTGATGCCACACACTGAGGACAAATTGCATGCATTCGGATTACTTACATGCAGTTTTATCCATTTTCCTATTGACCATTGCTTGTTCTGGGAGACCAGCTAGGTGCGGAGGGGCGGAGGGATGGCCCCACGTAGCTTCCTTGACCTACCTGGCAGCGAGCGCCCCCTTGTGCTGAGCCTGGAACAAACACTCCATCAGCATCCAGCTTGCTTTCTTTCCATTTGATAGGGACTCTCACTATGTTGTCCAGGATAACTGTGAATTCCCAATCCTGTTACCTCAGCTGCTGGAGTAGGCGATACCATAGACTTCAGCCACTGTGTCAAGCTTTCTCCCCGGCTATTTAATCAAATGCGCATAAATCATTGTCTCATAGCACAGTTCTTAGGAATCAGCGATAACAACACTTGCTGGTATATTCCTCCCTCATTCCTGTACCTTAGCATTTCCCAAACTGTTCTTCGGGGCTGTTGTGTCTGCCCCATTTCTTTTCATGTTGCAATGATCTTAGAAATTACTGTTGCACGAATTCTAATCGTTCTTAATAAAAACCCAGAATCAGATATTAGGGGGTGAAAGCTGAGAGATCAGAGAAGCGGAGCAGCCAGACACTAGGGAGATCATTTACCTCTATTGATGCTTAGACAAACGGGGAAATCCTGTCCTCAGACTGCATCCTAGACTGCATCTGCAGACTGCATCCTAGACTGCATCCTAGACTGCATCTGCAGACTGCATCCTATGTAGACTGCATACTAGACTGCATCTGCAGACTGCACTGAGCTCCTCCCACTTTATAGTCCTTTCTTCGCCCAGACACATCACTCCTGTCTCCACCTCCCTAGTTCTGGGATTAGGGGCGTGGGATCCCAAATGCTGGGATCAGCTTTGTGTGAGCTCTTTCTCGTTGAGACTGGATCAATCTTGTGTAGCTGTGTAGCTCAGGGTGGCCTTGAACTCACAGAGATCCCTCTGCCTCTGTCTCCTGAGTCCTGGGATTAAAGGTGTGTGCCACCAGTGCCTGGCCTCTAGTGATTTAGCTCTGCACTCTGATCTTGAGGCAAGCTTTACTTGCCAAAACACAAACAAAACATCACTACAACCTACTCTATGTGCCATTCTACAAAGTAAATCTTACCGTGTCAAGCTTTACAAAGACGGTCCTGGTGAGGTATGTTGCTCTACATAACCCAGACTGGAAGTTGATTCATACATTGGACACAGGCATTTTCATACTACCTTCAAGTTAAAATATATGTTCGCATGTGTATAGGAGAAATGGTCTTCCCACATTTAAAGTCACTGCATTTTATATGATGGCAATTGAAATGTTTTAAAAGGAAATTTTGTGACTAGTTTAGACATAATGTGCATACATTTGAGTGGATTTTTTATAATATTCCTTCAGCAAAATGAGCCACATGTTTGAGGACAAAGGGATGTTTGCATGATGTCCCCAGGGTTTAAGCAACTCTTTCTTTTGCACCTGGTTTAGTAAAACTCAAGTGTTTTAATAGAGCCCCCCATGCTGTGTGTGTAAAGACAAAAGTTGGATAAAGTTTCCCCAAAACCACACAGTAGGAACTAAGATATACATCTGCCTCAGATTCTCCTTTTGTTTCTTATGTGAAACGAATACTTATTTGACCCACACAGACTCACGCTCTGGATTCAGAGGAGCTCCCAGCTCATTGTTTGTTTGGATGCTTTTGTGAGTTATAGTTCATGTTATTATGCTAATTATTTTCTTCATGATCCAATGAACCATTTCTACACATTTTATAAACTGGGAAAGTAAAATCATTGTCCTAGCCCAGGTCTTCTCGAAGGCAGAGCCTGAGCTGGTATTAAATTGCTCTATTGTGGAGGGAAAAACCAAGACCCTGAAGAAGGGTCGAAATCCTGTGAGGTAAGGCAAGACACAACCCAAGTCCATATTGTCCAGGACATGACAAAGAGTCACTGAGAGAAACTGAAAAGTGTGTTCTTGATGTCCCTCCCCAAGGAAGAAAAGTGAAGGTTACCAGTTTACTCTTGGGTAAACTAACTGAAGTACTGTATGCAGGACTAGTAGAGAGGGCTTGGACCACTGGTCCTCAGGATGCCTCAGACTCGCATCATTCTCATCATTTGGGTGTTCCTCAGAAATATACACACTCTAGTCCCACTCCAGACCTACTGAGTCAGACATGGACTGAGTCCCAGTATTTGTATTTTATAAAGTCCTCAAAACATTCTGGGGATGCCAAAGTCTGAGAACCAAGACAATGGAAGGGTCAGCTGGTAAGACATCATCATGGAAGAATTAAGGAAAGACCCCTTCGGTGGTCAGTGTCTGTCCGCTTACCTCACAGTGCAGACCTTCATGGCTGGTGGGGAAAACACAGAACAGGGAAGAACTGGTTTTCCCCCAGAGATTTCAAGTCTCAATGACAAGGATAATGGAAGTGACCTGGGTCCCAGCCCTGGGTTTGCCACTCTGCTAAGGCTCACTCCCCTCATCAGTGTGGAAACAGTGATGACAGCGGCCCCAGAGAGTCCTGCTAAAGATGAGATATGTTCTGCACTCCAGGACGTTGTGAGAACTTGGGCTGATGTCATGATGGAAATGAGCAATGGAAGGCTACAGCCATGGCCGTGTCTATAAAGTAGATGAAGTGCTGGGCACTGTGAATGCCCCTGCGGGCAGTCAAAGATGTGGCAGTTTGATGCCAAGGTCAGGGGTATAAATGTGTGTAGGAATCATTGTCAGAGGGATGGGTAAGAATGGGGCTGCTTTCAGTCAGAGAGAAGGCCAAAAAGATAATCTGTCTTTATACGTTCTATCAGTTAGTTGACGTGTGTGTGTGTGTGTGTGTGTAGGTCAGAGGACAACCTCATATGTCATTTATGCAAGTACTGTTTGCATTTAAAAAAATTTTTGGGCCAGGATCTTTCAACTATCCTGAAACTCAGCAGACTAGGCTATGTAACCAGAGTGCTCCCTCTTTTCCTAGCCACCCAGACCCGAATAATCACACAAAACTATATTAATTACAACACTGCTTGGCCTATTAGCTTGGGCTTCTTGTTAACTAACTCTTACATCTTAAATTGACCAATTTCTATTAATCAATGTATCACCATGACGTTGTGGCCTACCAGTAAGTTTCCAGTGTCCATCTCCTTCGACAGCTCCATGACATCTCTCTGACTCTGCCTACTCTCTCTCTCCTTATATGTCTGTTCAGATTTCCAGACTGGCTTTACTCTGAAGCAACTTTATTCATCAACCAATAAAAGCAGCACACATTCAGAAGGACATCCCACATCAAGGCTCTGCTGACGGGCCAGCCTCAGGGGTCACCTGCCTCTCCTCTTGCCCAGTGCAATGATTCTAAACACATACCACCACCCTTGGCTTTTTTTTTTTTAAATACATTATTCTGGGGCTCAAATTCAGGTCCTTATGTTTGGAAGGTGAACACTTCACAAGCTGAGCCTTCTCTTCAGGCCATGAGAATCTATCTTTAAATAAAATACCCAAATCTACAAAACTCAAATTATGTAATAAGGCATGTGGCATTCCCGAAGGTGATTTGACATTGCCTAGGGAGCCCTGAGAGAGCAGAGCAAGGCAGAACAAGGCTCATCCACTCAGGAAGTAATGAGGAGGGGCAGCTGCTTAGACCACAGAGTGAACAGATGCGAAAGTAAAAATAGGAGGTGCCGGATACAGAAGACACATTTAGCCAACATATAACTTAAACTACAAATTTAATTTTGCAAAAGGTTCAACACATATATCTATTTTTATTCCTGAGGCTCAATTTACAATTCATTTTGGAGGAGAAGAATAATTGAATATAATTTTCACATGACAAAAGCCGCCGTGAGATTGTGACCAGAGCATCTTAGCACATTCAAAAGGTGTGCAACCATTCTCACTATCTGGTTCTCGCATATTTCCGTTTCTCGACTGCGACGCCCCCTACCCATCCCCAGTCCCCCCATCTTGTCTGCTCTCAGTGTCTGGATGCTGCCGGCTTGCTCTCTGGTTCCATGGATTTACTTGTGTAAGCCCCAGGACATTCTCTGGGATCATATACTCTCTTTTCTAATACTCATTTCCAGCGTTTAGAAATTAAAACTTTTGTTGTTGATTTAGTATTCTGCAATCTCGCTGGACTTCCTCATTACTTCTAGGAATTTTGTTACTATTGTTATCTTGGTTTGGTTTTTTAAAGGCAGAATTTCTTTGTGTAGCCCTGGCTTTCCTGGAACTCACTTTGTAGACTTTGAACTCATAGAGATCCTCCTGCCTCTGCCTCCTGAGTGCTGGGTCTGTGCCACCACTGCCTGGCCTTTTCTAGTCATTTTTCATCAGTGTATTCCTTAGGATTTTCTACGTAGAAAACCACGTTATCTACAAGCTCTGATAGTTTCACTTCTTCGTTTATCAGGTGGGTTGGAAGGACGGGATTAATAGCACTTGCTGCTTTTGCAGATCCAAGTTTGTTTCCCAGAACCCACAATGGGTGGCTTACAATAGCCTGTAATTCCAGCTCCAAGGGATCAGATACCCTCTTCTGGTGTCTGTGCTTACACACCCGACCAAACATAAATAAATCAATCTAAAAACAAAAATCTAAACAAAGCATTTAAAAGCTGTATGTTATTCCATATATAAATAAATCCTTAGGCTATTTTAAATATCATTGTCTTTTTTTACAACATGTTTCCAAGAGCATCTTTGTTTTTAACTTATAACCGCTTTTTGGATTATATGCTCAATGCCTTCATTTCTGGCACCCACTCACATCTCTATTTTGCCATCATTTATTTTGCCAGAGTATAGGAATGGGTGAGCTGTAAAGTTTACCACTGGAACTCCCTGCTACTCTTTAAGAGCGAAAGCCAGATGCCTCGTGGTAGAGAAACCAGGGAGGCACTGATGAGCTGTCCGCTCTATCACAGCAATGGGGCCTAGGTTAGTGGAGCAGGGCTGAGGGGGTGCTCGATCCAGGGAGGCACTGATGAGCTGTCTGTCTATCACAGCAAAGGGGCCGAGGTTAGTGGAGCAGGGCTGAGGGGGTGCTCGATCCAGGGAGGCACAGATGAGCTGTCTGTCTATCACAGCAAAGGGGCCGAGGTTAGTGGAGCAGGGCTGAGGGGGTGCTCCATAAGGACGAGGGACAGAGCATCACTCTAAAGCTTGTGCTGGCACACCTGCAGCGTGGCCAGAGACTGCACTTGGATTGCTTTGTTTATTGGTCTGCGGCTCATTGTACACAGTGGTGGATATCATGAAGACAATTCCTTTCAAGTACATAAAGTCTTATATTAATTTATATGTAATAGTCATATCATGTAAGATAATATTAGCATTATATTAGTGTTCTGTATCTTTCCCTTCTCTTCCCTTCTCCTCCCCTCTTCCCAGTCTCTTTCCTTTCTTCATCTTCCTTCTGCTTTCATGTTGCATGCATGCATGTGTGTATGCATGTGCGTGTGTGCATGCGTGTGTGTATCTATATAAAGCTCAGGGTTCACATGTTAGAGAAACACATGGTATTTGTGTTTTTGAGTCTGGCTTATTTTGCTTAATATGATGGTCTCCATTTGCACCCATTTTCAGGGAATTATGTAATTTCATTCTTATTTATAGTTGAATAACGCCCCCCTGTGTATATATGCTACTTTTTCTTTATCTGTTGATAGACGCTTAAGTTGATTCTATACTTAGCTACTGGTTTGCAGAAGCAACAAACATGAATCACCAGTTGTCCCTGTGGGATGCTGATGTGGAGTCCTTCAGGGTTGTGAGCTAGATCTCATTTTAGTTTTTTGGGGGAATCTTCATACTGATTTTCATAGCGACTGGACTAGATTGTAGTCCCATGTGCGGATATATTTCTATCTTTGTTTAATAAATGGAGAAATTGAAATCCAAACCCAGAGATCCAGTTTCAGGAGAGGATCAGGAAACAGGGATGACACAGGAGGGAGGAAACTACAGACCAGGCCCTGGGGATACATGAGTCTGAGCGTCACACTGTGGTGTAGTACACAGTGTGTAGAACCATGATTAGTATTTAATATTTGCTGGGAAAAGCAAAAACAAACACTGACCCCGAGTCCCTTACTGTCTGGGTCAGAGTCCTCAACTTAAGACATTCTGCTCTTATTCTTTGTACTTGATTGACTGCACGTGGGCCAGGGCTGGGCCAAGGGTGTGGTACAGGCATGCTAGGGCCTTGCTCCTCCAAGGGTGGCCCATGAAGCTGCAGACCTTTCGAGTCTGTTTGCTCTGAAGAATCTCAGACCATTACTTGCACGACAATAGCCCAGTGAATCTATGTGAATAATGAACTCTGAAGTTTGAAAAACTTTAAGATTTAAAATCTCCCCCTCCCTCCCTCTTCCCCACACTGTGTATTTGGGGAGCATGCACACGCCATAGCACGTGCTTATAGGTGAGAGAGCAACAATGGGTACATGTTCCACATTGTTTAACAAGGCCTGACTTATTCATGACTGCATACTATAGGCTAGCTGATCAGAGGACTTCTGGGGATTCTCCTGTCTTCAGTTCCTGTCTCCCTGGAAGGCTGCTGAATTGAGCATGCATACACGACTCTGTCTGGATTTAGCACACAGCATCTCTCTGCTCTTCTTGAAAACGCGGTTCTGAGGATCTAGCTTCAGGTTGTCAGGCTTGTACATCAAGCATGCTAACCACTGAGTCATCTCTCTGGTCCAGATTTTTTTTAAACATTTTATTTATTTACGAGAAAGAATTCCTTAGGATGTGTAAGCCCCACGTAGCACCTATAAACAGCAGAAGAGGCTTTTCATCCCAGACCTGTTCACAAGAGTGTTTTGTGAAAACTGACCAGCAGGACAGCCATTTCAAATTCTTGGAGATTTAGGTGTGGTACCGGAGGACTGGAGGGCTCATTTGACTATATTCTTGCTTTTAACTGCATGCAGTTCCGGAGCCCCTTCATGGGCTAAGGTTGGATGGGTTGTGGTAAACAGGAATCTTGTAAGTAGAAAACAGCCTCAGTTTTATGGCCACTTTGGAGGAATGTCCCACCAGGAAAAGGACAATAACCACAAAGGTGAAAGGGCGACACATTTGAGAGGGGTCTCCCATCAGCCCCATCGCACATCTTACAGGAAGGTATATATATACATACACNATATATACATACACACATATATATATATATTTTTTTTTTCTGGCAAAGTTATCAGAAAGGGTGTGGTCCAACCCCATTGTCTAGTGTGGAACAATAAAGAGCATTTTACTTCGATCACACAGCCATTACCAAGGGACAGATCCACCGGTCAGGTTTAGCCCTTACAGTCTCCAAGCCTTGTGCTGCCCCATGCCTCGGAAATTACTATGGGCTGGCGATCAGCATCCATTTCTGTCTCCAGCTAGGTGCTTCTTCTCCCCTAGAATTCGGGCTGTAGTTTGGGTTCCTGTGATTTGACGCACTCTCAGCTGTTTGGAGGTGGGAGTTATCATACAACATCTTTGCTCTTCTTGCAAACTGGGCCAACAGGGTGGACGTGGGTGCAGCCCATCTTTGTTGCGCAATGGGTCAAAAGGCGTGGAAAGACGTGGGTTCTTTTTTCTTCCTAGTGCAAATCTAGACTATGAAATGAGGTTTTGAGTGCACAGCCGAGGAACCCCGATTTGCATGGAAGACACTCCCAAAGGAATAGTTCTGGGTCGGTGTCTTGATTCTCCTTTTCCATCACGCTTAAAATAGCGACAACGCCTCTATTTTCCGCTGCTAGCCCCCAGCTCTAAGTGTGAGGCATAAATTTACAGGGAATGATGAGCTCAGAAGCAGCTCTGTGAAGATCCACCCCCCCTCAGTGGGACGCATATTATTTAAAGCACAGATGTTCTTCACAGTGTGCTCTTCTTGGGAATTTATGTCACATCATCATCATCTGAGCTTCTGGGAACTGTAGAATCCACATTATCACTCTGGGTGTCAGGGAATTCCAGTGTCTTATTCAACTGGGAATGACAGTACTTGCTGAAAGAGCAACCCCCAACTCAATTGTAAAGGAAAATTTTAATACTGGAAAGGAAAATTTTAATTTAATATAATTTTTTTGTTTTTGTTTTTCTGTAGCTTTGGAGCCTGTCCTGGAACTTGCTCTGTAGACTAGACTGGCCTCGAACACACAGAGATCCACCTGCCTCTACCTCCTGAGTGCTGGGTTTAAAGGTGGGCGCCACCACCACCCAGCCTTTCTTCTTCATATTTGTATGTAATGTCCCTTCTTCCTTTTTTGTTTTTCCTTGTCTTTTGACACAGGATCTTATGTGTTCTAGGCTTTCCTTGAACTGCCTAAGCAGCCGAGGATGTTGGGGTTACTGTGTGTGTTTACTATGCCTACTTTTTTGTTTGTTTGTTTTGTTTTTCATGACAGGATTTCTCTGTGTAGCCTTCATTGTTCTGGAACTTACTCTGTAGGCCAGGCTGGCCCTGAACTCACAGAGATCTGCCTGCTTATGCCTCCCAAGTCCTAAGATTAAGGATGTGCACCACCACTGCCTAGCCCATGCCTTGTTTTATCCAGAGATGGGGACTGACTAGGGCTGTGTGTGTACCAGGAAAGCACTCTGCCAACGAAGTGACTACCCTGGCCTCTCTATATAATGTTTCTAATGCCGGCTGTGTTCTGACCTCACCGTACGGTCACCTTGCAGTTTTCACATGGCACAGAGGGTACACAGTGTAGCCATAGTAACTCACATCAGGGTTTAAAATGAGCAACATTTAGAGAGAAATTTACTTACAACATTCTTGTTTATTTATCAATAATGAGAGTTAATAGCACAGGGTGCTGTTTACTGGGCATTTTCTGAGCTATTATAACGACGCTAAACACGTTAGCTCACGTAAGCCACTGCAGAAGGTTGATTTCCGCCTTGCAAATGATGGAACTGAGCTCTAGTGGTAAGCATCCTCCTAGATCACTGCTGGAAACTGACATCTGCATTTGAACAGAGACGCTTCTGGTTCTGAAGCTTTTGTGTATTTTTCCTTCATTTCCCCAAATAGGATCTTCAGAGTTTCATGTGATTTCAAGATACAAATTCTAGGGTAACTCAAGGATGCTAAAGGGCTGGCTTTGAAAAATTATCTAATTTCTTTCCTTTGTGAAAATACTGGCCCAGGGTGAGGGCTAAAACTTCATGGGAGCACACTTCCTTAGGGGTGTGCAAGGTTCTAGATTCAGTTCCCAGTGTTGGAAACACACACACACACACACACGACACACACGACACACATACATAACCCTCCACACCACACATACACACACCATACACACACACCACACATACCACACACAGACACACACACACCACATACAGACTGCACACCCCCACACAACACACAGACATACACCACACCCCCACACCACACACAGACATACACCACACCCACACACCACACACAGACACACACACACACCACATACAGACTGCACACCCCCACACCACACACAGACATACACC
>LOEQ01001069.1:152094-164879 GCA_001685075.1 Bramus lutescens
GCCCCAGCAATGGCGGACCAGGCGCCCTTCGACACGGATATCAGCACCCTGACCCGCTTCGTCATGGAGGAGGGCAGGAAGGCTGGGGGCACGGGCGAAATGACCCAGCTGCTGAACTCGCTCTGTACCGCGGTCAAAGCCATCTCGTCCGCGGTGCGCAAGGCGGGCATCGCACAGCTGTGAGTTAGGCCTCTGGTGGCTGGGTCTGGTCTCTTAGAGCTCCTGGGGGGCTGCTTCTCTGGCCCTCTTGCTGCAAGTCAATGTGACCATTTGACACCCGAGATTCCTGTCTCTTGCCCTGCCGCAGGCAAAGCCTTCATTCTCCTTCCTCCGTGTGATGGAGCAGCCCCCCTAGGAGGGCTCTCTTCCAGGTGCACAAGGGCCCTAGCCCTCTTCTGGTCTCAACTCTCCTTGTAGCTCCTTCCCGCCTCATGGTAAAAGTGGGCGACTTACCAGCTGCCCACCTCGACCTCAGACAGCACGGGCACTTTCCTCTGCTTTCCTTTTAACCCCTGTTACTCTCTTTGAGCCCCAAGATAGGTTTCTAATCCGATATCGTCCTTGACCTAGACTAATCCCATTAAGAGTACCCCGCCACCAGGCAGTCTGAGAAGAAGCGGATGCTCACAGTGCCCTGGGCGCTCCCTCTTTCCAGGGTTAGCTGTAGAGGCTCACCTCATGGGGCAACAAAACCTATTTACATTAATGGCATGAGCAGATCTTGCTCAATTAGTGAAAAGTTCAAAGACAGGGCAGAAGTAGTAGATTGCTTTCGATGGAGTCAAGGAATCAGTCTCCTTCTTCTGAACCATTTGGGGACCTTGCTATGCAGACACTCCTTCAGGGGCAGTTGGGGAGGGTCTGAGATTCTGCCTTTCCAAAAAGTTTCCTTGTGGTGGGTGATTTATTATTATTATTATTATTATTTTATTGTTCTAGAACTTACTATGTGTAGACCAGGCTGACCTTGATCCCACAGAGATCTGCCCACCTCTGCCTCCCAAGTGCTGGCATTAAAGGTATGCATCACCACACCTGCATGGTGGGTGATTCTAATGCTTTGGTCTCTATTTCATACTGCAGGCAGTTAGGAGCTGAAAGGACATGGAGTCTCAGAGACACCTTCCTGTAAACTACACAGCTCTTTTTCTCTTTTCACTCTTTTTTCTTCTTTCTTTTTTTTTTCTTTGCTCTGGTTTGAGCACATGTTTAGTATCTAACTGGACCGGATACCACTGAATGGAACCTGAGTTTTCAGATTATCTGTATACTTCCTTATGATTTCTCATGCCTATGAACAATGCAGAAACGATGTGAGGTTTGTAGCTAACTTGAACATATAATTCTTTGAAAAGTGTTTTTAAATTCTCCAACAATGTGACATGGGTTGTTTGTTTCTTTATGCATTTATTTCTCAGAACCTCTGTTTCTACTGTGTGGCTTGGTTGAGCTAATTCTTAAGAAGGAAACACCTGGTCACAATTACTTTCTGGTGCTAAGCGGGGCTGTGTCTTGTTAGAGAAAGCTAGGAACAGGTATATTAGAGACGAGGACTCCTTCACTGTTTTGTTTCTGGCCCTAAGGAGTCCTTCAGCAAGCACTCAGTTAAAGTCCCACTTCAAATGAACACAGATTTAACTCTCTGAGGACCTCAGGGCTTTGTAAAAGACAGACGTTGGTATTTTTTACATTATTTTAAAAATAAACCAGTACTGGTCACAATCCCAGAGAGACGTAGAAACCCTAAATCTTCTGTGAGATATCCCACTTTTTAACTAACCTCAGATAATGGGAGTGGGGTGTGGTAGAAAGTGCTTCTTTTGGCACAGAAGAGAATGTGTATTAATAGTCTAGATGGTCATGATATCAGTTTTGACAATATTATCACAGATTCCTTAAAGAATTGTACCCATTGACCAAAAATACCAAGCCATTCAAAAAATACGAAGGAAAAAGAGACCCCCCCATGTGCTAAATCCTTGGGGTACCCATTGCTAACTGGTGTTGACTATTTTCTCAGATACTTGTTTATGCTCAAGTAGATGTCTATATTACATGCATTTATACATTTCCTATGTAGCTGGCCAACGAAATGGGACTGTATTTACCGTGTTTATCTCTACTTAAGTAATGAACATTTTCAACCATCAGGGTGTGACATCCTCTGCCTTCTTTAAAACTGCTACAAGGTGTTTCACTGAGCAGACACCTCCTGAGTAACAGAACCATTTTGCAGTTTTGTGGCATTTAACTCCACTACTCTGGCTGTTACAATGGCAGACTAGGTGTTGATAATGGTTACATGAGTAGCTGACGGGAAGAAGCTGAATTCTTGCAGGACAGGAAGCATGTGACTAGTCACAGTGTGGCATGCAGTCAAACCACTAGCAGCTGGATAGGATCTCTAGAGGCCTCCAAATTATGTTCATTGGGGCTTTGAAGTGTTGAATGAAGAGCCAGTGAACCTTCAAAGAGCTCATTAATGATGCCAATTGGCCTTAGAAGAGCGTGCACCCAGAAGGATGGAATGGTTGCAGTTCCTGCAAGAACCTCATCAGAACCAGTTTCCAAAGCTCGGCCTGATGTCTCACAGAGAATCAGCAGAGTTATAATTATGGATCTTGCTGCTACCCTGTCTCAGTCAACCTTGAAGTCGCCATTGTCATCATTTACCTTGCTCCTAATAATGCAATGTCCTGAGGCAGCATCTCACATAACCCAGATCAGGTCGTGAGCAAGGGAAGGCTAGAAGTAGGGAGTTGGAGGAGAAGGCATGGGAAATGGGTGGGAAAGATGGAGTGATCAGAGGTATAGTAGCAGAGAAGGCAGGGGAAGGACCTGGCAAAGGTGAAGAGTGGATTGGATTTGAAAGACATTGAGGGGTGTTCTCACAGAACTGGTTCTAGCAAATGGGAGTAGAATCATACTACCAAACATGAAAGCAATACAAAACTCCAAAGGGAAATTCAAGGAGGAGTTGACTTCTAGAGGCTGGGGAGCAGTGAGTGAATGAGGAATTCTGAAAGCCTTGTCATAGCCTATTGTAGAACATACAGTCTCAGGGCATCCAGGTCACTGGACTCAGCACCTTGGTCCCGAGAATGTCGTGACTGGGCTTAGAAGAGTAGGGACATGCTGAACCAAAGAGCCCATTTCAGAGAGAAGGAGCTGGGCTTAGATTCCTGGGCTGACATTAATCAACATGGTGATATGGACGGGTGGTGAAGCATGTGTGAGCCTCAGTTTCCCCTCTTGTCAGATAGGGACAACTGCTCTTGAACCT
This sequence comes from Bramus lutescens, assembly GCA_001685075.1. NCBI lineage: Eukaryota > Metazoa > Chordata > Mammalia > Rodentia > Cricetidae > Bramus > Bramus lutescens. The sequence goes on from LOEQ01001069.1 coordinate 155,378, forward strand.
TTGAGTGCTGTGTGAAGATGAAGGAGCTTGCTCTTCACATAGGACATCCTTGCTTTCCTGAAGTCTTTTATTTATTTCGTCTGTAAATTCTTTTCTTTGTGCTCTGTCTTCCTTCTATTTTGCAGCTGCCCACATACATACCAGCTGGAATATATTCCAGGCCACAACATAGGAAAAATGTTTGTGTGTGTGTGTGTGTGTGTAGGTCAGAGATAAACCTTTGCTGCTGTTCTCAGAGGTATCTGCCTTGTTTGTTGAGACGGATTTCTCATTTTCCTGCAGTTCACTTGCTGGCTAGAATAGGCAGGCTGGTTGGGAAGCTTCTGGGATCTGACTTTCTCTGCCTTCCCAGCAATGAAATTGCGATTGTGTGCTATCATGCTCTGTTTTTAAAACACAGGTTCCAGGGACTGAGTTCAGAAATGATGGTTGTGTGGCAAACACACTAACTGAGGTATCTCTCCAGCAATGTTTCTTTTTTTATATATGAGCTCTTCCTTATTTGATAGAGGGAACCAATAAAGAGATTCAGTTTTAAGTTTGGCATGGTAGGCTGGTCAATGCATGCTGACACCTGTCTTCACATTTGCAGAATTCATGGCACAAAACTTCTCAGAACAGTATCAGATTCTCTTTCATTTCTTGGCTTCTCTGCGCCATATGACTTGAGTGCATTGCCATTCTCATTCCAGGGCAGACTCAGAGTGGGCCTCATACCCTGACATCTGTCCATCTGCAACCTGCATGAACAAAAGCCAGGGCTGGGTTCTGTGACCCTGAAAAGAGCTGGATTGGCCTCTTCCATGCATTTCCTAACTAACCCTTGGATTTCCCTCCTGGTGAATGGTTGGTCATTTACCAGCGGATGAATCAATAACAGAGTGGAGGTGGGGTTGCCTGGGACTTCAGTGATAAGACTTAAATCATAGACTTAAGTTATAACCTCCCTCCCCTTGCCCTTGGTTAGATGTTGTGAAAATATTATGGTCCTCCCGCATGCTGCCAAAGGTGCTGCTGCACACAGTTCTTGTGTTGACACTGGAGGAAGGGAACTAGCCTGTCAGTCAGGAAGTGAAGGGTATCATATAGAGCTGTGGCAGGTCCTGGTTTCAGTCCTGCTGTTCAAGGCCAAGGCTGCAGCTCAGCGGAAAGTGCTTATCTAGCATGGAGGTGAGGGGATGAGGGGATGAGGGGATCAGAAGTTCAAGGTCATCCTGGTATACAAAGGTTATATGAAAACTCCCCTTCCCCCCAATCCACCCAGCTTCCGGCTCTGACAGACCTGGGCTCCTCTCTGCTGTGGTGGGAGAAGCTGTTTTTTGCAGCAGTTGATGGAGAGAATGTTGCCGAGAGTAAGAGACAAGTGCTCAGCCCCGAACAGAGTAGCTGTATTTATTCTCCTTCCACCAAGGCTCAGGAAAAATTTTGGGAGAGGGAAGCAGGAAGAATGTGAGGGTAGGAGGATGGAGAGAGGCGCTGTGAAGAGCTGTCTTCTAGACAGCTTGGCTATAATGACCCCACAGCAGCTGTGGTCCCCTGAACAAGACCTACAAAACCCCAGAGTAGATCTCTGGCCCCGCCCCTCATTGAGGATCTCTCACTGGATATTTGCCAGGGGAGACTCATTCTGTTTGGAGAATGTGAGGGAGGTCCCATGATCTAGTGGATGACCCCACATCCATGCTCACGTGGGTAGAACAGTAACTCGGCTTAGAGGATGTTAAGACAAAGACTTGAAATCAGAAGGAGCTTTTCAAGGGATGTGTGGAGAGCCAGTAGGTGCTGATATGGTCATCTTTCATTGTATACATGTATGAGAGTCTCAAAAATAAAGAGAAAAATCCAAAAGCAAAGCTACTGAAGGCCTTGCTTCTTCTGTGAACATCTTAAATCTGCTTATGAAACACCAGAGGCTTCATGGCCAAGGAACAGCTCCTGCCGTGCTAGAAACTGTATGCAATCTTTGTATGAAATACCAATACTTAATACAAATTTCTGAAGGTTTAAACATATTGAACAAATTAACCCACCCTCTAAGGAATCCCATGTTCTATTAATGAAAATAGTTTATACTTTCAGATTTTGAGTTTGGCAGTAAAAGATGAGAAATGCAAAGTACTTCTTAAGGCTAGTGATAGCCCTTGGGCTTCAGAAAGAGAATGCATGTGTCTCTAAATGCTCAAGTCTTGACTTTTTTCACTCTGAATTCTTGAGCTGAAGGATCAGCTAATTTGAAGAGAATTGAAGTGAAATGCCATAGGACCTCAAGGGAGCTATTTTTTCCCTTCATGTCACTTACTTGTGATGACAATCCTATGTTGGCCATCTTCTTAGAAGTTGTCTGCAAAGTGGTTTGGAACTGGTCCCCCACCCACCCAGTGACAAATGGTTTAGAGCTGGTCTCTCCCCACCCAGCACCAATCATTCGCTTAGTGGATGCCTCTGGGAATGTTAAGAACAGCCTTGCCTGTCATTTTACAGATACATCTGTAGACCAGGTGTGTCACACTCCCTGTTTCTGGCTAAGTTTATCAGGAGAGCACAGCCAGGAAGTTTGAATGGGTTGACAAGGATCACATACTTGGATTGAACATAGGTGGTCAGACTTGGCAGCAAGTTTCTTTATCCACTGGGCCATCTCCTCAGTCCGGGAGGCATACTTTGATGGAGCGGTATGCTCATGTATATCACAGAGTTAGGAAGGGAAAACATTACCGATACCACTGAGTTTAGAGTTCTTGTTGCTTTCTGAATCCATCCACTCAAAACATGTTTCTTGAGCACACTTGCACGTTGGTTTTGCTCCAGGAGCTAAGGATACGAGCTGCCAGAAATCCTCTTTTGTTTAGGCTCTGGAACTGTGAATTCTCAGATGTGTAAGGCTGGTTCCCTTAGAAAATACCACCTGTTCTTACCTTGCACCCTTGGGCCCCGGCTCTAGCTTCAGACCTCACTAGGAACAAAGCAGGCTGCTTCATCCGCAGGTAGAGATCTATGTGCAGAGGGTAGTTGTTAGGCTGACCCAGCCGGTCAAGCAAAATACAGTGCAGAGATTTCAAAATACAAGTCACCCTGTTGTATTGGTCATTGCTATCTTTTCTAGCCTCGAGAGTCCTAAGGCTGACTGAGCTATCTATGCACAAATCTACTGAGGCTTAACACAGAGCCCTCTACATGCAATGAAAGCTCTCTAACACTGACTACATCCACAGGCCTTGTTTTAAATCTTTGAATGCCAGCCAGCTGCAGTCCACACACATCTAAACACAGCTTTAATGAGCTTGACACCAATGGTTCAGGGTCCTGCACCCTGGTGTGCAGGCAGCTTGGCTGTGTCTGGGTAGCACGTTTGAATTCTGTTGCCCACATTAGCAGCCTGTGGTGCTCAGGTCTGGGTAGACATACCATCCTTTAGCCTTCTGCCTACTGCTTTTCAGGGGGCCTCAAGCCATTTCCCTTTCGTAGCCAGTGTGTTTTGAGGTTTCGCCTTTGAAACCCAATGAAAGAGAGCTGGGGAGCAGTTTGTGATGTTGCTTTTCTTTCTGGAAGTGACTCCCATCAGTACAAGCTTCCTTAGCAGCAGAGCCGTGGCCCCACAGAAGCAACTGCTTCTGACTCCAGTTCTGCTGTGGGTTACGGAAGGGGCTGAATCTAGACGTATCTGCCTTGCCGAGGTCCTTGCTATCTTCATTTTCTGAGTTCATATGTTTCTCATTGGTATCAGGACCCAGCTGGCCCCGGGCAAAGCTTCTGTGGACAGGAAAATGTCATTTTCTACTTTGTTCTGGTCCCAGAAAACCAAAAGGGAGTCAGGTAGTGTGCAAGAGCCTCCCTTCTACCAAGGCTGTTAGTGCTGTCCCTTCCTAGTCAGGAAGGTGGGTTTGGAAGCTCTTTGCAAAGCAGGGAGGACTCCCATGTCCTTCTGCAGTCTCCTGAAGCTTTGGTTGAGAGAACATTGCCAATTCATTCTCTAAGCCCTGGTTCAGTGGGACAGACAGAGGCCCCATGAACCAATATGCTGTTGCTTCTGTTGGCAGGCTTCACTGCTCTCCACGGAATATATGGTGGAGACCCTTGCCAATGCTTTCTAGAGGATTGGGCAAGAGTGTATGGATCTGGAATTGTGTGGAGAAGATAAACTCCATGTGTGTGGTGACTAATTTTCATTGTCAGCCCGTCCGGATCTGACTGGATCTAAAACCAGAGGGGATTGGTGAGGCACGTTTCTGAGTGTTTTGGGGAGGACATTCCTGGAAAGGATTAGATGAGGTGAATTGTGGGTGGCTCCATCCTGTTGACTAGGGCCTGGATGGTCTGAAAAGAAAGCCAGATAAGTGGTGGAACTCTCCTGCTCTCTGCTTCCTTAACTTGAAGTGCAGAGACGCTCCCTCCTGCGGCCAGGCTTCCCGCTTAGGCCACGGCACAGGACAGCAAGCAGCCACAGGCTGAATTCTCTGAAACTGAGTTAATTTTTTTTTCAGGTATTTGGTTACAACTACAAGCAAGTATCTGATACAAGGCACTCCTTGGTTCTTTACTTCCTTGAGGGCTCATTTATTTATTCGCTGTGTGTTTGTATGTGTTTGTGCATTTGTGGTATGAGTATGGAATAATGAGGACGACTTGCAGGGGCCAGCTCTTTCCTCAGGTTGTCAGGGTTGACAAAAAGTACCTTTACCTGCTGAGCCATCTTGCTGCCCCCTTGAGAGTATTTTGAAGGGATTTTTAAAAATTCTTTGTCAGACCTATAAAAGCCTCCATTTCTCCAGGCCTTTCACTGGCCGGTTGTTCCTCTGAGCCAGCAGCCCTTCTGAGGAGCCCCCAGGAGCGTGGTAAGGGATGTCACTAGCCAGAGCAATGGTATGTGGAGTGGAGAGGAGCAGAGGCCTGGCTGTGAGGCAAAGCTGCCCAGCTACAATCCATACATTGCTCTGACCACCATGGTGGAATCATTGCCTGGCAAATGGAAATCCATTTTCCTGAGTCCAGTGTCTATATTCAAGTCACAGTGCTGTGTTTCCTTGGGGGTGTCTTAGTACCTGGGCTTAACAGGAAAAGCCCTCACACTCCATGTCCTTGAGAAGATGCGCAGTGAATAATCTTGAAGGTTTCTGGAAAGGACCGTCCTTCTAGAAGAGGCAGGCCCACACTGGGGGCAAAGAAGAGCTCCGAAGGAAAATGGAGGAGCAGGGTCAGCTATTGGCCACCACCTCATTGCAGGGATAGGGCTGGTCTCCATACTACTCAACCCTGTTGAGTGTCGTCTGGCCCACAGTACTCTCATTAAGGACAGGCCTCTGTGACCCTTGACTTCTTGAATGCTGGCTTCTCTGTGACCGCAGGGTCAAGCCCTCTCAAGACCTTGGTGCAAGGGCACACTATGGATTTGACTTATCAAGTCACCTCTGCTGATAGCACTGAAAACTTCCATAGCACAGGGCAAGATGCATGATGCCAGACCTCATGGTATTTACGGTTGGGTCAAATATTGAGGCTGAATGTTCAGAAAAATCAGCTGAGTGGGCTGGGGCCTCTCCTCACTATATCTCATGAATTTCCTGGATCCAGACATTATGGGAGAAAGACCTCAAAAGTTTTAAAAACACACTTTTTAGATATTTACACAGCAGGAAGCCCCTTTCTTCTGGAGATGCTTATACCTTTGCTTTGCAATCATTGCTGACTGGTTCGGGGTCTTCTGGGATTTGGGGTGGCTCCTCTTTCTTAAAAAAACAAAACAACAAAATGAACAACAAAAAACAAAACAAAACAACAGAACACTAAATTCCACTCAGTTTGAAGACGGGCACTGAGTGCTTTTCTGACCATCCAAATTAATTACCCACCCCGTTACCTGACATCTCTTTCTCCCTGACTATTACACCCATTTGGGAACAGCCATTCTTGCTTGTCTTTCCTCACTAAACTCCCCGAGGCCAGGGGCCTGTTCAGCTCTGCAGCCCCAGCACAGTAGATCCCCAGGAAGTTATTTGTAGATTTGATGAAGGCATACGTAGGCTTTTAAGTAAGCGGCACTGGGGTACAGGGGTAGGTGGGACTGGGGCCCATGGAAAGGAGGCCCATTCTCCTCATAAGCTGTGGTTTGCTAAGGTCTGCATTTCAAGGGATTGTGTGCTGGGAACCCAGTCTCCAGTATGCTGATGGTGTTGAGAAGCCAGGGGGCCCTTAAGAGGTGGGACCCAGTGGGAGGTGGCATGCTGGCCTCCCCCGACCACTTCTTGTCTCCCCTGTGACCTCTCCTTCATCCAGGTATTCTAACCATGGTGTCATCCACCAATGAGGTGACACAGGTAAAAGGCTTATTGTCCAAGTTGTACCTTCTGTCTCCCTCATCGAAGCAGCTCGGTGTTGCTTCAGGTTCTTCATCGCAGTTGTGACAAACTAGGAGATGGTGTCTGTCTGCAGTGTCCCAACCCTCTGCCTGGGGCTCCTCTCCTCTGCCCCATGTCTCAGGCTCCCCAGAGCAGTTCCCATCAATCAGTATTCCCTATTTTCTAGATTAGAAGGGAGTGACGATGGCAGTGGTTGATGCTAACAAATGAGCCAACCAGGCCTATCGCTTGGAGCCAAGACTGTGTTGAGCCCTTTGTGTGGTTTTTCTAATGGCAGCCCAATGTGGGAGATACCGTTCCTTCTATGCACACGCAAGACGAGAGGGAGGTTGGAAACCAGGGACTCGCAGAGCTGAGGTTGGTCTGCACAGGGGACTGTGCATCCTACATGCCTGGGTCCTCACCTGTCAGTACTGTCCCCTTTCTGAATCAATGGTGGCTATCATGGTGGCAACCTCAAGCGAGAGGGAGGAAAGCTGCCGCCATGGTGCTAGGGAAGGAGAAGCTCCTTGGAGGGTGATCCCACCAAGTACTGAGATACACTCTTCCACCAGTGTGGCTTCACAGTGGATTTTAGAAAGAGACAGTGTGCAAAAAGACCCAAAGGCAGACACAGGCTGCCAGTCTCCCTGCTGCTGGGTCTCAGTGGCAGAAGAGAAGAGGTGGAGGGCCAGAGGGCGGGATACTGTTCTCCAGGCTAGAAGGGAGTGGCCATGACTGTGGTTGATACCGGCAAATGAGTCAACCAGACCTTTGGCTTGGCCATTTCTAGACTGGGCTATGCTTTTCTCAGCCATGCAGAAGCAAGTTAAATTTCAAGGGAAAAATATGTTCTCAACAGTTGAAGCAAGGGCCTGGGGCTGTAGCCCAGTGGGTCGAGTACCTGAGCAGCATACACAAAGCCCTGGCTTGGATCCTCAGCTCCTAAGGTTTGGATGTGGAGGTGGAAGCAGGAAGATCAGATGTTCAAGGTCATGTTCTGTTCTATAGAGAATTCATGGCCAGCTGGGCTACTTGAGACCTTGTCTAAAAGAGAAAGGAACAGTTGAAGCAACCAGTCGCTGAAGCAGTGACAACCAGTTCCCAGGAAATGCCAACGACATCTCAGGGTGCCATTGTGCCCCTACCCTCTTCTAGCTCCCTGGCTAAACCCTCGCTTCCACTCTCTCTGTTCTTTGCCTCCTTCCTGTGTCTTTCATCAGCCTTCCTTCCCCTCATTCAAACAAAACCAGGCTGCATTTTGGATGAGCCCCCTGGATTCTGGGAATTCTGCAGTGATTGACTTGGAGGTAGCTCACAAGGAGAGTTAAGAGCTCAAGCTTCTCAGTCCTTCCCCTCTGGAGGTCCAATCCTAAAAAGAAGATGAGGATCATAAGAGCAGACCTTGCTGGGGGTTAGAGGGAACAGCTCGCTGCCATGCACTCTGCCTGCCTGTGCGGTCTGAAGTCCATGGGTATTGGCAGTCCATCTTTCTCCTCTGTGAAACGGTGTGAGACTCCTTGTCTTTCAGGATGATTTCTGTCACAAGCCAAAGCATCCCCTGGGTTAGCGCATACACCAGGCTCACTCCAACCCAGGTTTTCTGGATTCTTTTTTTAAACTTCTACATGTGCATTAAACTTCTACAGGTGGGGATAAACATTGCTTCCTGCACAAAACAGACAGCATAAAAACCATCCCTTATTATGGATAAAGCACAGACACCGTAAGAAACACACCGTGTGAAAACGGCAGCGCTCTGTTCGTGGGGGAGGGGGAAGATTGTTTTAAAAGGTTTAGTAGGGTCACGATAAAGATTGGGAAACATGAATCTAACCAGAGAGACACATGGGATCTCGGAACTGGAACTGAGTCTTCGGAGCAGTGTCCCCACCCCTTCTGCCAAGCCTTCCAGGCAAGGGGACCCCCGACAGGTCTGCTTTCCTTCTTCCAGATCCACTCACTCAGGCTTGCTCTCAGTGGGGGTTCTGGTGGCCTTGGCTTATTTTCTGTGGTTTTCTTTCCTCTAGCTATGGCATTGCTGGCTCAACCAATGTGACGGGGGATCAGGTGAAGAAACTGGATGTCCTTTCCAATGACCTGGTTATCAATATGCTGAAGTCGTCCTTCTCTGCCTGTGTTCTTGTTTCTGAAGAGGATAAACATGCCATCATAATAGAGCCTGAGAAGAGGGTGGGTCCATGTCTGCATGCTGAAGGCTTGCATGTAGCCATTTTCCTTTCAGACTGCGTGCAAGATTTTATGTTTCTCCAAGCTAGATTTCTAGGGATTACTGAAGCTCCCCCTGTTTGGTCTTCCTGCCCTCCCAAACCTCTGAACTCTTCCCAAAGGCTCCATTGATCCTGTTCTCCCCACTTCTCCAGGGCGTCTCCCCATTCCCGAGTGATCACTACTGTGTTTAGGTGTCTTCAAAGCCTGGCTTCGGCTAACTGCCTCTTCAATAAGGCCTGTTCCCAGACCTCATGAGACACCCACTGCGAAGCTGAATTGGCTTCACGTTCCATCCCTAGCTCAGGCATTGGGATTCCCTGGAGGTCAGATTGCTTTGTGAGGGCAGAGAACAAGAGATAGCTCGTGTGACCCAGCTTACAGCTCCAGCCTGGCATGCTGTAAGGTTCAGTGACAAACAGCTGGGGGAGGGTTGGAGCAACTGCTGGGGGAATGGCCAACATTGCAGAGAGGCTCGGGGATTTGAACATGACATGTTACAGGAAAGAGTTTATCCAGCTCTTGTAAGACACTGGCAGCTAATAACACAAACCCGAGACTAGAAGCAGTTACACCCTTACTGTCTTTCCCTGATCAAGGTGTACTGAGGCCATGGTCGAGTAGAACTAGGAAAAACAACCAGAAGCTGATGAAACGTTCAGCTGTGCTGACCTTAGTAAGGGGCAGGAACCAGCCTAGCGATGTGTTCCACAGCCCTTCTAACACATTGCTGCATGCCACACAAGTCCTGATCTTCCTGGCAGTGTTGGCCAATTCTCCAGCACTCCCACCCCTGCTGCGACATGCCATCACTGCGGCTACAGTCTTCTTTTCCTGCATCCATGGTCATGAATTGTTAAGGGCAAGCAGTCAAGGAGTCCCCTGGATCTGGGGCGGAACAGTAAACACCCCCTCCACACACACACACACACACACACACA
>LOEQ01001069.1:167959-188672 GCA_001685075.1 Bramus lutescens
TGTGTGTGTCTGTCCCAAGTGCATGGTGCCTATGGAGGTCAGAAGAGGGTGTTGGATCCTCTGGAGCTGGAGCCGCTGGTGGTTGTGAGCCACCCAGCAGGGGTGCTGCAAACTCATCCTGTGCAAGGGCAGCAGTGCCTAACCATCTCTCCAGCCACCTCCCCCCACCTTCTACAGACAACAACAAACCACACACACAAGGCATGAAGCACAGCATGGTGCCCTCTGGAAGAGGCAGTTCACTCTAGAGAGGGCTGGGGGAGTGTGTGTGAGGTGTGGCAAACTGCCTTAAATCAGAGCCTGGGCTACCTTTGACCCTTAGTGCGGCTGCACTTTCACCTCCCCGGGAGCACTGGCACTTAATAAATAAACTAAGGCCAGCATGGAGGGTGACAACAGAAGTCTAAAGTCTCTACTTGAGGCCCCAGGGGAAAATAGGGCAGGCCCAGAGCGAAGTTTAATCTGAGAGAAGGGTGCAGCTTCTGAAAGCGAAGATGTTTGCAGAGTCACCCGTCCGGATCGCCCTGTCGCTGCCGTGCCCTCTCTACTTCTGAGTTGGCAGACCCAGAGGGAAAAATACCCTGTCTCTTTATCGTAGACAGGCTTGTGGAAGGGTGGGTTTCTGGGTACCAGGGAACCTCCCTCCCTCCTCAGATACAGACGTTTGCTGGATCAGCGTGGCAGCTGGAATGTTCCCTTGCTGACTGCCAGGCCTCCTTTTCATTGAACACTTCGGCTTGCTCTCTTTGGCCTGATGGAGGCAAGGTTACTCCAGGGACATTCCAAGTGCCTCCTTCTTCCGTTTGTCTCCCTTCTAGGGCACATTGATGGCCGAGGTCATCGCTAGGATAGCTAGCTACACGTGGGTTTCCAGCAGGCTTCAGCTTTCAATGAGCTTTTACAGCTCCTGTCTCAAATGCGGGAGACTCTTCTTTACCCACTGGGGGCTGAGACTGGTTACAAGATGGTTGCCTGGGGAGCAGGGCCGCCTGAGCTCCGCTGGGAGATAGTTTCTTTTGTAGACATTTTAGGTGGAGATATTTATTTTGCTTTTCTGGCTCCACAAAAATATTCTTAAAAACTGATTGCCCAAATTTTTAGAAATAGGAACCGAAAAGCACAAACGTAAAAAAGAAGAGACTCCCTTGCAGTGATGAAGTGTGACTGTGGTCAATCCTTCCTCCTCCCCACTCCTTCCTCCCCTCAACATTTCCTCCGTGAGCTCAGGAGTGAGTCTTATTCTCACGGTTATTGTTTTCTGTCCCACGTACTTCCTCCTGTGTCTGAACGGTTTTTCCTTTTTCATTCTTTGACAATTTCATATTTTCTCTCCTCATTCCCTCCTATTGCAATCTTTCTTCCTCCCCCATTTTCTTCCCTCTCTTTCTCTTTCTCTCTATGAACCACTGAGTTTAAATAGGGTTGCTTGTATGGGTATGGACAAGGGCTTTTTATAGGGGCATGAGCAACTTATTGATGACCACAGCCATGGGGAAAAGGCCACCTTCTTCCTAGGAACCACCAACAGTCCTTCAGGGAGGGCGGGGCCTGACGAGCCCCTCCCCTTTCTATGATTTTGGAAGCAGGGTCTCAAAAATATAGCCCAGGTTGACCTTAAACTCCCAATCCTCCTGCCTCAGCTTCTCTAGTATTGGGGTTTGAGCTGTGCCCTCCCATGTCTGACCTTGTAAACATTCTTGCTTGCTTTGTGGAAATCATTTGCACCCTTAAACCCTGGCACCCTTCTACTCCCTCCATCCCCTGACCACCGGAGCCTTCGGCNCTGCAGACGCTGCTCCCCAGGATGGGGTTTGGTCACAGGCCACGCTTTGTTCATGACCAGGGGAGCTTGCTGGTCATCTGTCTACCTTTCTCCCTCATTTCAAAGGCCATTGGAGAATTCATTCTGGTGGACAAGAATGTGAAGATCAAGAAGAAAGGTAATATCTACAGCCTTAACGAGGGCTATGCCAAGGACTTTGACCCTGCCATCGCTGAGTACGTCCAAAGGAAAAAGTTCCCTCCAGTGAGTGAGTAGGCACGTGAGATTGCTGTGGCATTGAGCGGTGGGAGGAGTGCCCTTGAGAGGGAAAGGGACACTTGTATTGAGAAGGGCCTGGACTTCATCTGGGACTCTTGCTTTATGAGTCAATCTACTGATGGGAATTATCCTGGAGATGAAAGGAGAGAGAGGTGGAAACTATTGAACCTAGATGCTGGGGCTGGAGTGTTTGCTCGGAGACACTAAAATCTGAGTATTATTTCCTTTTTATCTCCAAGCTTGCTCTGGATGATAAAGTCCACCAGATGAGCTCCTTTACAACAATAAAACATTTGTATTTCTGGTGCCCTTGGTCCCCAAGCACCAATCACATGAGGTCTGTACCTTCAGGCCTATGTCCCTGATGGATCTCAGTTTGTGGTACCAGGAAGGCCAGCGTCAGGTAGAGGAGATGACTCAATGACTCATTCACAAGCATGGGGTCTGGAGATTGGTCTCCCAGGTCCAGCTTACAGGAGTCTTTCCTGTAACACCAGGGTAGGGGGCAGAGAAGGAACCTTCCGAGCAAGCAGTAAGCTAGGACGGCCAAATCAGACAGCTCTGGGGTCATGTGAACGACAGGATCTTAATACATAAGGTGGGGAGTGATGGTGGAAGGCACCAGACATCAGCCTCTAGATTCCTCATGTATGCTCATGGATGTGCATTCCCACAAACCCATGCACATGTGAACATGTACACACCTGTATGCATACCATCAAAGACACACACACACACACACACGACAGACAGTGCCTACTTTGGTGCCTCACTACAGAGGTTGCTAGTTAGTGAATATGAAGAAGAGAAATGGCTGATTATTGAGAGGCTCTCTAGGGGTGTTGGATTTTGCCTTACCATTGCTGCCCTTTTCTGAGGATGAAGCCCATATGTTAGCATGGCATCTGGGGGCCTCAAAGCTGGCCCCAGGCTTTCTCTCTAGCATGGCTGTCTCTCCTCTTCCCAGACACAATCCATGTTCACATACATGCCAGTAAGCCCTGTGCCAATAGAACTTTTACGTCCATGCTGTTAAACCTTTGCTTGTACCAAGTCCTGTCCCACAAAACATGCCCAGTTCTTTAGCTTGACAAGGTCTTTGTCAACCTTCAAGTGAAAATTTTTGTATTGTCTGTTCCAACCTCACAGCTGGAACCAACCACACTTCCTTGGGCTATTCTGGAATGTGAACTGTCAGGAGATATTCAGAAACCAAGTCCTCGTGATTCTCTTCTTCTTCTATGGAATGGGATTGTCTTAAGGTTTACCAATGCTGTAAAGAGATACCATGGCCATGGCAACTCCTATAAAGAAAATCTTTAATCGAGGCAGCCTGATTACAGTTCAGAGGTTCAGTCCACCATGCTGGAGAGCGTGCAGCTAGTAACACACTTCCAACAGAAGGTGTGGCCCAGATTAAAGGTGTGCCCTCCAGCCTCAAGGTCTGGATTGAGACTGTGTGTCACCCAGCCTCCTCCAACAAGACCACACTTCCTCCAACAAGGCCACACCTCCTAATAGTGCCACTCCCTATGAGTTTATAGGGGCCAAATACATTCAAACGACCACAGGGATTTTCATCTCATGTCATGCTCAGCTCCAAGTGGGTGTTTTGTAAGACACTTGGGAAGTGACTGTGGAATGGAATAAGTGTCAGGGACATGAAGGGTACACCCTCTATCTTCCACGGCTCTAATTCTTTGCTGCTCTTAACCTTGTAGGATAATTCAGCTCCCTACGGTGCCCGTTATGTGGGGTCCATGGTAGCTGATGTTCACCGCACTCTGGTATATGGAGGGATCTTTTTATACCCTGCCAACAAGAAAAGCCCCAATGGAAAGGTACGTACATCCCCAAGGAAGAGAGCAAGAAGCAGCAGGTTTTGTTTCCAGCCTGGGGGATTTGACTTCATTAGGTAGAAAGGTCACGGAGCTGATGAAGTCCCCTGTGGTTGCTAAAATGTCTGTGACAGACTCTGGACTTGAGGCAAGGCCCAGACTGTATCAACTAAATGTGAAAACGTCTCACGAGGGCCTTTCCAAAGCTGTAGCAAAAGAGAATTAATGGAACTCCAGCAGGGGAACTAAAAGTGCTCAGAGCTTCCAGGGGGTAAGGGCTTGGCTTGCACAGAATGGGTTCCATTCAGAGGGAAATGGAATAGTCCTGTCTCATTACCAAGATAGCAAATCAAATATGCGTTGCAGAGAGGGGTCTGCTTTGATGACTCCCAAGGGGCTAATGCGCTTGGCATTTGCCACTTGGAAAGTGATGTTGTCTGATGAGGTACAAGGCTGTGGGGAAACCAGGGCCCCAGGCGAATTCTTCTCACTGACTGTATTGACCTTGTTATGGCCAGCTCCCCAGCAAGTCACAGGGCTGGTGTGTGCCTTCTAATGCTGGCTAGGGGACATCCTTTGCTTCTTCATGCAAGGTGACAAAATGCTTCTTTTTCAGATATTCTGTCCTCCCCCACCACCTCTTTTTTTNGCGACAGCCTCATGTGCGGGGGAGGCGGTGTGAGCTCCTGATCCTCCTCTGTCCACCCTCTAAAGACTGGGTGGTGTGAACCACTGTGCTGGGTTTTACACAGTACTAAGGATAAAATCCAGGGCTTTGTGTATGGTAGACAAGCGCTCTTAGCATCCCTGGCACCTCTTAGCATACAAAAGAAGGAGCAGGAGGAGCCCTTAAGGTGTCAAGAATAGAGATGGTGGGTCTGGTGGGTGTGCTCATGGCTCACTCATGGTCTCTGCTTCACTGAAAGCGGTTTGCTTCGTCCTTAGCACACCTGCTTTGCTCTGAGAGCCCGGAAGTATCCACTCAGCTTGCTTCATCACGCTTTCCTCAAGTGATCCACTTTCTTTTTCTTTGCCAGAAATGTGAAGGTGCCTCCCCGTTTTCAAGTCTGGCCCCGATTCCCATATGGAAACAAGCAGGAAATACTAGCACAGTCTGTCTGCTCCACAGGCCAACTGCATGAAAATGTGCCCAATAAAAAATTAATATTCAAAAGCAAACACCAAGATATACGGCAGACAAAGTCCCAACCCTGGAGCATTAGGTGGCTTTAAAGAGCAGTGTACAGGGCTGCAGACAATGGTACACTGTTTGGAGGAGCCAGTCTGCCTTCCAGATGTCTGCAGCCAGACACCACTGTGGATTTAAAAAAAAAAAAAGCCTTTAGAACAGACAGAGCTCCATCCAACACACACGGAATCACTCATTAAGTCCAGTCTCTGGCTGTAAGGAGTACTGCCAAAATGTCACTCTGTCCCAGATCCAGGTGGTCTGCCTCATGTTTGCATCAGGTGGTAGGTAGCTCTGGCTCCGTGAGTGGTTTTATTAAACCAAATAGTTAATGGTTCTCTCTCAGATGTATTGTGCGGCATGAGAGAACTTTCCTAACTGAGAAGGAGAGAGGGAGAGGCAGGGGATGGAGAGAGAGAGAGAGAGAGAGAGAGAGAGAGAGAGAGAGAGAGAGACTCCGTTACCATGGAAACACCACCAGCTCTGCAGAGCATTACAATAGAACAACCCCACCACCACCACCCTGATGGTAACACCTTCTGGCTGACGACCTTGGTCTTGTCTTCCAGCTGAGACTGCTGTACGAGTGTAACCCTATGGCTTTCGTCATGGAGAAAGCAGGAGGAATCGCCACCACGGGGAAGGAAGCTGTATTAGACATCATTCCCACGGACATCCACCAGAGGGCACCAGTCATCATGGGGTCCCCGGAAGACGTACAGGAGTTCCTGGAGATCTACAAGAAGCACGCAGCCAAATGAAGGCTGACCTAACCCTTGACCCAAAGCAGAGCCTCTTATTTGGACCTGCGACCTCAGGCAGCACTACCCCGTTCTGACTGTGTGTCATATATTCCTAGACAACAGACCTAGCACTGTGGGTAGTTTCACGGTTCAGTGCTTTGCAACGCAGCTGCATGCTATAACCCCATTATAGCAGGTGATATGTATTTTGAGCAGGTGAAGGAGAAATAAACACATTCTTCCTTTATAATTTTTTTTGTGCTTTGTGTCAACAGAATATTAGGCAAAATCATTTAATCTCCACCACAGCTGCATGAGTATAATGCTATGTTGGGTTCATTTTATCCATGACGAAATGAAGAGCTGAGGGTTAATGAAACCAGCTGAAGGTTTCCAGCCTGTGAGTGATAGGTAGGCCTGGGGGTGAACCAGGCATCCCAGTCACTAAACTGAGTTAACGTCATTTCTTATATGCGCAGTCCTGTGCAGTTCTGGCTGTTTCTGTTATCCTAGAAAATAGTGAGTGTCTGGCTTCTCCACCTCCTGCAGGTGTCTATAATCACCCAAGACAAAGTGACAGTTTATGTTACTATTCAATGGTGCTTTTTATGCAAGAGTGGCTTTGTACAACAAGGCCATCTAATCTCTAGGGAGGGTCTAGGTGTCATAATGGAAATGATTGGCCATAAGAACTAAATTTAAGGAAATAGACTGTGTGTCAAGCAGATAATTTTGCATCGGGAGCTTTCCTGAGCAGACCTGTCATAGCTGGTCCTGCACATGGAGTGTAGTGAGAAATACACCTGCTTGGCACAGTCTGTTCTGCACATGCTTCCTCCCTTTCTGGATCCGAAGTTCAAGATTGTGGGAAGTTATATCAGGTGTTAGGAACACTCTACCCCGTGTGAGCTGTCCGTGTGTGCGTGTGTGTAAAATGTGCTTTTTTCACTTGTGAATGCTCCACAAATTCCATATTCTTCCAACAGAACACTTGTTTCAATCATAAGTCTTGGATTTGCTTTTGTTTGCTGACCAAACTGCCTGGTATCTTTTGATTGAGATGTGGGTTTATTTAATGGAATGCTTTTCAAGAATGTTGTCTATTTGTATCCCAAGTACATCCAAGGTTTTCTCTGTCTGTAGCCCTGAGCCAAGACCAGATCCAGAACCAGTTCTCTTCTGATCATTCTTTGATTGAGCCCCGAAGGTTTCAGATTCTGTCTTTGGATAGACGAGTTGCTGGGACTCACTTACGGTCACATGAAAATGAATGAGACTTAGTTTCTACAGAGTGGTCTTGCCCTGAAGTGAGGCATCCTGCTACTTTCAAACACACAGCATCTCATCTGCAAGAGCTCTTGAAACCTCCCCTTGCACAGTAGGCTGCCAGGTCTCTCTGCCTACTTCTTTAGTATTAACAGAAGCCGGAAGTGTCATGAGATTCCGTTTCCCACCCGTCGGTCTTGGTTTGTTCTTAGAGTCTTCATAGCTGTGCCTCTCACCTTCCAACTCGAGTCACACAGAAAACCAGCAGAGGGTGAATCCACCGTGCTTGCGAGAGGAAATCCTTCAGAGTCGACTGGAAGCAGGTCCTGCTCTGACTTTGTCAACAAGGGCAGGTTCCACACAGGGCGTAGCGCTGGTTGTTGGATGGAACAGGTCAGGCAGGGCAGAGATAGAAGGTTCACTTCAGCACCATTTATTCCCAAAGCCCTCGGAGTAAGTGCAGCCCAGTCCTCAGCCTCAGATGTGGGCAAGAAAAGACCCTTCATGTAGCTTTCAGAGAAAACATGGCCTTGTTGCCACCTTACTTCTGGGCTTTTGGCTTCCAACATAGCATAGAAAAATTCCTGGATTTTTGGGTGTGTTATGTGTATCACCACATGTTTATGTGTGTGTGCACATTTGTGTGTGTGTACGTACATGTGGTATGCACATGTATGGAGGTCAGAAGCTGGTGTTAGGTATCTTCCTCAAATGCTCTCCACCTTATTTTTTGAGACAATGTTTTCCATTGAACCTAGAGCTCACTGAGTGTTAGATTGGCCAGCCAAGAAGTCCCTGGAATACTTACTTCTGCCTTTGTCTCTTAAGTGATGGGATTTGACATATCTGGCTTTTACATGGGTGCTGTTGTTGAAACTCAGGTTCTCATGCATGTGTGCCAGCCCCTTTACAAACCCACTTCATGAAACATCTCCCCAACTGAACATTTCTGTTTTTTAAGTAATCTGGTTCTGAGACTTTTTATTGCAGGCCTAGGAAGTGTGTTCCCACTATGCAGTATGAAGTCTCTGCAGGACAGCCCAGAGCATTCCTCCCTTGTGTGGCTGTCCTCTTCAAAGGCTGCCTCTTTCTTCGGATGCCTCTTGGTTTCCATGAAGTTTGAGGTGGAGGAGGTGACCCTGTCCCTCCACAAACTGTGGTGGGGAGGGTGGAGGTGGAACAGAGGTACGGGGAAAAAAGGCACACGTTAATAATGTGTTCTGTCATGTGTCACCAACGTGTCAGTCGTCCTGAAATATTTGTGAGGGCAGCTGTCTTCTGCCTCATCTTCCCAGACCTCCAAGAAGCCGCCTTTATATCTAGGTGAGCACCAGCTAGTTGACAGACCGCTCAGAGACTGAGTGGCTTCCCCAAAGGCGCTAAGTACAGGGTTTCTGGGCTTCCGTGACAAAATCGTGTTGGGATCCCACGATAGGATTAAGTAAAGCAGCTTTGCCAACAGGAAAGGTCCTCAGACAACATTCCAGAATCGTATTCCAGGTCTCTAGATGGATGGCCTTGCCCCATGAGCAAGACTGCCTGTTCCAGGGTTTTTTTTTTTTTGTCCTGATCTCCTTAGACTTGTGAGTGTTTTTCAGGGAACACAACCAGGTCACCAACAACTCTGTAATATGTCAGCAGTCCTGAAATACCTATGAGGGGCAGCTGTCACCCAGCCTCTGGACTGTCACCACAGTTGCTCTCTAAGTTCCCCCTCTGTCAGGTGCCCCAGAAAGCTTTGGCCTTTGCAAAGGTCAGCAGCTGCCATCACAGGCCGTGTAGGCTGCTGGAACTTCTACCATTTAAAAGCAGTGTGTGTATAGGCCAGAAACTGAAATCAAGTGTCTCACTTTATTTTTTTGCCAGGGTTTCTCACTGAAGCCACAGCTTCCTGATTTGATTAGACTGGCTGGCCAACAAGGTCCCAGTGCTGTTTTCTCCCGAGAGCTGGGATTACAGGTTCACTTCAATATGTCTGGTTTTTTAACATAGGTACTTAGGAATTCAAACTCAGGTCCTCGGCTGGTGTGGCAAGCACTTCACCAACTTACCCAGTCATCCGGCCATCCCTCCAGTCCCAGAATGGGGCTTTTAAAGGAACCTTTGTCTACTTGAACGGATGTCACAGCCACAGACTGGCAAAACCATGGTCTTTGAGAAATGCAAAATTAAAATAATTATACATGTGCAAATTACTCTGAATTTTCTAGGACTTGTCGCTAAACACAGTTTAATGAAATAATTATCAAAGGAAGATATAAAATTGTGGGCAATGTATAAGTCCTCAGTGTTGCTGATTTTTTTTTTTGACACAGAGTCTTGATAGGTTACCCAGACTTGGCATTCTCCTAACTCAGTTCTCCAGGTGGGTGGAGAAAATTGACATTATTTATATGTATGCTTATAGTTCTAAGTGTACTAAAAACTTGTAAGGGCACAGGTTTCTAAGACACTAAGTGTGATACCAGGCCTACCGACTGATTTTTAACCCTTACAAGCTGTTATCTCAATTTCTGAGGAAACCAAGGCTTCCGGAGTTTAGCAACACCCCCAAGTTACCCACATAGATGCAGCCAGCTTGGGGGTGCAGAGCCTGGTCTGTCTGCAGTCAGAGAAAATGAGGCTATCACATAAACAGAACGCCATCAGCTCTAAGCACAGCTCCTTCTAGGGCACTTTAAAAAAATGCTTCTTTAACATTTTTATTAGATTATTTTATGTGTATGAGTGTTCTGCTTGCATGTGTGTGTGCACACCACTGACATGCTTGCTTGGTGCCCTTGGACGTCTGAATAGGACATTGGGCCCCCTGGAACTGGAGTTAGAGATGGTTATGAACCACCAAAGTAGGCCCTAGGAATCAAACCCAGATTCTCCACAAGAGCAGCCAGTGCTGTGAAGCCGAGCCCTGTGTTTCTTTCAACTCTGATGTTTCTTTTCAGATAAATACTTTTTAAAATAAAAATTCAGATACACTGATAAATCGACCCTGGGACTAGACACTGCTAGGAATGTCATGTTTATCTTCCAGTTTTAGGTACCTCCCACGAACATCCCTCCTGTTGTCCATGCTTAGCGGAAATAAACCGGAAAGAAGCCTTCCACAGTCCTCCCGGGGTTGCTGTTAGTTTGTTCTGTGACCTGTGCCTTAGATAAAGTATTCCCAATCTGCCCTCTGGGAATCCCAATGAGGTTCTGCGGCAGCGATCTTCAGAGAACACATTTGTGTCCACATAAGAGGATTTTGTGAGTCATTTTCATTAGTTGGTTTTCTCTCCTCTCACCTGTGGCTGAGCGCGGCTTCTCTGGATCTTCAAAGAGAGGCGCTCACATAGATAATGAGGCGGTCCTTCCCAGCAGGGCTGTTCTATTTACAGCCTGCATACTGCGCTGTGCCAGCTGCCACCATCAGGGAGGCCAGGGAAGTTTCCTTGAGGGCTTGTCCAGCTATCTGAGTCACGTGGGCTGGGGCCCTTTTCCTCTTGGCCCTGGTACAGTCAGCAGGAGTGTTTCTTCAGGGTGCAGGCTGCGAGGCTGCTGCCCCAAGAAAGCAAAGATTCCTGTAAGGAGGTTTTGAGGCCTCACCTGCCACAATGACGGACAGAAGCCCCTTTGAGACAGACATGCTCACCCTGACCCGCTACGTTATGGAAAAAGGGCGGCAGGCCAAAGGGACTGGGGAGCTCACACAGCTGCTCAACTCCATGCTGACTGCCATCAAAGCCATCTCCTCGGCTGTGCGCAAGGCGGGCCTGGCTAACCTGTGAGTCCCGGAGAGCGTGCAAGCGCAGGCACAGCTGCCCAGAGCCCCAGGCCCGTGCCTGGGTGTGGGACCCACAGCTGCTAGCGGTAGAAACCCGGTCCAAAGCTGATTTGCCTTTTGTGCCCCAAGGATACTGCATTTCAATCCTTTGTGTCTGCTTTGATAAGGCAGCCTTTGGCATATTTTGCCAGAAAAGGGGGAAAAAATACTTAGTGGCAAGCTATGGAGAAAAGTGAGATTTTTTCCTATGACCATCGATTATAGTGATAACACAGTGGCTTGTTGCCCCCAAACTTATGTTGAATTCTTATGGTTTATATTTGCACGGACAGATTCTTACTGGGACTTTAAAGTGTGTTTGGTGCCCTTTTCCTGTGCAAGTGTTTGGTTGTCATGACTTCTGTCGGTAGGATGGGAGGTAGAGATCACCAGAACACAGATTTCCAGGGCCCCTGGCTGCCATCACGTAGTGTGTGAGAATCTGGACATGCTGGGCTGGGCAGGCAGAGCAGAATGACTTCAATTTGTTCTCTTTTGCAGAATGAGGTCACGTTCATGCTGGAGCTGCTGGGGGCCACAGCCAGGGCTCTAGTTTTAAACCATGATGAAAAGAAACTAACTTCCTTTGGGTTTCTATTTTGATTACAGTAATTCCGGTGAAGGCTCTCTTGGAGGCTGAAGGGACCTACATGTTTTGGGGATGGGATGGGGTGGGGTGGGAAAACCCCCCAAATGAAGAGCCAACAGATTCCACCCATTTGAATATTTATTCTTAACAGTGCGGCACCTTTAATCCCCAAACTGTGACAGCGTTAGTATCATAAATGCCATCATCAAGCCATCAACGAGCTCAATATATGAGTGTTAAGGACTGGTAGCAGGATCCACGTTAAAGACGCTTGTCTCCTTCTCCTACCCTTATGCATTGTTACCTCACTTGGCAGAACGGCCAAACTCTGCCTTTAAGAATACGCTTCCAGAATGAGAGTTGCCTACACGTATGACACTCTCCCTGAGTGATATTAGATAGCATCTCTGCCTCTCCTGCGTCCCAGCTCTGCTATAATTAGGGTGGCTGCCTGTGACCCGTCAAGACTCTCACCCACACTTTTACAGCTCCTCTGGGCAGGCCTCTCAACACCACAGCTGCTGCCTTGGCAGGGCTCTTAGCTACCTGCAGCAACCACTTCTCCGTGGTTTAGTGTCTGACAAAAGGGGTCTTAGGGGCTAGGTAGTTAAGCGCTTTATTTAACTTGGCTTCCCTTACCTTACAATGGCTTTTTTCTTGCTGAGACCTCCATGTTTGTGAACTGGGGAAGTAATAACCGCTCTAAGTCAAAGGGGTGTTGTAAGGGTTAGTAAGCTATTGTGATGAGAGTTTTCACAGCGCCAGGCCTGTGGTAAACACTCAAGAAATGCCCCCACTTAGCTACCATGGTTCCAAGCCCAGATTGCAAGAAATTTGAAGTCTGGCCTATGTGGTGATTGACCACTAGGTGGCAGGCACCACCCTAGAAATGGTTTTAGTCTAGGCCTTAGGCCCCTGGACCCGCACCTCATAGAGGATAAAGCCTATCCCCTCACAGATAGTAGCCACAGCTGAGGAAACAGGCACTGCGAGTGTCCTGGTTTTGTCCCGTGTGGGTGTGTCCAGGCGTTTGGCACTGTGACAGCACACTGTGGTTTACAGATGGCTACATTCATAGCTATCCTGGGATGCCCATGGCCTATGGGCTGCAGGCTGGACATTTGCCCCGTTCTTCATTCTCCAGGAGCAGATGCCCCAAGACTCCTTATTACACATAAGGCTGTGATCCTGATGCAAAATAACCCAATTTTATCGTTCCTGTTGTTATTGGCTTGCATACTTCTGTCTTAAACCAAGGGGTTTGAGGTCAATGCTACCAGGGTTATTACCTAGGCTCATCATACCCGACATCAAATTCTGGCTGGGGGTGAAGTGGGAAGGGAGCTGTAAGTCAGGAATGAGAGGGAATGTATTTGCCGTCGGTAATTACAGTCCATCAGCGGGTTCTCAACTTGAGCCACCTGTTTACATCACCTGAGGGTTTCTTCAACCAACAAGTGAAATTAAAATATACAGAAGAGGGTAAGAGGCTTTTTTGCTATCCTTTCTCCATAGTGCAGTAAATGTGTATTGTGCACAGACTATTGAAATGCAGCCCACAAGACATGGCTCTTGTTCTTAGCAAGTAGATGGTACAGAAGGGCATCCTCCACCATGAGGGAACCCCAGAGGGGTGCCTGGTGCAGAGATGGGACATGGAGGGTTCTTAAGGTGCTTAGGAAGATTAGCAGCAAACATCACGCTTTGGGGATGGCAGGAGCAGAGGTAAGGAGAGGAACAGCTACCTGGAGTGGAGCGGGGCAGACGAAACAGGGGTCTATGCTGGTGGAATTGGAGCAGCCCAGGCAGGATTTGAGAGTCTCACTGCTGGAGTGGGAGGTGGAAACACGGAGGCTGTTCTAACGTGCCTGACGTCCATGTAAGGAGCTGGCTCTGAGTGTGGGTTTGTTAGCTCCCCCGTTGTGGTAAAGGCCATGATCAAAAGCAACTTGGAGGAGGAAAGAGTTTATGTCACCTTACAGCATGGAGTTCAGCTTCGAGAGAAGCCAGAGCAGGAACTCAAAGCAGGAACTTTATGGCAGGAACAGAAGCAGAGACCATAGAGGAAAGCCTTGCTCTTCGTGGCTTACTCAGCCGCTTTTTTTTTTTAAAAGAAACCAGCACCTCCTGTTCGTGGGTGACAGCACACACACAGTTGGCTTGGCCCCCCACATCAGTCAGTAATAAAGAAAATGCCTGGTGGACATTCCCACAGGCCGATCTCGTGAACCTCAATTGAGGGTCCTTCTTTCTAGGTGAATCTGGTCTGTTTCAAATGGACAGCAAAATTAAAGTAGCACAGAGTGAGGTGAGATTGAGGTTATTATTGGGAGCACCCTGAACAGGTGAGGCATGAGAGGGGATGGTTGTATATTACTGTTCTGAGGCAGAAGACTCTGGGGATGTTTAAGGCTGAAGCTTGGAGCTCCAGCGTAGAAAAGCTATGACATCGTTAGTTATTACCATGGGTGTGGTTTAGGGGCTCTCTCATCCTCTCTAGCTTCAAGCGCCAAGCAGGGGCTTGCATTTTCGTCAGGCTGAATTCTGTCAATTTCCCTAGGAGACCAAGGAAATACGACAATGCCTCCAAAGTGTAAAGGAAGTCATGTTGAGTGCCAGCTTTTTGAGTCATAGCACACTCCCTATATTTTTATAATTTGGAGATGGCAGAGTCACGGAAGGAGGGTAGGTGTGCTGTTGATTTGGACCCTGGGTACTCTTTACTGGAGTTACGACTCCTTCAATGACTTAATGCACGCTGTCTTCTCAGGTACGGAATTGCAGGGAGCGTGAACGTGACTGGAGATGAAGTGAAGAAACTGGACGTGCTATCCAATTCCCTGGTCATCAACATGCTCCAGTCCTCCTACAGCACCTGCGTTCTAGTCTCCGAAGAGAATAAAGAGGCAGTTATCACAGCCAAGGAGAAGAGGGTGCGTCCCCGGTGGGCTGCAGTACCCCGCGTCGTCAGTAGATGGTGCTGCTGGGATGAGAGGGTGGTTACCTTGCTTAGTCTTTTCCCGGGATTTTCTTGCCTTGGCATCTTAGTCTTTTGGGGAAGAGCTATCTATACATATAGTGCACTCTCTGATTCAGTCCCTCACTATTTCTTAGCTATGGCCTTCACTACACATGTCCTCAAGAGGACTGGGATTCGTCGGAGGAGGTAGACCAATCCAGGGAACAATTCATGATGATCCTATGCTCTTGGCAGAGTTAGCCGGGCAGGGAGAAGGTTTACATTCACCGAATTCACAACGATTTGTTAAAGAGTCAAGTTTCTAGTGGGCAAAAATGCAGCCCAGCATTCAGTCACAGTATCGTTCTGGTTAGTTTTTGTCAACCTGACCCCAACTAGAGTCACCTGGGAAGAGGGAGCCACAGTTGAGGAACTACCGCCATCAGATTGGCTCATGGGCAAGCCTGAGGACATTTTCTTACTTTAACGTTGATGTGTGAGGGCCAGCCTACGGTGGGAAGGCGGTCCCAGGTTGGTAAAAAAGCAGGCTGAGCCTGTCATGAGGATTGCAAGTCAGTAAGCAGCATTCCTCTGTGTTTCTGCTTCAGGTCCTGCCTTGGGCTCCTGCCTGGGCTTCCTTTGGATTGTGACCTTGGAGGTGTAAGTTAAACTCTTTCTGCCCAAGACTGGTTTGGGCCAGAGTGTTTTATGACAGCCAAAGGGAAACAAAAAGCTCTGTGTTCTGTGCTGACCTATTTTGGTCCTTGTCACACACACTGGACCTGGGCCAGGGTGGTGGTGNTAAAGCCAAATTTATTAAGCCCTTTACCCATTTGACATAACCCACATCACACCTGCTATCTTCAGCTTTAAATTTCAGCTGGTGCGGTTCTCAGCCCTCTCCACCAGCATCTATCATGCCTGCATGTTAGATTTCGACTGTATCCTAACCTACTTTCTATGCCAGGAACAGTGGAAGATCTGCCTGCCTGGCATTCTTCTGCCTAGTTCTTCATGTGCCTGCTTTCCTGGCTAGGTCTATCATTCCCAGCCAGGTCTATCCTCAGATGTTAGCTTTGCCTGCCTTCTACCGCCCACCTGCCTAAATTATTCACCCGGCACTTGCCACACCTATGTGTGTGTTTGCCTGTGTATCAGTATCGTGGTTTGGAGCTCGAACATCAGTTCCCCCACCTGAGCCCCGCGGCACGTGATCCTTAGTGCATTTTCCAGCACGTCACACACACCTGTGGAGCTATGCCCATAGCAATGGCTTTTGGGACCGAAGAAATGGTGGGTCCATGGGTCTAAATCTCTGGTTAGTGTAGATATCGGTCACGTGCCATTGTGGTGATGGGTGGGCGTGCTGACTGGGTGCTTTTCTCTGTGATTTAGGGGAAGTATGTGGTCTGCTTTGATCCCCTTGATGGATCTTCGAACATTGACTGCCTGGCCTCCATTGGAACCATATTTGCAATCTACAGAAAGGTGAGTAGATAAGCTGGCATCTTTCCGGATAGTTCTGAGACTGACAGCTGAGTCTGAAGGCCTACCTTTTCCTCCACTCACTAGACACAACACTGCAGACATCCCCAGAAACACAGAAAACCCCTTCCAGGGTTCTCCACTCCGTCTACCTCCTGCTAGCATCTCTGGGGAGGGCAAAACAGCAGGACTTCCATGGGATGGAACAGACATGCCAGGCACCGCACAGGCTAAACATCTGTTATCCAAAGTGCAGGGGAACCAGAAGTATTGGGGTTTCAGGTTTTAGAATATTTGTAAATACATAATGAGTCGTTTTAGGGACGAACCCAAAATTCATCTTTGTTTCTTACGCTCCTTATACCCGTCACCCACATATGACTTTACACTATATGCTTCAGTGCACCTGCAATTTGACTCTGCCTACAGCACCCGAACAGGTGTAGAATTTGCCTTGCATGGTCTCTGCTGGCACTTAAAATGTTCCAGACTTTAGAGGATCTTACCTATTTATTTTTCTCTCTTTTTAATTTCATATGCATTGGTGTTTTTGCTTGGATGTATGTCTGTGTGAGGGTGTCAGGTTCCTTGGAACTGGAGTTGCAGATGGTTGTGAGCTACCATGTGGGTGCTGGGAATTGAACCTGGGTTCTCCTTTGTAAACATAGTATTGGGTAGGTAGTTCTAGCTGGCTTTGAACTTGCAATTCTTGCCTCGTGTCCCCTAATGCTGGGATTTAGACATGGGCTACCACGAGCAAGCAAGTAGGGACCCTCAGCTTGCATTGGCTTTCTGTTACTGCTGTGGTAGTTTATCACCCTTTTGGAGGCTTGAAAACACCTACTGATTATCTGTTTCTAAACCAAACAAGGCTTGGCAGTGTTATCTGCTTAGGGCCCATAAACCAGCCAGTCTGATCTCTAGTATCTGGAAGCTGGGGTGAGGAGTGGGGAGAATTTGCTTCTGGGAGAGCTTAGGGAGTGCGTTTAGGTTGATGGTGGGATTCGGTTCCATTTTGTAGTAGCTTGGAGGTATTGATCTCTATGCTGGGGTCCTTTTCAGCTTCTAGAAGCTGCCTGTGTATTTTGTTGTGTGACTTCTTCAGTTTCAGAGTTCACAAGGATTCCATGGCTCTCTCTCAGAATCTCTAAGCTAGCCCCCCCCTTACCATTGAAACAGTCTCCCTGACACTAACCTTTGGAAGCCAAATAAGCTTAACTTTTCATTTGATGAGACTGGACTAATATTATTAGGACAACCCAGGGTCACCTTCCTATTTTAAATCTATAACCATGATGTGGTGGTTTGAAAGAAAATGGCCCCCAAAGGGTGTGGTATTATTAGGAGGTATGACTTTGTTGGAGTAGGTATGGCCTTATTGGAGGAAGTGTGTCACTGTGGAGGTAGGCTTGGGTCTCATATATGCTCAAGCCACACTCAGTGTCTCAGACCACTGCTTGGTGCCTGCACAAGATGTAGAGTTCTCAGTTACCTCGCCAGCACCATGTCTGCCTGCACACTGCCGTGTCCTGTCATGATGATAATGGACTGAATCTCTGAACTGTAAGCCATTAAATTAAATGTTTTCTTTATAAGAGTTGCCATGGTCGTGGTGTCTCTTCGCAGCAGTAGAAACCCCAACTAAGACACCTGATCATATAGGCAAAATCTGTTTTGGTCTGTAATGCAACATACAGAGCCTGGGAGTTTACCTAGTCTTGGGGCCATTCTGTTTACCTTACAAGCTTAACAACGGAGGGAATCTTAAGGGTTAGCCTATGACCAGCCAGCATAACCATAAATTCCGCACCAGGCCTCACAATCCAGACACCATTTGTCTGTACTCCTGTAATGGAATCCCCACGTGTGCCTAGCTGGTGTTCCCTCTAGACTGCAAACTCCTGAAGGAACAGAATAAGAGGAACAGTGTAAGCACAGGATAATGTTTCAAGGTTAAGGGACACTGAGCTGAAGAAGTGAGGGGGCTTTGCTTCTAGGAGGAAAGAAAGTAAGACCTACAGTGTGAAGAGAGACGCCCAGGTGTATCTTTAGGTGGCTTTCCATATTGTTTTCTTGGACATCAGTCTTCTCCGCACCTCAGTTCTGGTGCTGTTGCTGCGATAAAACACAATCCAAAAGCAACTTGGGAGGAAAGGGTTCATTCCATCTTACATTTTACAGTGTCACCGAGGGAAGTGAAGACAGGAACTCAAGGCAGGAACTTGTGTTATTTCATGATGCGGGTGACGGGCGGGTCCCTTGGTGTGTGGGAGACAGACAGACACACCATGCAGAGAGAGCTTGGGTATAGAGTTTATTTAGTGGGTGTTGGGAATGACATAAAAGTAAGGGGCTATGGGCTGGGGAGAAGGGGGGAGAGAGAAAGAGAAGAAGGGGGAAGGGGATAAGGGGAAGGAAGAGAGGCAGAAGCTGCCTCTTCAGAAGAAGGGGGAAGATTGAAGTGGGCGTGGCTTGTCTCTTAAAGGGACAGGGTACCCAGGTGACAGGCTAGGCAAGTAGATTACAACAACCTGGAGATAGGAAATGAAGCCCACTCCTCTGGCTTGCCTTACTATAGTCCTTATAAAACCTAGGCTCTCCTGCCTGGGGATGGTGCCACTCACAGTGGGCTGGATTCTCCTCCATCAGTTAGCAGTCAAGAGAACATCCCATAGACATTGCCCATATGCCAATCTGATGGAGGCAGTTCCTTAACTGAAGTCCTGTCTTCCCAGATGTGTTGACTTGACAACCACCATATCTGGGCTGGCCTTTGCCTCAGTCCCAGGAAGTGGGTACAGATAACACTGTCACCTTTGGACAGAGGGACAGTGGAAAGATAGGGAAGGAGAGTTAACTCAGCTTAACTCACAGAGTCAGTAATGGCAGGATGTTACTCCACATGGGTTCCCCTATGCCATCGTTGTAGCCGTTAACATCTGGAGACCAACTGTGTTGGAATCAAAGGAGTTCTATGTTAACCATTATGCTTGAATTTAGATGGACTTGGACACAGAAATTTTGCCTTAAATTTTAAATAAAGTACAAGCTTGATGGCCAGTCCAAATAACCATAGGTCTTCTCAAGTGATATTTCAAAAGAAAAGTACACTCCAAACACATCAGTGAAGGTGTGGTAGGGTGTCAATGATGATATGTTTGATTATACCATTGGGTATATGGAACACTAAATCATAAAATCAGAATGACATGGCTGGTTCTGGGTCTGGGGCCACAGTCAGTAGGCAAAAGTGTATTAGTTACAAAATTGAAGACCTGAGTGTAGCCCCATGGACCCACATATAAAAACCAGATGAGGTGGAATGTGCTTGAAATTTTAGTGCTGGGGCAGTGGAGATGGATAGATCCCTAGGGCTTGTTGGCTATCAGTGTAGCCTAATTGATGAGCTCCAGACCAGAGGGAGACCTTGTCTCAAAGGAGGTGGATAAGCCTGAGGTTGTTCTCTGGTTTCTACATATCTGCACAAGCACACACACACATACCCCTTTTCCACCCATGCACACACATACATGTGAAAAACATGCCAAGGAGGAAATGCTCATGGCTTCTAAGTTTCTATCAACAGAAATATTTCAGCACCACATGCTACATGATGTTGTGTGAGCTTTTTGATTACTGACTTCGATTACAAAACTCTTCATTTGTAGCGTTGAGATAATAATGTTGTCTACCTTGCAGGGCTGCTGAGTAAAGATCATTGTAATGGGTAAGAACATGGCTTGTGGCAGTTACAAAGGGGACAGCTTGAGCATCTTCTAGTGCTCTTGACAGGATGCAACCTTCAGGGAGACCCAAGAGCAGCCTTTGCTTTGGCTCAGTCTGAGTTGTTCATGAGCCAGCCACTCACTGCCTCTGAATGCATTTGCTGCATCTTAAATTGTCCCCAAGTCAGCCCCATTTTGTCCACATGCAACCATGAAATGCAGTATGCCAACCACTGAAATGAAGACTTTTTCAAAATAGATCGTTAAACATAGGAAGGTGAAAAAGACAAGATTTCCTGAGTAAATTCGGATTGTGGGGGTCACAGGAGAGGGTAGAAGGGGAGAGGGGAGGAAGGGAGGGGAGTGGAGAAAAACGTAGAGCTCAATGAAAATAATAAAAGAGAAAAAAACATATAGTTTAAACATGAGATAGCTGCATTATCTTTTCATCATGGTGACCAAATTCATGGTTGCTTGGTTCCATGACCTTGGACAGACATCATGGTAGTAGGAGTATGTGCTGTAGAAGATTCTTCATCTAATGGAGGGCAGGAACCAGAGAGAGACACAGAGAGGGCAAGAGAGAACCATCAAAGACACAACCCCAGTGCCCTCCTTCCTCTGTGCATCTCTGCTAATAATTTTTCTAACAAAAATGTAAATTGCAAAAACACTAATGAAGACGTGGTGGAACTTTAGGTATGACATTCTCAAGTTTCTGTGTCTCCAAATAGTTTCATTGACTGGAGACCAAGCCTTTGCTTAACATGTGAACCTTTGGGGTTAAGGATGCTCCTACCCAAATGGTAATAGCAGCCAAGTATACGAAGATGGGAGAGCAAATCCCAGTTTTCCTTACTAGCTGAGCTATGTGAAAGCAACTTCATTCAGGTGAAGGGGGTAAGGGCTACAGGGTTTTTGAAAAGTTTTTACCACTCTGAGTATGGTTTCCTTTCATTGTTTCAGGAGCTCTGAGGTGCAGTCTCTGGTGAAGGGTTTCTTCTTTTTTTCCACAGACCACAGAGGACGAGCCTTCCGAGAAGGACGCCCTGCAGCCTGGCCGCAATATTGTGGCT
>LOEQ01001069.1:224269-257506 GCA_001685075.1 Bramus lutescens
CTAAGGGCTGGCCTATCAAAGGGGCCAAGGCAGTTTCTTTATTAACCAATGAAAGTAACACATAGACAGATGACCCTCCTATACCAGCGCATGACAGTACAGAATGTGGAAATGAGATGGAAGCTGCAGAAACTTTTCTATAGATCAGGGAGAGACAGAGAGACCCTGTGCCAAGACCCTAAGTGGCAAGATGTGTTTGGAGAGTTTCTAGAGAAAGCACACTAACTAAAGCCATGTTTGTAGGCCTCCAAAAGCCTCGTCAATGACTCACTAAAGGGGGGATTGCCACTGCACCTCCTGCATGGAAAGAAGGTGAGAATGTGGGGATGTCTCCCATCATGGAACATCCAGCATTGCCTTGCGAGGTAAAGAGGGAGTTAGAACTGTGCACTTATTAGTTACCTCACAAGCAGAATACTTGAGATCCACTCACTCCTGGTGCTGAGCAGACCTTAATTCACCACCAAGGAGGCCTTGGGGCAATGGGCAGCAGCTGGACATGGCAACGGAGACAAAAAGTGTGGGTAAGAATGAATGTCTTATTGTCTTCGTTAGGGTTTCCATTGCTGTGAAGAGACTCTGTAACCACGGCAACTCTTATAAAGGAAAGCATTTATCTGGGGCTGGCTTACAGTTCAGAGGTTTAGTCCATTATTGACTCAGAGGGGAGCAAGGAGGCATGCAGGCAGACATGGTGCTGGAAAGGTAGCTGAGAGTTCTATATCTGAATTTGAAGCAACGAAAAGAGTGAGACACTGGGCCTGGCTTGAACATCTAACCTCAAAGCCCCGCCCCCACCCCAATGACACACTTCCTTCAACGAGGCCACACTTGCTCCAACAGAGTCATGCCTCCTTATCGTGCCACTCCTTATGAGCCTATGGAGGCCATTTTCATTCAAACTATCATAATAAGTAAGCTTTTTCTAGGGATAAGAAGTTGTCCTTAACAGTGCAGAGGACACTGCACATTTTTCCTGCAGGAAACTGTGCTGGAGAAGCAATGGATTTCGTGAATGGCTTTATTCTGCCCTGCCATAGGCTGAAGCAGCTTTATTCATCAATAAATAAAGCAACACATATACAGAAGGATAGTCCACGTCATTTCCCCTTTTCTGTCTGATCAAAAAGGAAAGTTTTAACTTTGACATAGTAAAATTACATATACAAGACAGTTATCAAACAAGAGTTATAGTTATAATATTTAGTTCATTTACATTTGGAAAATTAAGGAAAATACTCTATCATCAATCCTATCTTTATGAATCTAAAGTTTTTGTATCTAATTATATCCTTTATATATTTAATTATATCCTTTATCATAACTAAGGAAAACTATAACTATTCTTCAACTTCATTAAAGACCCCAGAAGAATATAATATTACCTAAGTAAGCAGAAAGTGAATTGTAAGCAACTTCCAAAACTCTAGAATTGACAGAGATATCTCACCACCTGGACAGTAACCTAAAGTTCTTCTGTAACATTGGAGCATCCAGGCTTCAGCCCACAGGCCTGTAGTATCTAGCAGATTTTCAGTGAAGCAGGAAATTTGAAGATCTGTTCTGCCTTGTACTGACAAAGTTCCTCAGCTGCTTTCTTCTGTGTCCTGCAGAATGTCTGGCAGTTCTTCCATGAAGCAGAAACCCTGATGGATGGTCTCACCTTCTTTAGGCAAGTTCAGCAATCATTTTTCTGTGGGTCTTGCATGTCAAACAGTCAAGGCAAGAGCAGTTTCTTGCCCGAATGGTTAACAAACTCTGTAAGGAGACTCTTCAATGCCCATCTTCCACTTTAAGTAGATTGGCGTTGCCAGGAACAGATGTATCTCATTGTCATGAAAAATCCTAAGTTCTTAAAGCATTTTAAATGCCATATTCTATAGATTTTTGAAAGGTTTGAAGAATAACTATCCATCTGAAGTATATCTCTGTACATCTAAAAAACCTACCTAACATGACTACAAGTTTGACTATTATAGATGATATGTATTGAACAGTACATGCTGGAATACCCCAGGAGAAGCATTTTCTCCACAAGTGCTAACTGCTAGCACCATCAGCTGCTGCATGGTTCAGAGCAACTTCCTCTGCCACATCTGCAGCAAGGTCTTCAGTACTCTCAGAAGCTTCTCCAGGCACCAAAAGCTGCTCAGAGACATGAATGGAATAGTCAGGTCACCCCAGCCTCTAAGTTCAGAATTAGACCCAGTGAAGAGACCTCTACCTGGAACAATGGTACTACCCAGGACTCACACAGGATTGCAAGGAGATGGAAATTCTTTTGAACTTCTTTAACAGGTGGTGCCAACTCAATGGGCAATCTAGTTCTTGCTTCTTTTTCTTTCACTTTGCGTATAGCCCAGAACTCTTGGAAATGATAAACACTCTGTCTTGTGGCAAGAGGCTGAGACTACACATGAACTCCCTTCCCTTCTCTCCACGGATGATGGCTGAGCTTAAGCTGCTCTTACCCTTCAACAAGAAGTATGGACAGGCACAGCTGCCATGTAGGGTCCACATATAGACTGAAAAGTCTAATGCAGGTTGTACATTGAGCTCACAATAGGCCTGGGTCATGAATGAAACAAATGAAGGACTCATGCTCAAGAAGTGATTAAGCTCATGAATGAGTGGAGCAACCCACCAACCACAAGCAGAGGAAAGTTACATGGGTCACTAAATTTGGTGATGGTAACATAGGCAACTAAGATGGTGGAAGCTCTGTGGTGGTGAATAAAGAGAATGGTGTTCACATGGCTTCTCATAGTCTACAATGCCATTGGTACTCTACTGTGGAGCACTGCTACACCCCAAGACCTTATTGTTCTCCCAGAATTTCATCTCCTACCACACTCTTACTTTCTTATATCTGCATAGAGTCCTTCCAGGTCAATGGGAGTATCAAATTCAGAGGCTGTGCTTGGGTATGGGGAATGTGATGTTTGTTCCCGTCTCACAACTGAGGTCATGCTCCACAGAACAAACCCACCTTGGGGCTTAAGGTGGAGGGGATGGCTGAAACAGCAAGACTTTCACAGAACCATTCTTCTAGGTATTCCTTGACTCACATGTGTCCTGTAGGACCAACTTCTAAGGGAAAGAAAGCCAAGCCAAATGTTGTCCAAGCATTGAAAACCAATGGATACATCAGGTAATGGGTGCTCCGCTCTTCAGACCCTAAACAACTTTTCTCTCTACCTCTCAACTTCTTTGATTTCCCTGCACCCTGTCTTGGTTATGTCTGTTTCTTCACATTGTAACTGCTCCCAAATTCTGCCCATTCTTGAATACATAGGAAAGAATCATTGTGCAGATGGTGAGCTGACTTAGATGATCAACTTTCCAAATGAAGGTGTTTGCTGTAATTGAGAAGACAGAGGGAGGGTGGTGTCAGATACCCTCCTAATGTGGACAATAGCCTCAGTATACACCATGCTACCAAGGATTAGAAATGACAAGTGAGCATCAGATCGTTCAGCTCGACTTTGTCCCATGTTTTGCGTGAAAAACTCAACACCTAGAGACAAACAGTTGCAAAAGAAGTTGACTTGATTCCTGAAGCCATCTGAGATGAGACTCTAAGTCTCTGTAGAAACACCATATGCATTTGATGAAGATGCCTGCTCACTTGGTTCAAAATTGGAAAAAGAAAATCTCAGTAAACTGCTGCCTAAGAGGAAATTAACTTGTGAACTAACTCATAGCTAGAGAGTTGTTTATTCAGTACTTGTTATTAAGCTAGTTGTTATCACAGCTAGTTTTTTATTACACAACATGGAAGTACCTACAGAGATGGTAGGATACATAAATCCATGTATTAAATTTTATACCCACATAGAAAAGTGGGTCTCTGCAGATGCAAAAATATTACATATAAACAAAACATCTGAGGTGAAGGGGATCTGGATAGACAGATGTCCGACATCTGCAGACAGACAAAGAGAAGTAGACTCCCCTGGGGCACAGTAGATAGTGATGATGATTCTTTGTGCTGACCTGACATATCATGTGTCTGACATCGGCTGGTGCAAGGACTTGAAAATTCATAGTGATCAGATGAGTCAGAGCTCATGATGGAGCAGAGACAGACACTATTCCACAGATGTTGAATAAATTTCAGTGAAGGCATTTCAAAGTTCAATGGCAATAACACTGTGTTACTCCATCTAACTTAAATACTCAATCACATTAAAAACTCTTGATTAAGTTTAGATTTTGTACACAGTTGTTAGCATAGACTACGGGGTCAACAAATATCGCATAATTCCTCCTGGATAAGGTGAAGCACACAAATACATTTAATCAATGTAAAAACCAAATATGGTGTCCATGTTATTGAAAATCGAGTAATCTGAAACAATGAGGAAAATTTGATAGTGTTTGGGTACCAATTTATCTCTTACTGGTCCCACTTTTTACTACTGGTACAAGGAAAATTACCTTCCATCTTGACTATGGCAAGGGAAAACACTCAACTTAAGCATCAGGCAACTCCCGACACAGAGAAAATGAAGCGAATGAGGTTGGGGGAGATGGAAGAGACAGATTATTGTCTAAGAAACCCAGAGTTTCCATGAACACGATGGAGGCATTCTAGAGACGCACTTGGTTGTGGTTACACCACAGTACATGTATTACCACAATGAAAGAGTGGCAGAGCAGGCAGTGCTTCTGGCTAGTAACCCATTAAATCTCAAAGAGAAAGACGCTACATAGTTTAATGACATCCCTCATGGAAGCCCATTCATTTTCTCTCTTACTATTTAGACTTCAACACCATTTTGCAGTTTGGGTTTTACATTTCCCTAAGAATTCTTGTGAGAGCAAGCTGTGTTCCACCATCACCGGGCAGGAATGCATCCCAGAGTCTATATTCTCATAGGATTCCACCATAACTGTGGATTAAATTAGAAATAACAGACTAGAATTCACTTAACCCACTCCAGGGATGATGATAAAAGCCTATCATTCTTATCTAAAGTGGCGGAAACGTGAGTTCACAAAGCCACTCATCTAGCAAAACATCAGCTATTGTGTGGTTCGAGGCTGAAAGATTGGTGCCCTTCCTTCCCTCCAGTTCACTTAGGCAACAGGCACCCCACCCCTCCTGGACAATTGAGCAAGTGTCCTTGTGGTATGCTGGAGCACTCAAGAGTAGTATAGCTGGGCGTTGATGTGGATCAATTCCCAATCTTCTGAAAAACCTGTATATTGATTTCTAATGTGTTTATAAAAGTCTCCCTTTCACTTCTTTCTATTTCTTGTTCAGATCCTGTGTCAGAACCAACAACGGTGAACTATTGCATTTTCTGTCAATTGTTTGATTCGTCTTTATTGCCTGATTGGTTTTATTTTTTCTTTTCTTTTCTTTCTCCTTCTTCTCATCCTTTTTATTTTTTTTTAATTTTCTTTTTGTTTGGTTGCCAGTTGCTGTGGAACTTTATTCAGGTTTGTTGGTACCTCAACCAAAGGAATTTGCTGTGTTTATCACATACAGGTCAGTCTACAAGGTCACTCTTTTCTAGAGGTCTCTGATCAGAAAAGCTGTTGAGGAATCTGACTGGAAATAGTGACTGGCAGGAAGGGCCTTGATGAGGAGAGAGACATTATTTCTTTTGGGAAGTCACACTGCATGACTGTTGTACCAAGATGTTGGCTTTGAAGGATAAAGTAAGGGTGGAGGTGGGACCTCATGGTAGATGAAGGAATACATGGAGAAATAAAGAACACTGAAGTCTAATTAAAAAGTTGTATGGGAACCTACTACTGCAGAGGCTTTTATGTGAGTTAATATGTAATTATCCTGCAACAGCAGGGAACACCCTTGCTTGACACCATAGGACAACAAGAAGCCCAATGTAAGGAATGGGTTACCATTTGGGAGTTATTGGCTGGCGAGGTCTCATAGAGCCCCAAACCTTACAGGTTATTGCCAATGCTATTGCTTATCCACTAGAACTTGGTGATAAGACCCTACTGCTAAAGGCACCACAGGATTCACAGAACATGGATAAATAAAGCAAATACTCAATTCCTGGCTTCATCTCCTCTAGCTAACACTCTCAGTGCTATAAG
Organism: Bramus lutescens; assembly: GCA_001685075.1. Classification (NCBI taxonomy): domain Eukaryota; kingdom Metazoa; phylum Chordata; class Mammalia; order Rodentia; family Cricetidae; genus Bramus; species Bramus lutescens. The sequence goes on from LOEQ01001069.1 coordinate 230,345, forward strand.
ATACATGCACCTGGAAAGGAAAAGTCTGATATCAGCCTTACACCTCTGTGTACCCTAATAGGTATAATAACACTGCTGGCCTGATAAGACATGTCCACTGGTACAATAATGGTATGGGTGTTGTTAGAGCAAACAACAATGTTATGTTTAGATTTAAGGCTAGCTAACAAGGTCAAAAGATAGTCAGTTAAATGGATAGAGATGGAAACAAAGCAAGAATCTGTGCCTAGACTCTTCATAGATTCAGAGGAGAATCTACTATTATTAATCTGCTAAATGGATACAGCATTCAACTGACTTCTAACAATTTACCATTATACTCACAGATTAATGCACCTCTCAGCCCTTATCAGAAGCTTCTGTGGGTAGTAGATGGCGATTGACAGAGACCCACAGCTGGTTAAGGTGAGGAGCATAAATGAATATGGACTGCTCAGCCCTAAACAGAACATGTATATCATGGCCATTTTCCAAGTCTCAATAAGAAAAAGGTGGAGGAGGAAGTATAACGATCATGAGAGCCAGAAGCGGTAGATTACTGCAGACTGTTTTTGAGACACACTTGGGCAGCTGAATACGTGACTCCATCACAAGGCTTCACAAGGCCTGTATAAGCTCAAGTTGGACAGAACTCCAGTGTGGAAAGGGTAGGTAGGGATAAAGCTCCGTGCCTGGCTGAAGAGCTACTGCCCATTTAAGGCTGGCGACGGGGTCAGCTTTCTTCAAGACAGTAGCTCCTGGCAGGCAAGTGGAAGGCCACACATCCACAACAGCATGGGTAACATAAACTGGATCTATGCATTTAAAAGGAAAAAGAAGACAGGGAGTGGAGAGAGGAGAAAAGGAGGACCGCTGTGTGAGGAGCTGGGGGAAATGAGAAAGTTACAAAAACGGCAAAATCCTTAAATAACTAAAAAGTGAAAGGAAGCACCAGTAAATGAAGGATTAAATAAAGATACAAGTAAGAAATACTTAGAAAAATCAGTTCTGGATCATTTTAGTCAGAGGAAAAGACAGTTAAGGCCTTAGAACAGAGAACAGGTTTACATGGCATGTAAACCTATGCCATGGGGTTGAATTGAGAGATTCAGAGGCACACACATCTGCCATGGGCTTGCTCCTGGGGAAATGTTTCTCATCTGTGAGGACCTGATAGTCTTGGAAACCAAAGCTTGGAATGTGGTGGTTTGGATGAGAGTGGCCCTCGAAAGCACCCATGTTTCAGTATTTGGTCTGCAGTTGATGGAACTGCTTGGGAAGGTTTAGGAGATGTGGCCTTATTGGAGGAGCTATGTCACTGGGGGTGGGCTTTGAGATTTCAAAAGACTTGTGCTCTTCAGCCCTTGCTTGCAGTTTAAGATGTGGAGAGCTGAGGTCTCACTTTCTCCTGACAACAGCACGGACTGTAAACTTTTGGAATCATAGTTTCACAAAAGTGCTTTTGTCTGTAAGTTGCTTTGACCTTGGGGTTTTATCATAGCAATGGCAAAGTAATTAACACCTGGGCATAGTATCAAATCAACTCCTAATGAGTTATCAGTATACTCAGATTAGTGTATCTCTCTGCCCTCACCTAAGAAGCTTCTGTTTGGAGCAGATGCCGATTAATGTAGAGACCTACAACTGGCCAAGGTATACAGAACAGTCAAGAGAACAGAAAAGTCTGGAGGGTTTAGTCATATGTGGAAAATAGATACCATATTCCTCCTTTAAAGATGTAGCATTCATTGGGGAAAGTATAGAGGAAGAGTGTAATAGCCTGAGCTGATTTATGACTACGAGGAAACTGTTTTGTGGACACAGTAAGTAGCTACAAATGTGAACTCACAGACAGTGACAGGATGCACTAGACCAGTGCAAACCAAAGCAAGACCAAATGCCAGCACAGAGAGGGTAGCTGGGCACACAATCTTACCCCTAACCGTGGTGCTATTGGCAACTTTCAGCTTCTTGGTGAGGGAGATTCAGTTTTCTCTAAGACTATAGCCACTGGTTAGCTGACTATACCAGTGAAAGGCAACATCCAAGAGTATTTGGGTGCCAAAAATTAGTCTTGATGTGTTTAGAAAATAAAGACATGGATTTCCTATGTGGGTAGGAAAGTGAGCCAGACCTGGGAAGAGTGGAAGAGGACATGAATATTATCAAACCACATTGTACGGGACTCTCAAAGAGCGAATTACAAAGAGAACATCCCTGCGGCTGCTGCAGTTTGTGCTGCTGTCTGCTGCAGTTTGTGCTGCTGTCTGTGGTCTGTGCTGCCACTCGAAACCATGCAAGGGGGTTGGAAAGGACTCAGTGTTAGTTACGAGGCTGATCAACGTGAGTCTGGCCCTGTTACAATGAGTATATGGGCAACATAAATTGACCTTGTGGTTTTTTTTTTTTTGGTGGGGGGTGGTGGTGGTGCAAGGTGGGAAGGTGAACCTGGAAGGAATGGGAGGTGAATGTGATCAAGATGCACTGTACAAAATTCCCAAATAATTAACAAAAACATTATGCTGGGGAAAAACAGAAAAAAGAAGAGAACAGTTTCAGGATTGATTTATATAGTTTGCTAATATTCTAGATATCACGCTTCTTCCTTGTTGGTGGACAGGGAATGTTGGGTAACCAATGTGTTAATGAAAACATGTTATTTTCTGGGAAATCCCTCTAAATTTTGCTGATGTCTGTGCTAGACCCAAGGATGCAGAGTTCTAAGGGCTTCACTACCTCCTGTTTGCTCAGGTGTGATGTTAACCCTTATCCTAGAGATCAACACCTGTCCCCAGTGTGCAAAAATCTGCGGTTGATCAGCAGACAGATAACTTGTTGAAAATTCGGGCCAGGGCCAGGTCCCTATGGGTTGAGTTGAGTACAGCTGAGAGAGTTAGATTGTTTAGGCGCAGCTTCTGAGTTCAAGCTGCATTCACTTCTCATGCGTGATGGAGGGCACCTTTAGTCTTTGACCAGCATCCTATTGAGGGGATGAGTGTCACAGGAGACTCTATTTAATATCATTAGTCATTCTATTTTCCTGATGAAACTGGGAGAAGTGGAATTTGCCCCATCTTAGTTTGTAGCTGAGGAAAAGGGTGGGGAACTGAAAGTGTGAAAATAGCCCAGAAATACAGAATCAGAGTTCAAGGGGTGTCTAGCATGTATGACCAGACTTCAAATGGGTCACAGTGGAGGAGGAGAACCCTGATTGGATTTGAAGGGTGGTCAGGTAGAAATAATGATTTGTGCTGACTTGATATATTTCCACAATAAGGACCAACCTTCAGCAGCTCAGGAATTGTAAGGGAGTTACAGAGTAGGTGAAGTAATCAATTAGTTTGATTCAGGAGTTTGTGGGGAGCTATAGAGTAGGTGAAGTAATCACTCAATTGGATTTTCCTATCTGAAGGAGTAAAGCTTAATTTTCTGGGGCCAGTGATTGGCACAAAACTTACCAAGGGCTGATGAAAAAGGGAAAATATGCACCTTTAGGGTCTTTCTATCCTCTCTCTGTCTCTGTCTCTGTCTCTCTCTCTTTCTCTCTCTCTCTCTATTTCTTTCCTTACCTTTACCCAGGTGTATCCTTCTGTGTATTTTTTCCTTACAGCTTAAATACCCCAGCAAAATCTCTTAAGCACTATGAAAATTACCACATCGTTGCATTCTAAGTGAATGATTACAATGAATGCAAATAAAACATAATGTTTTCCATATCCCTTATATGATTAAACAGTTTACATATGACATGTGATGGATCTTGTTAGTGGCTGTTCAATTTAAATTGAAGTAAAGAAAAGCTAGACAGTTTTGGAGAACTCCGATAGCAAAGATATTCATTTTTCCTCTTAGATTTTAGCCTTGACTGTTGCTGTCTTCTTTAGGAATCACCTTCCCCTGAAGATTCCTGTGAAAGCATCTCTGTAACACTGTGAGAGTGAGGAGAAAGACTGTCCAAGGCCTGTGTTTCCACAGCATATTACCTTAGATGTGAATTAAACAGGAACTGTGGTACTTGCTTACCAAGAAAAACTTATTTCTTGCTCTACCCATCAAGCAAAATGTCAGGCATCAAGTGGGTGAATGTGGAAAGTCTAACCATCTGTTTCTCTAACAAGGTCCATAGGTTCAGCTCCACAAAGGCCACTGAGGCAGCCCACACCTGCCTCTTCATGACAGGTGGGATCAGATCTCGTAAGAGCTTGGAGTCCCAGAGCTTGGAATTCTACAGTCCAGAGGCTTGGAGCCTGGAGGCCCAGTCTTGTAATCAGCACACCAAATCAGAAGAAGGGCAAGGTTGAGAGGTGGGGCCAGCTAGAGAGAGACTTGGGATTTAAAGCTTGAGTGAGGTGTGGCTTGGCCAGATCCTGGGACCTCAGTGACTTTTGACAAACTGTGAGGTTCACCAAGACAGCAGTGGTCACCACAGGTTAGGTCTGGGCTCTGCTAAGGAAGAACTGGGGGACACTGAAGGAGAGCCTTGGGAGATTCCATGGAGAACTGGGCAGAGCCCCAGGAACGAGAATGTCTTCTCAACCTCTGCAGTCCTGTGTGGAGGTGGCTGAGGGTGGGAAAGCCAGAGAGGAAATCAGGCACTGGGTCCAGGTTTGCAGAGATTCCCATTAAGCGCAAGACTGCTTCGGTCTAGAGTGACAGCAGGTACCATGTGCAGTAGGGACATGCTTATTTCATTCTGGGTTCACGGAGATTATTTTCCTGCATATTATCACTGGATAAAAACTACTTGTCATGAGTGGTATGAGCAGAAGTGATAACAAGCAGCGTGTCTCTAGTCAAGAACAATAGAGGGTATGGTTTAAGGGACCAAGCGTGTCTTGTTCTGAAATCCTGGGAGTGGCTTCCTCTAACACTCCAACTTCACTGGTGGCTCTGTCTTACAATCTTATGAGGACATTTCCATGTTACCCTTTCCTCACTGAGGTAATGTGTGTGGTTCCAAGATCCACGGGTGGGTCAGTTGGGTTAGGAGCTATAGAGCTTCCCCTATATTTTAAGGAGGACTTAAGAGGTTCAGAAGCCCATCTCTTGATACATGTTAGGCAAGGATAGAAAAGCATATGGCCTCAATTCATGAAGTAACCTTGTGATTAGATTAGATGCTTTGCAATAGAAGTTTTGCTTCATTACAAATCCTAGGTTACCTACGCCACAAGTTCATAGTTGTATAGGTTTTGAACTTCGAGGGTATTGTTATCCTTCTGATAAATTAAATTTCTAGTATATATGGAGTTTGTATTTAGAATTCTAGAATTCTGGTCATTTGCTGTACTTATTTATTTATCTATTTATTTATTTTATTCTTCTCTCATTTATTACATCCTGACTGCAGTTTCTCCTCCCACCGCACTTCCTGTATTGAGTTGTGGACCAACTCAATACCATTCAGCGAGCCTTTAGTCCAAATACATATCTAGCCATTCCCCAAATCTGTGCATGAATATTTAGAAGAACAGTTTTTATCCACCATGGATGTTTTCATTTCTCAGGAAGGGGGAAGAAGTCATTTTAGAAGTCTCACTTCTCTCCTCCTCTCTACATTCTTGAGACATGATTCCTGTTGTCTGTCTGGCTGTCCTGTGCTTGGGAAGGGCCTCATCTACTCCATCACCTGATCCTGCTTTGGATGCTGAATGGCAGCAGTGGAAGATAAAATATGAAAAAACTTACATTCTGGTTGGTAATGTTGAAACTGTTCAGAGGGAACACAGACTGCTTGCTATTGGGGGTTATGGGCACAACAGAGGGCCACAGAAACTGCCTTTCTCTGAAGAATTACCTGTACAGGTGAGCATCGGGTGGTCAGGATCTCTGCTTCCAGAGATGTGCCAAATGGTTGTTTCAGTATCCCGAAATCTCTCCCTCTGGGTTCTCGTTACTGTTCCAACAGGTATTTGGGCAGCTTGTGTATGGGTTAAAAATAAATATCAACCATTATTGTTATTTCCAGGAGGAAGAAGCCCAGAAGAGAGCAGTATGGGAAGAAAATATGAAGATGGTCAAAATGCATAATGGGGAGAATGGCCTGGGGAAGAATGGCTTCACTATGGAAATGAACGCCTTTGGTGACATGGTGGGCGTGACATGCATTGCTGCACAATGTGTTGGGTGACATGGTGAGTGTGACATTGATAGTTGCACAGTGTGTTGGGTGGCATGATGGGTGTGACATGCATTGCTGCACAATGTGTTGGGTGACATGGTGAGCGTGACATTGATAGTTGCACAGTGTGTTGGGTGACATGGTGGGTGTGACATTGATAGTTGCACAGTGTGTTGGGTGGCATGATGGGTGTGACATGCATTGCTGCACAATGTGTTGGGTGACATGGTGGGTGTGACATGCATTGCTGCACAATGTGTTTTCCTCTCCAAATTGTTGCCATCTTTGCTTTTTAATGATTTATGTGTTTTTCTTTAAAGACCAGTGAAGAATTCAGAAATTTGATGATGAATATCCCGATCCCCACTCTCAAGAAAGGGAAAAACATCCAGAAACGTCTGGCTGTTGATGTGCCCAAATTTATAAACTGGAGAAAGAAAGGCTATGTCACCCCTGTGCGGAGACAGGTATTAGCATTTCACACGCTCATCAGTTAGGAGGTGACATGCCTGTATGAATTGAGTTGATTTTCTAATAATATTGTTATTCTTGTGTTTCCATACGATGCATACCAAACATCTTCATCCACCACTACCTTAGCCATACAGCTCCACCTAATGTACCCACGACGTGTTAAGGTGTCACATCACCTTTTCATGCTGTCTCTAACCCGCAGACATCAGTAGGTCCTACCCTGATGTGCATGTGTGTGTGGCCAACCACTATGACCTGAGCAAACGACCATCAGTCAAGTCTCCAAAGAACACTGACCTTCCCCTGACAGGCTTCCTTCAACTGCCAGTGGCTCAATTTCTTACTCAGTACTCCGTTCTCTGATTTGGAGTTGCTATTTGTTTGTGGATGATTTTCATGTCTTCTCCGTTTAGGGTAGATGTACTGCTTGTTGGGCTTTTTCTGTGGCTGGTGCCGTAGAAGGACAGATGTTCCGGAAAACCGGCAAACTGATTCCTCTGAGTGTCCAGAACCTAGTGGACTGTTCTAGACCTCAAGGTAACAGGGGCTGTTTTGGAGGCAATACATTCCTTGCACTGCAGTATGTGAAAGAAAACGGAGGTCTGGAGTCCGAGGCAACCTATCCATATGAAGAAAAGGTAAGTGGCTCTGCTATGCTGTTGTTCCTTTAAGCCTGTGATCACAGTAGTATCTTAGCACGATAGTCTATTGATATGGTTTCCATGTAGCTGATCCTACTTCTGTGAAAAAGGAGAACATTCAAAATCTTTATGTCGAATATAAATTTCTTCACTATGAAAGTTTCTTATGGACAGCAAGACCTAATGGGGTATCACGTGTAACGTGAGAGTTAATCTTCAGTTCCAAATCTCCCAGTAACATTTTATTTCCTTGGATGATTTATAACAGTCCAGACTTGGGAATGTTGAGCCGCAAAGCGAGGAGTGTGGTTCTGACTCTTGTTCTTCAGGGCTCAGAAGGAAGTAACTCAGTCTTTTAACTCTATTTTTAAGGAAGGGCCATGCAGGTACAGTCTGGAAAATTCTACTGCTAGTATCACAGGCCTTGTGTTAGTACCAAAGAGTGAGAAGACCCTAATGAATCTCGTGGCAACTATAGGGCCCATTTCTGTTGCAATCGATGCAAGACATGGTTCTTTCCAGCTCTATAAAGGAGGTAAGCATGTGCTCTTCTAGATACTAATTGGAAATGTGGACACATGTATGGCATTTCTGTTCAACAGACCATTTTTTAAAAAAATATTGAACATAATTTGAGTATGTGGGTTTCCATATTTTACAGGTATCCATTCAATAATCTTGTGTGTCATTGGTACTTGGCACATCCTCCCCCTTGCATGCAAACAATTCACTATCCATAAAATTTATTGTTTAACTTAATTTCTCAATTTTCTATGTGTGATATATCTTTAAGATTCTTCATGAGATGGCATTTCTAGAATAAACCTAAGTGGATTGTGAATTAAGAAATTTATGCTCAGTGGTGCTTGCTGGCAATGGATCATCTTCTATGCATGTAGATAAGTGTTTATCAATACATTTATGATCACTTGGATTTTTCCTGATTCTAATGCGGACCTGTGCCAGGATTCCTGTCAATGACTATCTGATTGTCACTGGAGCTTGTATCATTTCAGTGAAGTCAGAAAACGCCTCCCTTATGGCTGCTGACTATTGTCAGGTTCCTGGGGCCTCTCCCTGGTCACGGATGCTATTTTCCAGGTATATATCATGAGCCAAAGTGCAGCAGTTCGGTTGTCACCTATGCTATGCTAGTGGTTGGCTACGGCTTTGAAGGAAGAGAGGCAGATGGCAGGAACTACTGGCTGGTCAAGAACAGGTACCGATTGCTGAAATTATTTGTCTTTCGGGTTGGGAGGAGATTTTTCTGTTTCTAGAGACAGTTTTTTTGGGTGGGAATTCTTGTCTCCATGATCTTAGTTAGGCACTGAGCTATCTCCAGCCTCAATCCTGGCTTTCAGTAGGATTATGGACTTGAATTCCAGTCCTCTATGGCCAGAACTTGATCCTCTGAGTTGTCCCTATGCCCTGAGCAACCCGTTCATGCTGTGTGGTCACAGTGTTCATATTCAGCTACTGGTTTTGTTAGGTTCTAATATTGCATTTGTGCCACCGATTTCCTAAAATCTGACACAAAAATTGCTACCTCTGAACCACCCCCGGATGGAAAGTTGCCCTATCTCTTCCTTGCTGTGGTTTTCACAGTCTTGTGTGAGGTAATTCTTGGTTTCCAAGAGTAGCTCCTCTGCTTCTTCTGATGCTTCCTATTAAGCTGGCCTCTGGGTTAGTGCTCAAATGAGTTATAATAATCCCCTGCGCTGTGTTATTTTTACCAAAGGGAAAAATGTTTCCTTTCAGCATGGGTAAAAAGTGGGGCATTAGAGGCTACATGAAGATCGCCAAGGACCAGAGAAACCACTGTGGAATTGCTACATACGCCATGTACCCTACAGTGTGACCGGCTTGGTGGTGACAAGGAAGGAATGGACGTAAGGCAACATGTACAGAAGAGGCACTTCCTTCTCAAAGCAATCAGCCACTGCTCTGTGCAGAAGACACTTCAGCCATTGATGAGCCAGTTGTGATGGGAATTTCGTGACATACTTACTCTAGTAAGACATGACCACTGCTGTAATTGATGCTGTACACTGATTTGTATCTGTGTTTTCTGTAATAACTTGATTTTTATATTTCACTATATCAAATAATGTCTTCAAAATTAAAGGTTCCTCTAACTTTCTCTCAGTCATTTGAGATCCATCTATTGAAATTTCTCTGTTTAGATCTATACCACATTTTAAAATTGGATCATTTGTTGTTGTTGTTTTGATATCCAGTTTCTTGAGTTCTCTTTATATATTTTGGATATTAGCTGCTGCTGTAAGGACTAGCTGTCAGCAGCTCAGGAATTGAGAGGGAGCCATGAAGTTGGCAGACTAATCACCCAATTGACTTTGAGAAAGAGAGAGAGAGAGAGAGAGAGAGAGAGAGAACACTCACTCACTCACTCATACACATCTCCAACATGGCAGGATCTCATCTAGAGTGTTGATGAATGGCAAGCCTTCAGCAGGTCAGAGGAACTGAGGAGGAGATGTAGAGTAAGCAACTACTGGACAGACACACAAGGAACTTTCTTAAGACCGAGGCTCAGTTATTCATTATTATTTTTCTATTCCTTTTCTGATCTGTTCTTCTACCCTGATCTGTCCCTTCTATATTTCTTCATGACTTCCTTCTACACTACTTCCCGATGTCCCCTTCTGTTATTTTTTTCCCTCATAGCTTATATACTCCAGCAAATTTTTTCAAGCAGTATAAAAATTACAATGTGGTTACATTCTATTTTTTGAGTGAACAAATGCAATGAATATAAGCAAAACCACCATGTTTTCCATATCCCTCACATGACCAAACATTTTACATATTACAGGTGAAAACCAAGTTATTTCCAAGAACCCACATACATCCACTTCCAAGCAATTTGTTTTAGCTTAGCAAAGTGTAAACAAGCAAGGTTATTTGCCTCAGCCAATTCACTTACTGGAAGGATGCATTTTGCAGTTACAAAGACAGGGCCAATCGTTTCATTATTTATCTCAAAAGATAATCGTATAAAAATTTTAAAAGAATCACAAGTCTATGCTTTTATATATGAAAACACTCAGCCAGGTCGACTTCAATTCCTAAGGGTGTATACCCATACATCAATAGTTTTCTAATCAAGAAGCTGAGGGAAGAAATGGGTACAAGAAAATCATCATCACCTTTGATCATTCATCCATCTTAGCTGGAAAGGTACATCGGCTAGCAATAGTCAGGCTGCCGTTGTTTTTACTCCCTGACCTTAATGAGTACCTAGCTCAATTATTGAAAGTGTGCCTGCCTAAACTTTAAATTGTTCCCCAAGATTTTCTACCTCAAGGTCATTATCAAAACCATCACAACCCAGCCTTAAGTCATGACTTAAAGCTTTGTTTTAGCTATGCTACACCCTGAAGCCTGTAAACACATTCCCCAACATTAAGATGGAAAGAAGTTGAACTAAGCTACCTTCTGGAACTCAGTTGTTTTCATTGATTGTTTCCTTGAGCCACAATCTGTAAGAGAAACTCATAAACCCTAGTGTGACTCATTCTTGACTCTGCTTTCTGCCCTCTGCAGCTCATGTGCTCTCAGGGTCAGTGGCAACACTGTCTCCTACCTTGTTTGTGTTAGTTTTTCTCACTAAACTATCCTCTACCACAATCCTTTACTACATTTGTTAAAAACCCTTAATCATCAAAATCTATTCAAATTAACATTATTATGGTATAAAATCGTTACATCAGTTAAACAGTACAGCTTAAGAAGAAATAATCTTCATAATATTCCACAGGCAAAATTGCCCAGTAGAACAGGGTATTTCCATGAGACAACCACACTACATTAAAAGCAGTGTAGATTCCTCCCACACCCACCCACACCATTTCAAACATCAGAGAAAGACAGCAGCAACAAAACATGCAAAGGCACAGCAGCAGCAAGAACTATTCTGGCCCTGAAGCCCTCAGGAGCCTGCCTACCTGAGACCAACCCATTAGTGCTTACTCTCCAGTGAACCAATCTCTGGAAGCTCAGTTGCCACCTGCAGCTCCTCTGATGTAGCCACCTGCAACGGGGCCTCTGTTGGATGTGGAGTTGGTAAAAATCTTATCCTATTCTGTATGATGCTGCCTTGTCTAAAGGATGGTGTCCTTTGCCTTACAGAATCAGTTTTATAAGGTTGTATTTATTAACAGTTGATCTTAGTAACTACGCTATCAGTATTGTGTTCAGAAAGTCTTCTCCCGTGCCGACGAGTTCAAGGCTATTCTCCACTTTCTCGTCCAACAGTTTCAGCGGATCTGGTTTTATGGGGGGGGATTTTTGATACTCTTGGACTTGAGTTTGCTGCAGGGTGCGAGATATGGATGTATTTGCATTTTCTACATGCAGACATGACGTTTGACCACACCGTCTGTTGAAGATGCTATATTTTTTCCATTGTGTATTTCTGAATTCTTTAGAAAAAAACCCAGGTGTCCATATATGTGCATATTTATGTCTGGGTCTTCAATTAAGTCTCATGATCAACATGTTTATTTTTATGCCAATACCATTTAGTTTTTATTACTACAGCTCAGTAGCATAACTTGAAATCTGGAATGATGAGACCTCCAGTAATTCTTTTTATTGTAGCAGGACTATTTTAGATAACCTATTTTTTTCCATATAAAGTTGAGAATAGTCTTTTCAGGGTCTGTGAAGAATTGTGGTGGAATCTGGATAAGGATTGTGTTGAATCTGTAGATTGATTTTGGTAAGATGGCCATTTTTAGTATGTTAACTCTACCAATCCAGTAGCACGGGGGATCTTTCCATCTTCTGACATCTTCTTCATTTTTTTTCTTCAGTGTCTTAAGGTTTTTTTTTTTATCATACAAGTCTTTCATTTGCTTGGTTAAAGTTACCTCAAGATATTTTATATTATTTGAAGTTATCGTGAAAGATGTTGCTTCCCTGATTTCTCCTTCATTCTGTTTGTCATTTGTGTATAGGAGGGTGACTGACTTTTGTGAACTAATTTTGAATCCATCTACTTTGCTGAAAGTATTTATCAGCTGTAAGTGTTCTCCACTAGAAATTTAAGGGTCATTATGTTTTCCATCATATCATCTGTAAGTAGCAATATTAATTATCAGAGAAATGCAAATCAAAACTACTTTGAGATCCCATCTTACACCTGTTACAATGGTTAAGATCAATAATACACGAGTCAGCTCATGCTGGTGAGGATGTGGAGCAAAGGGAACACTCTTGAGTAGCTGGTAGGAGTGCAAATTTGTACAGCCACTATTGGAATAAGTGCCACATTTCCTAAAATGTTGGGAATTGATCTACCTCAAGATCCAACTACACTACTCTTGAGCACATACTCAAAGGATACTCCATTCTGCCACACACACGTGCTGAACCATGTTTATTGTGACTTCATTGGTTCGTTTTGCCTCATTTTGACATTATAGTTTTTATTTTATCTTATTATATTTTACTTTGTTATATTTTAAAAAAAATGAATGAATCAATCAATGAATGAAAACCTAGACACCAAGGTAAAAGTGAACAACAGAACTGTCGTTTATACCTGCTGGTCTAGGGAAAATCAGTTTACTCCAATGGAGTGTCACTGGATATATCAAACAATCCGTGGCAAGTCTCATATTTAGGAGCAGTTGGCTGGCATATAATGGACTCCACTTTGTGTGTGTGTATGTGCATTTATTTATTTATATTTATTTATTTATAATTTGGTGTTTTATCCCCCTTCTGGGGATGTTGTTTCATTTTTGCTATGTTTTGGGAGGGTTGTGTTGTCATGTTTGGTTTTTGTTTATTATTTTTTTGAGAAAGAAGTTAAAGTTGAGTGGGTAGGGAAAGGGTGTCTGGAAGAACTTGGAGGGGGATATAGTTAAAATACATTTAAATTTAAATAATAAAACACAAAATTAAATAAATAGAGGAGAGAATCTGGAAGAACTTAGAGGATGGGAAGAATAAGTCAAAATAGATTTAAATTTAAATAATAAAAACAAAATTAAATAAATTTTAATAATATTCTTATAATATTCTGAGTTTCTTTGATGTCTGTTGTAGTGTTTCCCTGTTCATTTCTGATTCTGTTAAATTGGGTCCTCTCAGCCTAGTTTATCTTCCCAAAGACTCATCTCTTAGATTCATCGAGCCTCCATGTTATTTTCTTTGTTTCTATTTCGATGATGTGTGCTCTGATTTTTATTATTTCTGTCTGCCTACTGGGTTTGGATTTTATTTCTTCTTTGAGTTGCATCACTAAGGCAAATATTTATTGTCTTTCTGAATTTTTAATGTCGACATTGAGAGCTATGAGTCCCCTCATGGGACTGCTTCTAATGCGCCTCAGAGAGTTCACCGGGCTGTGTTTTCATTTAGTTACAGTAAACCTTTTATTTCTTTCTTGGTTTCTTCTTGGACCCAATCATCATTCAGTAATGAATTTTTTCATCTTCCTAAGTTCATATATTTACTAGAGTTTTTTCCCTGACAATTGTATCCATAGAGGATACACGAAGTTATTTAAATCTTTTTGAATTTATCCATTTTTTTGAGACAGGGTTTCTCTGTAGCTTTGGTACCTGTCCCGGAACCAGCTCTTATAGACCAGGCTGGCCTTGAACTCCCAGAGATCCGCCTGCCTCTGCCTCCCCAGTGCTAGGATTAAGTGCGCCACCACCGCTCGGCAAATTTATCCATTTTTTAGTGTCTCAGCATGTGGCTCATTTTAGAGAAGCTTCTGTGTGTTGCTGAATAGAATCTGTATTCTTCCATGTTTGTGTCAAATATTCTGTAAATATCTGTTAAGTTCTTTTGATGTATAATACCAATTTATTGTGATGTTTCTCTATTTTTTCGTTCAGATAACCCATCTATTAAAGAAAATGGAATATTGAAATTACCTAGTATTAATGGGTGATGTTTGGGCCTGGCTGCTGCTGAGGGTGATGTCTGGTTCCATGGTCCTGCTACAGCCAAGGTCTGTGTTGATGTGCATGCCCAGTGTTACCACAGGGAGCCATGGAAACCATGAATGCTCAGACCCTGGGCATACACAGCCTTTGATGATGACAGGAGCCATGGCTATCCACACAGACCCGGGCAGCAACAGAGCCACAGATTTAGACATGGCCTTCACAACAGATAGGTCCAGAAGTCACCATGGCCCCAGGTGGCAGCTCGGGCCAGTTGGATCAGTATGGCCCTGGCAGCAACATAGTCTCTCAGACACCAACATAGTCTCAGGTGTTAATCTGAGATCAATCTTGATCTTTAAGGTCAAGTTGTACATTCAGTTTTGTACATCAGTGTTTGGTGCATATGTGTTTAGCATAATGTCTTCTTTGTTATTGGTTCCCTTGATTAGAATGCAGCATCCCTCCCCTTTAGTTCTGATTAGTTTTTGGTTTAACTCTATTTTGTCAGGTACTAAGATAGCAGTCCAAATTTGGGTCAGGAGACAAGAAGGCATCACTATTCTACTTTGTCATCATTTTATTCTAAGGTGATGCCTATTTTTTTTTAAGAAAAACTTTTTATTGACTCTGTGGATTTCACATCATGCATTCCAATCCTACTCATCCCCTTGCCTCTGTCTTTGTGATCTCCTAACCAAAACAAAATTGAAAGGTATAGCCCAAAACAAAACAAAGCAAACAAAAAATTCTCACCGTGGAAGCTGTAGTATGGCCTAGTGAGTCCCATATTGTACCCCTTAGTCCATATATATTTACTTGTAAGTATTATTTGAAATGAATTGAATCATTGGTTTGGCTTGAGACCTCTGGCTTCTGCTACCCTATTGACAATGGGCCCTCACTGGGACTCTGCCTGGATATCCTGTTATTGTTCTGTGTCATGGAGATTCTGTAGCTTTGGATCTGCAGATCTTGCCCCTTCACATAATCCAGTAGCTCATAGATGAGATGAATGTTGGACTAGACTATCTCATAGCCCAGGTTCTGGACTTGAGTGATACCTGGGTTGGTCAGCCTGCCATCTTTTCTCCCTTGTTAGGCAGTGCCTGTTTTTAAGCTATGTTTCTTGGATACACTAGCTAGATAGATTTCACTTCTTGATCTACTTGGTCTGTGTCTTTTGATTAGATAATTGAGGCCATTAATATTTAATGTTATTATTGAAATGTTTGTGTTAATTGTGACCATTATGCTGATTACTGTTGTTTTTTATGTGTGCTCAGTGTATTTTGTGTTTATTATTATTATTAAAAATTTCCACCTCCTGCCCCCCTCCCAATTCCCTCCCNCCAGATTGATCACATGCTCCATCAGTCCCAGTCCAGCTGGCCTTGGTGAGCTCCCATTAGATCAGTGTCATCATAATATATAAAGAACTCAAGAAACTAGACTTTAAAATGCTAATTAACCCAATCAAAAAATGGGGCTCACCATTGACACACCTCACAGTGTAGGAAATATTTCTTTCCAATCTTCAACCTTCATTCTTGATCTGCAAGGAGAGGAGATATCCATCCTTCCGGTACCCAAGTCAGATGTCACCCTGAGTTCACACTGAAGTGCAAACCAGCTTTTAGCCACTAGGGGGTGCATAGTCTCTGTTTATTGGACTTAGGTATGGTTGCTGAATAGTATTAATGTCACCAAATGGTTTAACCTACTTAAATAATTTTGCACATCTTAACAAATTTTTTAATGATCCCTTTTATTTTGATCTTGACAGGCAAAGTGGAAATAGAATTGTAGACAGAGTGCCAGGGCACTTTCCTTTTATGACTGATTCAAAGAATAAAGTATAATAGTGATCTCCCCTGGTGTAAAAATTCATGGAATCTCTCTGGAGCCAACAGTTAGTGATGAATTCCAGAAATCCATCAACATCAATCCACTAGTTTGATTGCCAATAGGATATATCTGCAAGTGCTTTTTGAAAAACATGTTGCCTTTCCACACACAGATATTAGAGTTGGGGGTGATGTCTGAGGAAAGACCTTCCTTGTTAGAGAGAGGAAGGAAATCAAATCTTCAGTCTGGTTGTAAACAGCCTTTGTTTGGCTGTCTCCCTTTTAAAGGACCTCCATAGAGACCACACAGTAAGCTAAGTAAGATGATCCGGGTTTCTCTCCATTCTGACTTGGCAGATACTAAACTTGAATGTGTCCAGGACAGGACTCCAAAGTGATGCCCACAAAATGAGTCCTTCATGGGGATGGAGAGGTAACTGCAAAGTTTGCTGTTCAATAATAAATGATCTTTTACAATCATCAGAGAAGATTAACCACATACCTGAAAAGGCGTTTACATCTTCCACACACGAGCAAAGAGCTGATGCAGCCTGTGAAAGTGCTCCCTCCTGGCCGAGACACGAAATTGTCAAAAGATCCTAGACAGCAGAACTCATGAGCTACACTCAACAGCAAAAACAAATTAAAGCTGATTTTGTTTTTTGTGGCACGTAGAATATGATTTTCTTTTTTACAGTACTGTACCATGAAGCTCAAGGGAGAGTCCTGGGGTAAGGAGGGATGTTGTGCTTTGTGAAAAGTCCTCTGGACTTTGCCTGTGTGTGACTCAAAAAGAAGAGAGGGAAAAAAAAGTAACCAATCTGTTAGCGAAAAAAACTGACATGAATTCTCCATGGGACTGGGTTTGACATTTCATAATGGGAGGCCATTTTGGAGCCTGGTCGTCCTTGGTGCAAGAAGGGTGTTTTCCTTTACACGTGAAATGACTTTTTGTGGCTAGGGCTTCAGAGCAGCAGTGATTCTTCCAGGGCAGTGAAGCCTGGTGGTGGCTTTCAGATGTGGAGGATGTTCCCTGTGACTCATCCCTGAACAGTTCCTATATGCAAGGCAAGATACCCCCATGACTGATTTTTCATTGTTTGATTTGACAGATGAGTTCATTTCACCGAGGAAGAGCGCAGGTGTGAACTTACATAGGGAGACTGTACAGCAGACGGAAGCTGTGTGTGAACCTCCCACCCACCTGAACCGTGTGTGAGAGCATCAGGGCAGGTGTGCCCTTTGCTCCAGTGCTGACGTTCCTGAACTGAGCGTGAGAGCACGAGCAAGGCTCTGAATCAGCAGAGCAGGTGTGTTCTTTGCCCCAGTGATGATGTTCCTGTTGACGACCATTTTCCTGTTGGTTGTGTCTATCATTTAAGATTCAGAAAGTGCCTCACCTCAGGAACCAAATCCCTGACTCACTGGGATTCGGAGTGATGAAGTTCTGTACTTCCTACCTACCCTCCTTGTAGCTCATGTGTTCTCCTAAGATGGTGCTTGGCTGTGTTTGAGTTTGAAGAATATATGCATTGTATTGAGCATTAAAAAGGGTATAGATACCTTTCTGCATTATAGAGAAAACTGAAACTAGGGTGTTCATTTATCCCTACGTGTGTAGCCAGATAGGTGGCATGTGAGTTTCATTCTGCACATCTTCTTGCAGTGAACAGGACAGGAATTCATGTTGTTCGAGCCTGCTCTGTGATTCTACTCTTCTGTCATGAATGTGTTTAAGGTATGAGTGTTCTAGTAGAATTTTACTGGAGTACCAAGGATCACAGTGTTGTGAAAACCTAATTCTGAACTTAGAAATGATTGACGGCCAGGACAAGTATCTCACTAATTCATCTTTACAAGAGACATCTAATTCACTGATGTCTCAAGGTAAAGAACGGAATGCGGGGAGCTAGCCGTCTTTCTTTAATACAGCTCAGCTTGATCACGCTGACCCCACAGCTAGACAGTGTATGGTTTCAGGCTGTAACAATCTTTCACATTTTCACCCCTTCCTTTATACTGGTCAGATCCTGTGATAGCATTAGCATCAGTGGACTTTCAGATCTCCTATCAAGTACTTTATTTGTTTCATGATGTGACTGAGGTTTCCTTGTTTTCTTTTTCTTGATTGCCAGCTGCTGTGGGATTGTGGTGAAGTTTCTTGTGGCTGAATGAAGAGAAGCACAGGCGAGCTTCCCACGGAGTTGTTTTCCCAGGAGGATTTACTGGAGATGCTGACTAGCATTAGTGACCACAACGCCCCCTACTGAGGCAGGAAACTGTCTTTTTTGGCTGTTGTGAGTCAGTCCTGTCAAGAAAGGACTAAGCTTTGAGGCCATCTGCCAGCATCATTTTTAAGCTCATTGCTAATTACTGTTGCCAGTGATCAAAGCATGAGGAGACTCTGTATCTAGTGTTCAACAGTATTGAAGTAAGAGAAAGAATACAAAGAGAAAGGAGCCTTTAGTGCCTGGCCATTTGAGCAAGAAACAGACCAATATGTGTGAGTTCAAGCTCACCCAGTGACACTTTGCAAAATGAACTGACCAGGACTCCCCATTAGATGCCCAGTGCTCCTGTGATTTGAAACACAGGGGAAAAGGCGTGGCTTCCCTACAGCAAGTATGAGAAACATTAACTATCTCTTTGACAAATCCCAATATAAATCCAGAAATCACTTAGTTGACCAAAGCACTGAACTCCCTGGCTTTTGACAGTGCCTGACAACCTGAACTTTAAAAATGTGAGGAATTAACAGATTTCAAGGAAGACTCCATGGGGTTCAGACATAGAACTTGGAGAGTTCCAAAATTGAACAACATATTTAAAATAGCCTTAGTAAGAAACAATGCGATTGTTTTTAGTAATGGAAATTTTAGTTTGACACTGGACCAAAGTATGGCATTTTCCCTCATTGTCACCACCATGATTTCAATTTTTTCCTGGCGATTTTGTATCATTTTTATGTCCTTCATCTTCTAGATAGAGACAAAATAGACAATATACGGCATGTGCGTGGTTTCGTTTGACCTTTGAAATCACAGAGTAGCCAAGAAACCTAACAGGCACTGGGGACATTGTATGTTTTGTAGTTTGACAATGAATCTGTAAATTGTGCTTCATGAAATCAGTTTCTGTAGTTGACCCAAGCTAGGGTCATTTGGGAAGAGGGTTCTCACCTGTAATAATATCTCCATCAGACTGGCCTGTAGGCAAGACTTTGGAGCATTTTGTTCATTAATAATTGGTGTGGGAGAGTCTAGCTGTCTTTGGGGGCACTATTGGGCTGGTGTCCTTAGGCTGTATAAGAAAGCAAGCTAATGGAGGCGCAGAGAGGAAGATAGTATGAAGAATGCTTCCATGGTCTCTACTGACAATATGATGGTGGAAAAAACACTTCCTTGAATTTTTATGGATGATAGTGTTGGTAATAAGACAACTTGCAAGTGAACATTGAAATTGAGAAATAAATCAGATCATATTTTGCTTATAAAATGAGTTACAACACACTATTATCCTATTGTCTAGTGCTCTATCTTTCATTCTATCCCAAGGCCAGTGACAGCAGCATATGTTGTTTCAGGAGTGTCTGGGACTTCTCAGACCAACAACTTGAAGAGAATACCTGGCACTGGGGTGTTATTAGTCCATGGTACCTCTGGGGAGCATCATCAACCTACGTGTCATAACTTCATTTAAACAACACCTCTCTATGTTTGCATACACATTTTATACATGTGATTCTTACCTGCCTTATACAGTTGTAATGACTGTGAGCCAGGGAAATGACTCCCTCAACAAGAGACTTCTAGGATGCAATAGCAGCATTTCCATCTCGGTGGTAATTAAGTGCTCTTAAACTGGCCTTAAGGTCCCTCAACGAAACAAATTCATGATGGGTACTGTAAATCTAGTCAACCGGCAGTGGCAGAAGATGTCAAAGCCTCTTATATTGAACATATTACTTCTTTTTTCTTAAAGTATTTTCTAACTGTACTTTAAGCACTATTTCTGATATAAACAGGTAAGTGTAGCTTTCATCCCTTATCAAAAATAAACAGATGGAGAATCTTACAGAGATTCATAACTGATGAAAATGTGGAGAATAGGTGACTCTGTGGTGCCCTGCCTCCAAGGACACTTCAACAGTGTAAAACCTGCACCTAAGGCTCAGCACACACACACACACACACACACACACACACACACGCACACAGACATACACACATATGCACACATACACACACATGCACACACACACGTGCACACAGACATACACACATATGCACACATGCACACACATGCACACACACATGCACACAGACATACACATATATGCACACATACACACACATGCACACACACACACATGGAAAGTGCTGGTGGTGCAGAAACATTCTAGAGGTAAAAAACTAGATATTCAGTGCTGGATAATGTCTCCTAGACATGACAGGGATATTGTATCCGTGAAATTTCAATAACATGGTTAGTTAAAGATCTGTACAATAATGTTTTGAGTGACGTAACTTAGACCCAGATAGGCATTATCACATGTACTCACTCATAAGTGGTTTTTAAACATAAAGCAAAGAAAACCAGCCCACAAATCACAATCCCAGAGAACCTAGACAACAACGAGGACCCTAAGAGAGACATACATGGATCTAATCTACAGGTAGTAGAAAAAGACAAGATCTCCTGAGTAAATTTTGAGCATGGGGCCCTTGGGAGAGGGTTGAAGCAGAGGGGAGAGGCAGAGAAAATTGTAGAGCTCAATAAAAATCAATAAAAAAATCTGTACAATGATACCACCAGCTATTTTCTCTGTATGGATGAAGATAATTTCACAAGATACCAAGGCTAGATTAAGTGACACTGGCAATCAAAGGCACTGAGAGATGGAGAAACAGCTTTTTTCAGGGATCTCCCTGGTAGATTGCTTAGTCCCAAGTGGTCAACCCATCATTAAAATGGAATCACTATGCGGTGTGATACGTGTGTGTGTTTAATATATTTTTTCATAAGTAGCAATGGTAATTAAGGAAGAAATAAAGAATTTAGAAGGAGTTGAGGAAATGCAAGGGTTTCAGGGGAAAAGGAGAGGTGGAATGATGCAAACACAATATTCATATATAAAATTCAGAGAAAAATAAAAATATTAAAAGTGTATCAGTTTGTAAATTTTGAGAAAATGGAAGTTTTTAATCCCTATATTCTTGGTGCATTTGATACTTCCATTTTTCTGGATGTTTCTCCATTTCTAGGAATTGATTTATTATATTATTTTCATTGTAATATTGTTTGGAAGATAGTAACAAATGTTGTGGGTGTTTATCAATACACACAATAGATTGCCATATGTATGTAGATTCATAAAACAAAGGAATTATTGTTAATTATGTAATAAAATATGGACTTACATAGAACAATAGTGGACAATAGTGAATATAAAATAATTTTTATGTGGCTTGAGGCTTAATATCCTGGGTTTACAATATATTACTATAAAAGATTCATTGGCTGTGCATACACACACACACAAACATACACAGAGACAGAGAGAGACACACATGTACACATACACACAGAGATAATATGAAACAATTACTGTATAATGGATCAGCTGTATATGACACCAGAGGCTAACAGAACATCCAGCGCCAGTAACGGGTTACTTCTTTTGTAGGTATTGGCCAGTGAGGTCCCATATACCCCAAACATTATAGGCTATAGCCAATTCTCTTGAATGCCCCTGAGGATATGATTATAATGCCATATTTCTGAAGATATGACCTATTTGGATCACAGAACATGGAGAAATCAAGCTGGTATGCAGCAGGAAGCTTCATCCCTACTGGCTTGCTTTCATAGTTCTGGAATCTGCAATGCATGCTACTAGAGAAAGAAAGTGACATCAGTCACATGCAGCTGTGGAGCATGGGAGCCACAATAATGACTGGCCTGTTAAGAAATGCCCACTGGTGAAATAATGGCATGAGTATTTCTATTTCGAGAGGAGCCAAAAATTTTCTGATTGTAGATATATATGCATATATGCATATGTATATATGTATGTATATATATCCTAATTCATAAGCTGAACCCATAACTTACACATTATTGGACCAAGAACCTATTGCTAAACAGATTATAGAATGCATGGACATGCATAATATGAAATGGATTTCTAATGATTTATTGTTATGTCCTAAGGTCAATGCATCTCTCAACCCTTTTATAGAAGTGTCTATTTGCAGTGGATGACAATTAATACTAAGATCCACAATTTATCCAAGTATAAAGAAGAAGACACATACAGAATGTTCAGCCTTAAAGGGAAGACACTTACCACATACTCTCATCCAAAGGCTGAGGGATCATCATTGAAGAGGGGACGGAAAAGGTAAGATCCAGAGGCATTGATGGCTCTATGGAAACAGTGTCTTCTTGGACACAGCAGGGCAGCTGCACAGATGTAATCGCTCATTGCAGTGTTGAGTTGTATAAGCCCAAGTGAGGCCAAACCAGTACTGAGACAGCAGATAGAGATCCTGCTGAAATGTTGCTTCACGTGGAAGTGTTTAGGACATTTTTTCAATGATACCCGCCTGTTTGCAGACTACTTAATTGTTGAGAGCCAGATATCTGCTGCCTCTGCACTGTGTTTTTGTCCTGTTGATGTGTGATTTTAGGAGGTTTATGTCATCTTAAACAGTCCCATCCTCTGAATACTCGATGACCTAGGAATGCCAAAGGGAAAATATTGGCTGCCTCTTTTCTTGGCTTCTGGACTAAGCTTCAAATCTATATCCCGAGCACACAAAAGACCCCAGACATTTTAAGTCCCCTTGATAGAATGGTGAGTTTGAGTTTCTGTTTTGTGTAACTTTAGGTAAATTTTGGCCATGCAGTAAATTAGAATTCTCTTGAATGTGTGTTTTAGTCAGTTTCTTTGATGTTAGACGTATAAACTCCCGGGCC
Source organism: Bramus lutescens (assembly GCA_001685075.1). Lineage (NCBI taxonomy): Eukaryota > Metazoa > Chordata > Mammalia > Rodentia > Cricetidae > Bramus > Bramus lutescens. The sequence continues at coordinate 253,314 of LOEQ01001069.1, forward strand.
TGCATTCCACTGAGCCTTCCTGAAAGAATAGCCTTCAATAGAGAGAAGAGTAGAAACACAGCAGGCAAACTGTGAAGAGGAAAGTTTCTGCACTGGGGTCTGGGAGATGCTCACACTCATCCTCGCTCAGTCACGAAAATGCACTATGTGGATTTTAACTATCATGTACATAACGTAAACTTACCGTGTAAAGAAGAAGCCATATGATTTCTAATAATGATTTATGACTAATTTTATCAGATGTTCAGTTTGCTGCCTGAAGTATCAGTCAGTAATGAGAATGCATTTGGTTCATACAAGATCTGGTTGGTAGAGATTCCCATTTTCGAAAGCTACTAGTGGGGTAATATTTCACTTTTATTTGTTAGAATTCCCAGATACCAATAGGCATGGGTAGTCCCGCGGCAGCATGGGGACTCTGTCATAGGTAAGTTACAGAAGAACTTCTGGAGTTCATTTCAACAAAGGAATAGTGTGTATTTTTCTAGTGCAAAACTCCATGCAACCATAGACTGTGATGACATGCATACTACACCCATGTATTAGGTGCTGATCTTAGCCACCTAGATACAACTATTGTGGGATGGACAAAGCACTTCAGGTCTTTCCTTCTGTAAGTAAATCTTTTTTTCCTTTTTTTCTTTTTCCCCTTCACTACTTCGCCACGTTCCTTCTCACCTTGTCTGCCATCCAAATCTACTACTTTTTTGCCTCTCATCAGTAAACAGACTCCAAGGGATAATAAATTAAAATAATAAAATAAAACAAAAACTGTCACATTGAAGTTGGAAAAGACAAATCACTAAAAGGAAAAGAGCCCAAGAAGGAGCACACACACACACACACACACACACACACAAGCCCATTAATTCTCACACTCTGGAATCACATGAAAACACTCAGCTGGAAGCCATAATATATATGAAGAGGACCCATTCAGGTCCTAGACATGCTTCCTCAGTCTCTGTGAACTCACATGAGCTTTGCTCATGTTGATTTAGAGGACCTTTTTAATATCCATCCACTCTGGCTCATACACTCTTCGGTATCTTCTTCTGCAGGGTTCCTCAGCCCTAAGAAGCGGGATTTGATGGAGACATCTCTTCTAGGACTGAGTGTTCCGAGGTCCCTCATTCTCTGTGTATTTTCTGGTGGAGAATCTCTGCATTTATCCTCATCTGTTGAAAAAGGGAGCATCTCTGATGATGGCTAGCAGTCATTTGATTGTTACTTTTTTTATAGCAGTATTATTTGGTTTTACCCTCAGTCCCTGTGCTATCTGGTCTCAGGTTCTTGATCAATACAGGCAGTGTCAAGTATGGTTCCGTCTCGTGGAGTGGGCAATAATAGGTCAAATCAGATAATGATTGGTTACTCCCATAGGCTTTGTGCCACCATAGCCTAGCATATCTTGAAGGCACTGCACCACTGTAGATGAAGGTCTGTGGCTGTCTTGATGTTTCTATTTCTCTTTGAATAGTGTACGGGGTACATCTCTGTACCAAAGATGCTAGAACATAGAGGTGAAGGCTCTGTCTATGCACCAGCTCTATTTTTCCATGTTCAATGAGTTGTGTAGATGCTGTTCTCAGCAATGTAGCTTGTTGTCAATTTGTGGAGAGCAGCCTATAGTCTTAACAATAGCCTGGGTTGTTTAGGGGACTCCTATGAATACCCTTTGACCAACAACTCTATTAGATGAAACCCAATTCAGGTACTGTCCAGGTGGGGTTCTGTCTCCTCCTTTATTTGGCAATTTCCTTTAGATTACCTCCATATATGCATATATTTTAGGAAGTTTCTATTGAATTATATTCTCATACTACCCCTCAGATGTCCCTTAATTCCCTCATCCCATTTCCACCCACTTCTTATTTTATCCTCCACTTCAAGCCCCCATTCATCCATAAATGTCCATTTTATTTTCCTTTCCTAATGAGATTTATCTGTTCCCTCTAGTCCCTTACCTTATACCCAACTTCTGTGGCTCTAGAGGTTGTAGCTTGGTTATCATAGATTTAACAACTAATATCCACTTTTAAGCAAACACATATCATATGTGTATTTCTGAATTGGGGATACCTCACTCAGGATGATGTTTTCTAGCTCTAATTATTTGCCTTAAAATTTTATATCATTTTAAATGGCTAAGTAATAATCCGTTGTGCAAATTAACCACATTTTATTTATCCAATCTTCTTTTGAGGGATATCGAGAGTGTTTCAAATTCCTGGATATTGTGAATAGAGCAGCAGTGGACACCACCAAGCAAGTGTCTCTGTAGTAGGATGAAGCATCCTTTGGGTATATGACCAATAGTTGTATAACTAGATCTTGAGAAAGATTGGTTTTCATAATCCTTAGGGATGGCACACTGATTTTTGTAGTCACTTTATAAGTTTTCATTCTCACCAGCAGTGTATGAGTGGTCCCCTTACTCCACATCCTTGCCAGCATATTGTCTCTTGTTTTACAAGACCATAGTCATTCTGAAAGGGGTGAGATGAAGTCAGAGAGTAATACGATTTGCATTTCTTTGACGGCTAAGAATTTTGACCATTTCTTTACACGTTTCTCGGTCCTTTCAGTTCTGTTATCTCTTACCATCTACCCCTTTTGTGTATGATTTCTTGCTTCTTGACTTTTAGGTGTACTTTCAAGTCACTTGTCTGAGGTTTCTACAGTTTCTTTATGTAGACACATGAATTTGCCTCTTAGAACAGCTTCATTTGTGTCTCGTAAGTTTGGGTATGTTGTGTTGTTTTCATTTTCATTCAATTCTAGAAAGTATTCAATTTCTGTCTTGACCATTTTTTTTGTATTAAAGAGTTATTTAGTTTTTATGAGTTTGTAAACTTCCTGTTGTTTCTATTCTTGTGGATAGCCAGCTTTAATCCATGGTGATCTGATAGGACACAGGGAGTTATTTCAATTGTCTTGTATCTGTTGAGACTTCCTTTGTGTTCGAGTACCTGGTCAGCTTTGGAGAGAGTTCTATAAAATAGTCAGAAGAATGTATATTCTTTTATGTTTGATTCTGTAAATAATTATTAGGTCCATTTGGTCTATAATGTCTGTTAGCTCTTAAATTTCTGTATTTAGTTTTCTTTAGAGTGATTATCTATTTCTTCTTTTGTATCATCAATGCCTGAGAGTCTCTCTTTCATCTCTTGTATTATGTTGGTCAAGCTTGCCACTGTAGTTCTTGCTCAAATTACTAAATTTTTCAATTCCAGATTTCCCTCAGTTTGGGGTTTCTCTATTGATTTTATTTCCACTTTCAGGTCCTGAATGATTTTCTAAATTTCTTTTCAACGTTTGTTGTGTTTTCATAGAGTTCTTAAGGGATTTATCCATTTCTGAACTAAGGTCTTCTATCACTTTCAAGAGGTGGTTCTAAGGTCCTTTTCGTGCGCTTCAGCTATGTTGGAATACCCAGGGCCTGCTGTGGTGAGGTTGCTGGGCTCTATTGGAAACATACTGCTGTACCTGTTATTGATTTTGTTTCTATGCGAGTGTCTAGGTGTCTGCGATTGGTTTTATTATAAGTACAGGCTCTGATTTCTGGTTTTGTCATTTTGCTCCCTGTGTTCTGTTTCCTATGTAGATTTTAGTAGAGAGTGATGGCAGAGTAGTAAATTTTCTGCAGTCCTGTGGTCCCTGGGGGTTCCAGGTAAAATTTGTTTCCGAGGATGGGATAGGGAGCTGACACTTAGGAACTGGGAAAGGTTCACAAGAGGGTGGAGAGCAGAGTGTTCAGCCAGGATCTGATTATTTGAAATCCTCTGAATAGGGGTAGATAGTGAAGAGAGATCAAGCGAGATGACCTATAGCACTGGAGATGAGTCTGGGGAATTGGATCTGGAGAAGAAGGAGAGAGGAAGGTCTGCAGTCAGTTTCTCTGCTTGCCTGGAGGGAGTGGCCTTCCCTATGGGTACCTGATCCTGGGACAAAGCAACCAGTGGGAGAGGAAGGTTAGGGGGGGAAGGTCTGTAGGATCCGCAGGAGGGGACAGAGGGGGAAGGAAAGCTGCAGCAGGTGTTCTGATGCAGAGATGGGGTGAGGCTGGAGAATTGTCTGGAGGAGAGGACGGAGTAGCCTCAACTATTTTACTGTTTCCCTAACCTGTTCAGCTGCTGTGATTATAGGGAATTGCCTGCTGTTGTAGGGCCCTTGGGATAATGGGATGTGTG
>LOEQ01001070.1:0-10124 GCA_001685075.1 Bramus lutescens
ACTATATTAATTAAAATACTGCTTGGCCCATTAGCTCTAGCTTCTTATTGGCTAACTCTTATATTAATTTAACCCATTTCTATTAGTTTGTGTATCACCACGTGGCAGTGGTTTACCGGCAAAGATTCTAACCGGCGTCTGTCTCAGGCGGAGAATCCATGGCATCCCTCTGACTCCACCCTTCTTTCTCCCAGCATTCAGTTCCATCTCCCTGCCCACCTAAGTTCTGCCCTATCAACAGGCCCAGACAGTTTCTTTATTCATTAACCAAGAAAAGCAACACACAGGCAGAAGGACCTCCCATACCAATCTCTAGCTCTGAATTGTAGTTTCAGGTTCCCCTGTGGTGGTGTCAGCATGTTGTGGACTTGGAGAGAAGAGACAGGTCCTATCAGTCTGAGAAGCCTAGTTAGATACCGTAAAACCCATTTGAGAAAGCATGCTCCTAGCCCATTGGGTCAACTCCCAAAGTCCTTTCCTTTTTGGTCTCTGCATCTTGTTGCAATGGGTCAGATTCGGAGTGTGTGATGAGTGTTGCAGCTGAAGTCAATTAAATTGAACGCTTTTCTTCTTTCAAATAGTGTGCTTTTGTTTAATTTGCTATGACACCATTTCTCCCAAGTCACAACTTTATACCTAGCACACTGCCGCTGTGCATTTGACAATAATGACCCCACGCACCTCCTACTCCAGTGGAAATGGCTCCTTCATCTGTTTCCTCACCTTAGACATAACAAGGGTTCTTGTGCTCACTTCTCATGTGGATGGTGTAACAAATCCAACACTTACCCTCTGAGAAGTAAATTTCAGCCCCGCATCCCCTAGTTATAATGGCCTAAAATCTCCCTTGTAGTGAAACAGCCTCTCCCAATTGGTCCCATACTTGGACCTGGATGAAAAATGGGCCACTAAGGTTCTGCTCCTTTACAGATCTCTGTCACCACCAGGAGATGATGGCTGTCAGATACTTTGGGCCGGCTATCAATAATAACTGCTGTGAAAGGTCAGAGTTCACGCGTTCTCAAGTAGTCTGGGAGTATATGCCATTGTTCTCTGGCTTGCTTCTCCTACTGAAGGGCAATTGCTTTGAACACCAAAAGAGAAAAGATTATAGAAGATTATACCTCTAACGGGCAATCACTGCGTCTGCTCCAGTGAAAAAAGTCTGACAGGAAGAGTGTGACTTGCTCAGCAATTACTCACCTTGTTAGGTCTAATTTCAGAACACTTCAGTTGCCCATTATTTTAACACTTTTTTTTTTTTAACAAATATCCAACATCAGTGTTGGAACTGCAGTATGTTGGTACCTACTGTTGCTACCGAGCCGTGTGCTCTATTCAGAGGATAAACTCTTAGAAGATGCCAAGATCCACCCCTTCCTCCTTTGTTTCATGAAAGTCTCTTCAGTTCTTTGTGACTATGTGAAGCATTCAATATGGTGAATTCCCGAACAACCAAAGCTTAATGCAAGCAGTTCTCTCTAAGTTAGATTAATGATCCGTGCCTTCTCCAGCAGCATGTTCAAACAGTGGTTGAACCGCACTTGGGAGTCCTTGGCCAGTCATTTGTATTAGGATTTAAGAGCTGATTGTCCGTGTGTTAACTCAAAACTGTTAAAATATTTGGGTCTGTTTCTATAAAGCGCTATCCTCTTCTTCCATAGCATATGATTTTCTTTTTTTACCGGTGACACTTGATGCTATGAAATATTACCATGTTTTAAAAAGTTCATGGTTGGAAATGCTGAGATAACTCTTTCCCATGCAGAATCCACTCCTTGTACAAGGTCAGTTGTATGTAGTACTTGAAACTATGTTTGATCTCGGAGAAGCCACTTAAGACTTCCACTCTGTCACTCGCATCTGGGAAGGTGGCATAACAGGACTCAGTTTTACCGTTGAGACTGTGGGCGCACACAGAGAACCTAGTGCCACAGGGATGGTAGAGTTGCTGTGCTGGAGATTCATCATGGATACACAACTCGGTAAGGGTCTCTCTGCAGCCATCTGGGAGCTCAGGGGCTTGGGTTATGTCAATCTGTGCTCTGCGTTAGGCATTAATGGTTGCCTAGGTTTGAGAAGTTAGGGGTTTGCTGTTCTTTTATGTCTCCCATAAATTTGTGATTCTGGGATTGCACAGATGTAAAGTGAATAAGGTCAGCCTTCCGCCTACCTTTGTGATCTAGCTGATAGTTATTCTGAGCTACAAGAGGACCCTCAACTGCACATCTGCCTCAAGGTGCACACCTCCTGCGCGCTGTCAATCACTACCTCTTCCAATCCCGAAAGAACGTGTAGCTTTTTCTATAAAACCTTCACCCAAAGGTGTAGTTAGAAGAGATTACTTATTAGGCGAACATTTTCTCAATTGAAATTCTATGATTATTTTGTTCCAGAAACTCGGTTTCATTTTTCAGGGTTTGAGAATGTCAGGTGGCAGGATTCAGTCCTCGTCTGTGAAAGTCTGGGACTAAACAGCAGCCAAGATCAGGATTGTCACAGTTCTACGTCCCCAGGGCATCTCATCTGTGCTTTCCCACTTAGGCTTGATGTATTCTTAGGCTGTGTTGCTCACTGTGGAAGCCACGCTTGCCTCTTTAGCTTTCAGTCCCTTAAAATTAAATGAAAAGCTCAGTTCTTCCCGGAAGTGGCCCCAGGTGAAAGGATCTATAGCTCCTTGCCGCAACCGCAATGGACAGTGTGATTTCTGTTCGAGAGTTGTGTTGACCAGCATTGTGGGACAGTACAGCTGCCAGCAGTTGGCACATGATCCTTATCCCTCGCCAAGTTTGGAGGTCCGGTTCCTCAGCTGGTGTGTGGTACAGGACTCACAGTCTCCGGTTGCTGGGCGACTTCTGCCTTTCAAGGTGAAGGCCAAGTGCAGCCTTCCTGTTTTGATAGGCACCGTGCTTCTTGCTTGGCCTTCACCCTGTCTAAACCGTATGGGCAACAAGAAGTAGAAACAGATAGACAGCCAAACGCACAGTGCATCCCAGCAAACCACAAAAGCAGAGATTCAAAAACCGGAAGAAACCCAAGAAAGGTCACTTCAGACTCTATTTTGCATTGAAATAATATCAGCACTTCTATCCTGAAGTTAAGTGGTGTTCAGGTATTTTTTAGGTGGCTTCAGTTCAAAACCCATGACATTCTCGGGGGTGGGTTATAAAATTTTCTCAGGTTGGGCATCAGCATTTTTTCTTTTATTGTTGAGATTAAAATAAAATAAACATCATTTCTCTTCCTTTCCTCCCCCCCCATATACCCATTTTTGTCCCTTTTCAAGTTCACGGCTCCTTTTTCCAATAATTGCTATTATATGTGTATATATGTGCATATGTATGTATATGCATATATGTGTGTTTACATATATTCCCAAATATAACCTGCTCGGTAAATATAATGTTATCATAGGCATGTTTTTGGACCTGAACATTTGTGTATTTGATTTGTTTGCTCTTCCCTGGAGAAGATTATTTCTCCCACGCTCAGCATTCATTAGCAGGGTTATAGTTTCTTGTTCAGGGTTGAGACCCTGTGGGTTTTCCCCCACCCACTTTGGCGTGTCCGTTGGTGTCATCCTTGTTCAGATCACATTTATTTGGTCATGCCTGTGAGACTTCATGGGTGTAGCTTCTGACATTGCTAGAGGCACAGACTCACAGGATATTCCCTAATTCTCTGGCTCTTACAGCCTTTCCGCCTCCTCTTCTGCAGTGTTCCCTAAGTCTTCGGCATGCAAGTGTTTTGAAGGTTCATCCGTTTGTCTGTGCTCCCCAATTCTCCATTTGGTTAGGCTGTAATGGTCTCCATCTGTTGCAGAGGGAAGTTTCCCTGTTGAGTGGTAAAGGCTGCTACCCCTATGGTTGGATATAAAGAGAAATATCTGGAATGCCGTCAGAGTTTATGCTGGTTTAGTAAAGTAGTAGCTATAGGTTCTCCTGCAAGATCCATGGCCTCACCAGCACTGAGTAGCTGGTTAGGTTTCCAGTACCAGACCTGGTTTCCCTCATGCTGAGCAAGGGGAACAGCAGTTTTTATAGAGGATGTGGGATTTGGGTGGCTGCTTGGTGGTCATCCCATTCTCAACATGTTCAAGGCCCTGGGTTTGATCCCAGCCCTCCTGTCTCGTGCCCCAGACAGGGGAAGAATTGGTTGACAAATAGAATAGAAAATAGCAGATTGCATCAAAAGTGCTTTTATTTCATAATCTGTTTCAATTTTATACTTATGTGCGTTGGCGCTGATCACTACATAAAACGCCCTTTTTTATTGAGGGTTGTGGTTAAAACATGAAAAGTACTTGGTTAGAATTATAGTTAACTGACAGAGAGAGTTCTTCCTCCAGTGTTGTGATGTCTGTTTCCATGGCACCGTCAACTGGCTTTGTCATTCATTGTCATGCTTTTACAGCGTCAGATCCCCGGAACACTAAGTTACTGCTCTGAGCGTGAGAGGCTGGGGGACAGAGGACCCTCTGTTGGGGCAGGTGATGGCCTCAGCCTTGAAGGGTGTGCTACACAACTTTGATGGAAAACTCAAAAGCCCTTTTATAGTAGGAAAATTTCAGATTCAGAAAGAGGGAATCCATTCAGCCCTAGGGAAGCAGTGCATGTAAACACATGTTGTTCCATGTTGGAAGATGCTGACCCGAAGTGTCAATGCTTGTGTCATGGTTAATTTGGATTGTCTCGTTGGCTGGATGTAGAATCCGCCAGGAGACACACTTCTGGACATGTCTTTGAAGGCATTTCCAGAGAGGTGGGACTAAAGAAACATTTGGAATGTGGACTACACGTCCTCCGGCTGACATCCAGCATGAATAAAAAGGAAAAGATGATGTGGGATTCCCCTCTGTGTGCTGTGATTACCATTAATGAATAAAGAAACTGCTTTGGACCTATAGCAGGGCAGAACTTAGCTAGGTGGGGAAAACTAAACTGAATGGTGGGAGAAAGGAGACGGAGACAGAAGACAGAACTTTAGCTGGTAAGCCACAGCCATGTGGCGATACACATACTAATAGTAATGGGTTAAATTAATATGTAAGAGTTAGCCAATAAGAAGCTAGAAATAATGGGTCAAGCAGTGTTTTAATTAATACGGTTTCTGTGTGGTTATTTCGGGACTGAGCTGCCGGACAGCTTGGAACCAACAAGCGGCCTGCCCTTCCTCCAGGTATGGAGTTCTCTGCACGCTCTTTGACTTCCCCAAGGCAGGGGAAGCAACTCTACACAGGAGTGATTTCTTCACCATGACACACAGTTTAGGAACTCAGTTGAAATCTTTTCATTGAGCAATGGCGTTCAGGATTCAGCACAGGCCTTTCTGTGTTGCATTCATCCTCAGGGGCTTATTTCTTTTCTCTTCCCCTTGTTTCTACTGAAAGATTGCCAACAGAAATAAATTGAGTGGGATGCACTTCCGTTACCACCTCTCTGCTTTTACCTAGGTATTTATAGTAAGAAGATTAAATATGCAGAAGCTATTCTTCCTACTGATATGAAGCAGAGATACAGGGGCTTACCACGCTCCTGGGCGGTGGTTTGGTCTAATGAGAAGGGCGTGCCGATATCTAGGGTCTAGCTGAGTAAGAGTGTCACCCTAGGCGCCTGCTGCTCCCTGCAAGGTCTCTAGAACCATCAGCCGTGCTCTGTGTCAAGCCTGAGCCGGAGGCTGGAGTGGGAAGTCCCCAGGTAAAACCTTGATCCAGGCTCATTCGTCACCCCTGAGTTTTCTCGTGGGATCACCTGCAGCATAACCTTTAACTCTTCGCTCCTTACTCCATATATACTCCTCTGCTCCAGCGTAAAACTTGATGTGGCTCGTTTGGTCCAGCTGGGAGCCGTCTGTCTAAGTGCAGAGGCGATGTGATATTGTCTGCTGTTTTCAAAACCCGGGTGATGGACTGCTTTAATTAATGCACCCGTACTTACGGCCTCTCCATCACATACCTGCCCGAGTCTGGTGCTGGTTGGCTGAGAGACCCACCTTGAAGTCATCAAATGGAGGAGCAGCTTCTAGCCCACTGTGAGCCCGGTTGGGCTGTGCTGGGGGCTCCTCTCATTGCGTTAAGTGTTGTGAAGGGGAGGACGTGGCGCCTGCATCTCAGTATGCTATCCTAGCATGCAACAGTCAGGTTACAACAGCTCTGCCTGTCAACCAGAAGTCACTGCCTTTCCTGTGAACTGGTCTCATTGGTTCTAGTACTATTCTCACCAGGTAGGGGTGTGTGTGTGTGTGTGTGTGTGTGTACCTGCCAATGGAGGCCAGAGTTGGGGGTTATTCTTAAAGGGCCATTCACCTTTCTTTTAACTAGTATGGAATTTTCCACGTGGGTCAGGCTGACTGGCAATCCCCAGGAGCTTCCTGTCTCTGCCTCCCCAGCTCTGGGATTATAAGCATGTCCCACCATACCTGTCTTTTAAATGGCTTCCGGGAATCAAACTCAGTTCCTCATGGATATGTGGCAAGCATTTTGCCCACTGAGCCATCTCCCCAGACTGTGTTCTGCTCCTTATTCTAGCCTTGTTTTCACACAGACTGGTTTGTCAGCCTCAAATTCCTACCCTCCTCTCAGAGCCCAGCTTAGACTTGGGCAACTGAAGCTGAAAGTGGCCCTGTCTCCACCATCCCCTCGAGCCGTGGTCACCCCTGCTTTTGCAGCCATGACTACATCTGGTTGTATACTAACTACAGAGCTAGGAACCATTTTCTCATCTCCATAGATTTGCATAGTGCAGACAAGTTTTATATAAGTGTCTGGCATTTAATAGCATAATAAATAATTGGGTAACTAGTACTGCATATGACATAAATATGTTAGAGCCATTTTAAGTTTCAGCCTTTCCAAATTAACTAGGGAAAAACCATTCTCCGCCCAAGTCCTAGGGTACTTACAACAATAAGCATGACATGCATAGGCAGGGGGCGGGATGGTTGCAAAAAGAGAAAGGCCATTCTTGCTGTCATTACAAAAGAGAAGCATTGTCTGGAGTGGAAAGAGGAACGTGGCGGATGGCTTTAGTTTCCCACCAGGAAGAATAGCCCTGGCATTGAGCAGCTGCAGGCACACGCACACCTGTCTGCTACAGGCAATGCTTGTCGGTGGCTAGCATCCTTGCTGCACCAACCTGGCTCGAAGTCCATGCATGCTCACCTCCAGATGTTGCTCAAGCGGAGCCCTGGAAGCCATGTGGCACTAGGAGGTTTATCCGTAACTACAGAACATGAAGCTTTTTTCTTTTCCTTGCATCTTTGGAGGCAAGAGGTTCACTTGTGGTTGTCCAGCATGTGTTACAACGATGGTGATTTTACGTTTCTGAGAGAGTTTTTGTGTGAGCCTTTTGCTATCCTGTCAGGTTTCCTGGTCTATCCCCACCCACCACAACCTTACCACCATCCCAACACAAGTCTGTTTGTCAGAAGACTCTCATTGCTTTATGTGTGAGGACATTAAACTGCAATAAATTTATGAATTCAGCTGCTCCATTACCAGAGAACAAGTTTTATCTCCTAATAAATTGACGTTTCTTTTTAGTGTCAACGAAAACCAAAATTTACACCCAAGGAAGTGAACCTTAACACTAAATAATTACTTCAATGCCGCCAGTGGTGAGAAAGGGTACCCGCCACCAAGTCCTAAAAAAGGCCAGAGCAGGAAAAATCGTTTCCCCCACTAATTGTTTCTTGAAAGCATCATTTAGAGTTGGCTTTAGCTGAAATAGAAGCAGAAGGCCCTGGCCTCAGAAGCAGCTACCAAAAGTGTAACATCATTGGTATGAGGTTGTCCATGAGACACTGAAGGTGTATTCATGGTGAGGGGCTCAGGGCAGAGAAGAGGTTTTCCTTAGTGGTTTGTCTCTCTAGAGCCGTGGACTGAGTACTGGAATAGCTGCTTAAAAGTCCTCAGACTTCAGCGCATATCAAATCAATCCACCTTTCCTACTATAAAACATTAAATTGGCATTAGTAAAAGATACAGTTTGTACAATGAAATTGCGTATGGTTTAGAGAGTCCAAACTAAAATATCTACATTTGTTCCTTTGCTACAGCTGACAAAATACTTGATAGAAGCCCCTTAATGGGGGAAGGATTAATCTTGGCTCATGATACTCAAGTCAGAGAAGATATGGCTGTCAGTGCTCCGCCTATGGTGGCAGGAATTGAGGAATGGCTTCTTACATCTTGGTGAGCCAGGAAGCTGGGGAAAACTGAAGTCCAGGGTTTAACCCTCTCTTTCCCCCATAACCCACTTCCTCTAGCCAGGCTCATGTGTCAGGTTCTGTACCTCCCAGAACAGCATCATCAGCCAAGGATCAGATGCTCAAATATGAACCTGTGGGTATAGTTCACATCCAGATGCTAACAATGGCCAGTGTCTGGCTTTTATTCTCCTTGTGTGGAGGTGGATGTTCAAATGGGTTCAGGTGTGTCACACACACATGAGCATGCATCTGGAGGCCAAACCACAATTTTTAGTGCTATTTCTCAAGGTTTTATATCTCGTCTATTGAGACACAGTCTTTTACAGGGTCCTGGAGCTCACCAGGTAGGCTTGGAAGGCTAGCTAGTGAGGCCTAGTCCCCATCTCCACCTCTCCTGTACTGAGATTCAAAGTATATGCTACCATGCTTTGCTTTTCACATTGGTTCTGGGCATGTCCCCAGCCCAATGGCTGATTTTAGTCTTATTTTTGTGTGCAACGACTCGGTTATGTATAGGAGCTTATGTATAGGCTTGGTGTTTTTTTGTGAGACATGGGCACACATTTTACCCATCTGCCCACCCTAAAGGATGATTTTATTCTTACTTTTGTGTACAATGCTTCCGTTATGGTACTCGTTTTGAAAATGTTATACTGAATACATCCAGCTCGTGGAGCCTAGGTAGAATGAAAAGTATTGTTTGATTTACTTTTCATTCATTTATGCAAAATAAATATTACACACACATGCATGCACGTGCATGCACACACACACAGAGGGAAAACAGCTAGCGAGACAGAGCTCTTATGATTCCCCCTCATTCACGTCTATCACAGACTAGAAAGTCTCTCCCCAGTTGTGGCACATGATGGAGACTTTCAGTGGAGACTGCCGGCACATTGGCACTTCACAGTGTATAGCTTCTGCACGTTGGGACTTCACAGTGTATAGTCCCTGCACATCAGCACTTCACAGTGTATAGTTCCTGCACATCAGCACTTCACAGTGTATAGTCCCTGCACATCAGCACTTCACAGTGTATAGTCCCTGCACATCGGCACTTCACAGTGTATAGCTTCTGCACGTCGGGACTTCCCAGTGTATAGCTTCTGCACATTGGCACTTCACAGTGTATAGTCCCTGCACGTCGGGACTTCACAGTGTATAGCTTCTGCACATTGGCACTTCACAGTGTATAGTCCCTGCACATCGGCACTTCACAGTGTATAGTCCCTGCACATCAGCACTTCACAGTGTATAGTTCCTGCACATCAGCACTTCACAGTGTATAGTCCCTGCACATCAGCACTTCACAGTGTATAGTCCCTGCACATCGGCACTTCACAGTGTATAGCTTCTGCACGTCGGGACTTCCCAGTGTATAGCTTCTGCACGTTGGGACTTCACAGTGTATAGTCACTGTACATCGGCACTTAATAGTGTATAGCTTCTGCATGTTGGCACTTCACAGTGTATAGCTTCTGCACGTTGGCACTTTACAGTGTATAGCTTCTGCACATTGGCACTTCACAGTGTATAGCTTCTGCACATTGGCACTTCACAGTGTATAGCTTCTGCATGTCGGCACTTCACAGTGTATAGCTTCTGCACATCGACGCTTCACAGTGTATAGCTTCTGCACGTCGGGACTTCACAGTGTATAGTCACTGTACATCGGCACTTAATAGTGTATAGCTCCGAATTATCAGCCACACCTTCAAATCCATGTAATCCATATTATATTATGCTTTCTCCAACTTTAACTGGAGGCTCTGCACTGTCCACAGCCAAAGTCTGAGGGAGATTACAGGAAAGCCACCGGGTACCAGTGTGGCTCAGTGACCTGTGCCTTCTTGTTTAAAGCTGGCTTTCTTTCTTTCTTTCTTTCTTTCTTTCTTTCTTTCTTTCTTTCTTTC
>LOEQ01001070.1:13520-27994 GCA_001685075.1 Bramus lutescens
TTGGAAGAGCAGGCAATGCTCTTAACCTCTGAGCCATCTCTCCAGCCCCCCTGCATTGTGTTTTCTAACTCATACTTTTGCACTCGAGATACCCCAAGGCTGACGAATGCCTGGCTTCGGAAGTCACTGGTGTTTTACCTGGTTCCCCTGTGTTTATATGCCACTATGGTGTCACCTGACTCCCTTTCAGTGTGGTTAACCATACCTTTCTTCCTAGCGGGTGCTGGTGGTGTAGCTTCCCTGCACACTGGTCCTTGGGCAACGGCAGATGGCGTGGAATCAGAACGGCAGGTGGGTCTACTGGTCACTGGCTTTACCAGATGCCCGGATCCATTGTTTGCCCTCTGTTTCATGTGGAAGTGGGCACTGCCCTGCCTCCCTGATCTTCGGTATAAGGCTGATTTTGGAATCTGTGTCTTTGCCCTTATACCTCGAATATATCTAGTAGTCCCTTGACTAGATGGTAGTCTGCCTATTTCCTAAGCCCTCTTATATTAATGGAGGAAAGATTCTATGTATAAGGAAAAAATGAAATTTTACTAAAATCTGTGATGGTGTTGAGCACTTTTGAAATATACCTGTGTATGAAAGTTTCCCTAGATTCCTTTCTGTGAGTGAGTTAAAGCATTGACCAAAAGCAGCTTAGAGGAGGAAAGGGATTATTTCAACTCACACTTCCAGGTCACAGTGCATCATTGAGGGAAGCCGGGCAGGAACTTGTAGCAGAAACTGTGGAGGACTTCTATTGCCATAGTTACCTAGTTTTCTTGTATAGGCAAGGGTGGGCTACCCAGGGAATGATGCTGCCCACAGTGGGCTGGCCCCTCCTACATCAGTTAACAATCAAGACAACTTTACAGTCATGCCCTTAGGCTGGCCTTTTCTGAGCAGTCCCTCATTTGGGACCCCTTATCAGATGACTCCAGACTGTGTCAAATTGCCAGGTAAAGGCCACTAGTACAAAGTCTTTGAACATTTTGGACATAGAAGTGAAGGGTTTTACTATGTAAAACAACTTATAAAGGACAAAATGATTCATTTTTCTCATTTTAATCAGCTACAATGTAGTTTGAAAATCTGGCGCTAGGGATACACTCAGTAGATGGAGCTTAGGTAGCATGCACAAAACCCAGGGTCCCACTCTAGCATGGCAAATGCTGGGCGTGGTGGCGCACATCACAACCCTAGCTCTTCCAGGGCACAGGCAGGAGAATCACATGTTCATGCTCATCTTGGACAGCTAGTGAGTTCAAGGCCAGTCTGAGTTACAAGAGACCTTGTAAAAGAAGGAAAGAAAGAGAGAAATGAAGGAAGGAAGGAAGGAAGGAAGGAAGGAAGGAAGGAAGGAAGGGAACCTTAAGCAACAATAAAGTGGCATTTAACTAGAAATAAAGCAAAAACAAAGTTGACCAAGGTGTCTGCGAATTAAGCTTTATAGAAAGTTCCATGTCTGGGAAGTGCTGCCGCTGCATTCATCAGCAAGACAGCGGGGATGCGGAGACCTTGGAGAGTTCAGCCAGGAAAAGTAGTGGCCGTGAAGAGCCTCAGCGTGTTTCCCAAGAGTTCGAGAAGTGACACTGACGATTCCCTGTGAGAGCGCAAGAGGCTTTGCTCTCTAGAAGACTAAACAGAAGGACTGGCGCATTCTAAGGGGCGTTTGGCCAACCTCCAGATTGTCAGGTTACCCATTGCTTCTTCTGTGACTCGCTATTTAGGATCCTGTACCAAACTGAGTTGGCTTCTATCCGTTCACATGTATCGGTCACGAAAGCCCAGTACTTTCCGAAGAAATAAGGGGGGGAGGTTAGTAATGCCAGGACCTATAACTGTGTCCTCAGAGCTCCATAATGGTGGGCGGGCCAGGCTGTGAGGAAAAGTACCACCCACTCCTTACCACCCACACCGGGAAGCAATTTGAAGAGTTGTGAACCAGGGGCTGCCAGTTCCCTGGTAGGAGAGCGAGTATGTGTGAGAACGGGGGAAGGATTGGATACAGTCATCACTATGGCGACCCATGCATTACAGCTAAAGAGATGCCACAGAAGGGGAATGTGAGATGGGGGAGAGGGGGTGGGGTCAGAGGACTCGGCAGAACCGTGAACATGGATTTATCTTTGGGGCTCTCTGTAGGAACATGTTTTCTGTTGGAGCTCTATTTTTGGAGCTGGTGGGTGTGATGTGCCCGGGTCATCCCAGCACGCAGAAGGTTGGGAAGATCGCCTCAGGTTCAAAACTAACCAGGGGTATATAGCCAGACTCTGTTGCAGAGAAGTCGTTATTTAAGTGTTAAGTCAAGTGTGTGCATTTCTTTTTACAGACATGACTGTGTCACACCAGTGTCACAGCAGCTGTCATTTTTAGCTTCTAGCCACATAGTCCATATATTTAATTTTTTGTAAGTGCCCATGTATCTAGTTTATTCTTTTTTATTGTTATACAGAATTGGAATATTTTCTCATTTTTTATTATTTGAGAATTTCATAAATGCGTATTACCCATTTTATGCAAATCCACCCCCTTTCACTTCCCTCCAGGTCTCCTCCTTTTCCCACTTCCCCTTCCCAACTCCACATGATCTTGTCATTTTTAACCCACCCACTCCACACATATGAGCATGGGTGCAGGACCATCTGCTAGATCATGGGTAGCATCAGAGATGCCCAAGTCGCTTAAGAAAACCGACTCTGTCCCTAGCACCCATCAATTGCCAAGAGCTCATCAGATAGGGGGTTGGACTTCATGAGCCTCTCCACCATCCTTGCTGGGGTTTTGGATGGCTTGATCTTAGACAAGTCCTGTGCAAGCAGTCACCGTAGCTGTGTGGGAATGCTGCTGTAACATTTTCTACACTGACTTCCATGGTTTGTCTTCTTTGTCTTAAGCCCATGCAATAGGGACTCGGCATGGGTTCCTTCTTGTGGAGGAGGCTGCAAATCTAATCAGGAAGTGGCTGGTTAGTCCCAGAATCTTCATATGATGATTACACGAGTGGGCATAATTAGTCAGACCTGTCGTTAGTGTGGCTCACAGGGTTTACAGCTGAACAAGATAGTTGATCCTTGTTCTTCTCCCATGTCATATATAGGACCATCCAGCACTTCCAGGCTGATTATTGAAATGATATTTGAAAGTAGTTGAGAATTAAAAATAACGTAAATCAGAAAGTCGAATGATAACCAAAGAGAGTAGAAGGGGTGTGTGTGTGTGTGTGAGAGAGAGAGAGAGAGAGAGAGAGAGAGGTCATAGAAGAAAAATTGTATCCTCAAAGCTTCCCGTTTGAATGAGCAGTGAGTTGGAAAAGTGTTGTGCTGTTACCGTAGGGAGGGCAGAGGGTGGGGACTGGGAATGCTGTGCAAGAGGCTTGTGCTTGGCCGCCTTAATGGGAAGTTGACAGTTATCCCTCAGTACAGCAGAGCGAGCAGCTACAGGCATATCATTCAGAAATGTCTAGATTCAGGAGGAACTTAGGAGAAGAGGATCGTTATAGAATCCCAAGGTTT
Source organism: Bramus lutescens (assembly GCA_001685075.1). NCBI lineage: Eukaryota > Metazoa > Chordata > Mammalia > Rodentia > Cricetidae > Bramus > Bramus lutescens. The sequence goes on from LOEQ01001070.1 coordinate 17,021, forward strand.
TGTTTTATTAAAGAGCTCATGTAGATAGCCTATGCTGTATTGAGTTATATTGATTAAAATCACCAGTTAAAGGATGGGAAGTAAAGCGAACCATGGCAGCCCTTGATGAGAGAGTAGCGAACGAGGAATCAAGATGGATTCCCAGCTTGAGTTGAAGGAGTTTCACGGGACTCGGTGGTCACAGCACTGTCTCTCTGGAGCAGAATTGCTGGTAGCCAGCCTGTCGGGTAGCGTTTAAAATGTAGATGTTCTGGATGTAGGGACTTTGGAAGCATGCAAGTCACTTTAAGTGTTTATCAGCAGTCCCAAACGATTCCAGTCAGTGTTGAATTCTCCTCATGTAGCAGCAAGGCCTGAGGAAAGAGGCTGAAGGGACCGACCAACGTATGTGCTCCAACCTCTCCATGCAGATAAAAAAAAATTCAGTTATAACATGGACAAATCATAAATAGAAATACTTAACTAATAAAATTAATAAAAGACATAAAATAAGCAAAAGTAAAAACAACAAGGGAAAAACTGTAAAGTTCTTTAAAATATTGAGAAATGGCACTGTGTTAGTTTGAGTAAGAAATGCCCCCGTAGGCTCATGTGTTTGAACACTTGGTCCCTGGTTGATGTGGCTATTTGGGAAGATTTTGGAGCCCTTGGGAGGTGGAGGCATGGAAGAGGCTCTGAGGGTTGAGAGGCCTTTCCAGTTCTTTCTCTGCTTCCTATGGCTGAAGCTGTGAGCTCTCAGCTTCCTGCCTCCGCCCCTGCCTCTCTAGCTGTCCTGCTATCATGGGCGCTTCCTCAGGAACTGTGCACCAACATGGCCCCACTGTGAGCTGCTTTTTCACGTGGCATTTTACCACAGCAGGAAGGAATGAATACAGACACCTAGAAAGTTTCCCTTCGTATTTGGGTATATCCACCCTTCTTCCATTTTCTTTTTGCTTTTCTTTCTTTCCTAAGAAATATCTCCTGTTCTGATTTTAGTTTTCAAAGTGATGTCTATTATGAACTGTAGAGGCCGTGTGTCCCTTACTATATTCCTTCCCGTTTTGAATCATTTCAGGGAACTCATATAGAAAATAGCTACTATTTTAAATTAAAATACTGCCTAGAAGCAAGCCCTGCATTGCACTGGGATTTTACCTTTAAGCAGAATGAAAGACACAGCTCGCTTTCTTTTCTATAGCATTTTGCAATTACGCTATCATTAAAGACAAGAGAATGCAAAAACAAAGAAAATGTTAGCCCTGGATTCTATGTAATCATGTCATGATTAAAGAATTAAAATAATGGTTCGATAATTAGTTTCTATGCTTGTGTGATAAGACCCCTCTAATACGAAAAAGAACATGATAATCATTTTATTTTGTCATTGAAATCTATCAGCTTTTGTAATTTAATTTCCATTGCTATTTTTTTATTTCAAAGTTCACAACATAATTCTGATTATTACTTTTTTTTTCCTCTGCTGTTGCTTTTTTTTTTCTTTTTAATCTGGAGGTATTGAAGTCTGGCTGCTCTTACTCAGATTCCTGACTGTCTGTCTCAGTTTGGAGCCCAGACCTTACCTCCGGGTCACAGCTGGCTAACCTTTGCCTCCCTGGTGGCTTTATTGAATAAATAACACGACCATAAGCTTCTACCAACTCTCTCACCCACTGAAATGCCTTACAAGCTCTTACCGTTCATTGGAAAGGTGTAGCAAGCCACCTCCCCAAGAAAAATACACTCCAAGAGTTAACCCCAGGTTATAAGGACTCCTTGAGTTGTACGGAGGAAAAAAGAAATGTTGTGTCTGACTTCTTACAGGTGTTTTCCAAGCTGCTGTTGGATTTGTAGCTGAGCCTGAGCTCATTTTCTTCCCATCACCTGCTTTTATGGCTCCATAGGGTGACTCACTGGGGACCCGACTCTGCCCAGACCCGGCTTCTGACTGTTGCCCGCCCATTGCCCATTTCCTTCAATAAGGTGGGGGGGTCGGGGGGGTTACAAGGTCGTTTAGTCTTCCCTCTCCCTTCTGTCTCGGGGGGTTTTGGCCCCGTCCGGTTCTCTCATCAAAGATCATCTGTTTTAAAAATTCTTTCCAAATATGACTTTTTCCATCAAAACTTGGATAGCTAGTTTTACATTGATATATTTTTAAGATTTTGTTTTGTTTTGTTTTTCAAATGTTTTATTGCATTCATTTATTTATCGCATCTGTGTATACTTGTGTGGGCAGCACTGTGTACATGTGGAAGTCAGAGGATGCCCTGGAAGTTCTCTCCTTCCCCCGTGTGGGTCCCAGGGATGGAACCCCGGTGTTAAAGTGCCTCTTCCCACTGAACCTTCTCACCAGCACCCTGGGGTTCTGAGCCATGGTGATGGCTTAAGCCTCGCAGTTCAAGGGCAGCCTGGGCAGCACAGTGAGACCTCCTCAATTAATAATAATAATAATAATAACAACAATAACAATAAATACTTTTGTTCTGTGACTTAGACAAGTTCTTCCTGTGAGGTGTAAGTACCCCACAATCAATAGTCCGAGCCTGAATTGTGTCTGACTCCAGTCAGGGAAAACCATTGTGGGCTCTGATGAACTTTTCTCCGTGTGCTTATCGTTGGGTCCTGAATCTCTGTGCGCCTGTGTCCATGTGTGTTCTGCAGCTGAAGGAGTTCCCCTCAAAAAAATTCAGCTAAATCCCCCTCACTCCTGTTTGAGAGCACTGACAGGCTAGTAAGGAAGAGTGATGATGGTAATAAAGCCAGCCGCTTATAAAATGATAGGGCTGTTACCAGGGGCCACAGAGGACGGGCGCAGTGTCCAGTCCTGCGGCTTCCCACCGTGGAGATGACCTCCCTGTGATCCACAGAGCATCCTGGATCTACCCTTATCGGAGTAAACCTGGGATTCGCAGTCTTGATGACTAGCTTTTTAACCCGGAGAGTATAGCTATAAGGTTTTAATTTGTTATGATTTATTGTACTGAAATTGGTGTGAAATGGACAACAAATCATGGGTGTCACAATCTGGAGATGAATTTTATCAGCTGAGCAAGGGGAGCGCCTGTGGGATTTGCACAGGCATCTCATAATTCTTTTCATATTACAGATGATGAGGAATCCTGTGAAAAGAAACCGAGGGTGACGTGGTATTCCCCGAGTAGCTAATTTCACATGAACACACAGGCACATATAAATAGAGCTACTTGGTCTCTGCGTAGGTGCCTCTGTACGATTTAAAGTGATTGATGTGTACACAGGCAGAGATCTATTTCCTTGAACTCCATTAGCCCAATACTAAGACCATGGCTACCTCACTTTTTATCTGGGTTACCTACAGAAAATGAAAACATTACAAGGTATTTACTAGTCATAAGTTATTTCATGTTTATATTTGAGTGAGTTTAGATTCACCCACCAAGAGGAAAGTGCTGGGATAGGAGAAAGAGCTATCCCAAAATATCAAACACTATAAATACCCTCCTGCAACTCACACACACACACACACACACACACACAATCTGCCCCTGTTCAACACTAACTTGCATGTATAATTAATTGAAGCATCACGTTCTTGCTTCACAGCCTGAAGAGAAATTGAATTCAGGTGTTTGTGGAACATATAGGGGTATTCTGCGAATTTATGACCTGCAGCTTGAGTGTAAAACCCCAAGATATTTGCTGTTAAAACTTAATGAAGCTTGTGCAGAAGAGCTATTTTTATTTGTAATCTGGTAGCCAGTGCATCTCTTGGTTTAGCCTCCCTCCTCCTTCTCCCAGCTCCTCATCGTCCATCTTGGAGCCTACAAGGTGGTGGAAATCTCATATTCCTGACCAGCCTGCTTTACTGTTCAGCCATCTTGAAGTTAGTTTGCCCCACATCATTTTGGTCTGTCCAAATTTTAACTCAGTGATTTTGGGACAGCTGACTGGGCATAGGGCAATACATTAAAAAGAAACACTTTCTTTCCACCAAAAGAAGTCATTTTTTGGGGGGGGGCGTATTTCACCCTTGTGAAGGAAGCAGAGATGCAGTGCTGGAGAGACGGTTGAGTTCTAAGTGCTTGTCGCTAGGCAGACATGAGCATCTGAGTAGATCCCCGCACTCACACGGAAACCCAAGCGTGGTGGTCCATATCTGTGATTTCAGTGCTGGGAAGGCAAGGACAGCAAGAGCCCTGAAACCCGGAGCCCAGTTAGTGAACTCCAGGCTTAGTGAGACCCCGTCTCAGATGATAAAACAGGAAGCCATTGAGGAAGATACCAGGCATCAGGCTCTGGTCTGGACCCTCTCACACACATCTACAAATGCCCACAGGTATCACACACACGTGCGCGCACGATATGGAGGCCTCAAGTTCATCGTCATCTCTGTAAGAATAAGCTCTCTCAGAGGACAGGCCTCCGCTACACCCGCCTTCTCTTGCTGCTTGTCCCTGTGATTGAGCGGAATGCTCCAGACTTGAGCGCCAGGAGGGAAAACTAATGCAAGCATTCCCTGCTAACAGATGGGTGCAATGGGTTTAATCAGGAATCTGGATTTGCTTACTAATTTACAGCAATTAAGAACTTACTTCTGACATCTGCAGATGAAAACTTGTTCTCTGGCAATGGCAAGAGCAGGACTACGTTATGGGATTGCTAATCAGCACAGAACGTAGCTCAGGAGGGTGACTTCCTTGGCTCTGAGTTGGTACCGTACTCCGGGGCTTCTGTCTGGGTCCCTTGAGTGCAGAGACACCCCATCCATGATTTGCCATCTCTGTTTAAGAGTTCGTTTGCCTCCACTCTGTCCTGCTGCCGGTCTGCCTGAAAGGCTTACGGCCCCTCACACCCGCACTTGACATCACAGTGAGACATTGCTCAAAGATGTGAGGTGTTGCTGGTTGTCGGTGCTACCTGTTTCCAAGGCTGCTTGGCAAGGATGCCCCACATCTGTTGTGCCTACCACGGCTCCCTGTCTGTTCCGGTGTAGGCTTGTGCTCTAAGTGACAGCCTTGAAATACCTGCACTGCAGACTCCGTGTTGGGCCGAAACCGGAATTGTCAAAGTTGAACACCAGAAGAAGGGAGCCCACTCATTGTCCCCAGTCAACATGTTTTCAAAGATGGCAGTATTCGGGAGTGGGCAGATGGCTCAGCCGTGCATGAAATCCTGTGTTTGGTTCCCCAGAACCCATGCATAAAAAGACGTGTGGGTGGTGCACACCTGTGATCCTAGTACTGGGGGGTCAGAGTTAGGAGGAGCCTCAGTCTTGCTCACCTGTCCAGCTCAGCAAAATAGGTGAGCGTGAGCACCAGGCTCAGCACAGGAGGTGAGCGTGAGCACCAGGCTTAGCCCAGGAAGTGAGCGTGAGCATCAGCTCAACCCAGGAGGTGAGCATGAGCATCAGCTCAGCACAGAAGGTGAGCGTGAGCATCGGCTCAGCACAGGAGGTGAGCGTGAGCACTAGGCTCAGCACAGGAGGTGAGCGTGAGCATCGGCCAGCACAGGAGGTGAGCTTGAGCACTAGGCTCAGTACAGGAGGTGAGCGTGAGCATCATCTCAGCACAGGAGGTGAGTGTGAGCACAAGCTCAGTATAGTAGGTGAATGTGAGCCCTTACTCAATGCAATATGTGAGTGTGAGCACTGACTTAGTGCAGTAGGTGAGTGTGAGCACCGGCTCAGCACAGTAGGTGAGTGTGAGCACAAGCTCGATGCAGTAGGTGAGTGTGAGCACTGACTCAATGCAATAGGGTGAGTGTGAGCACCAGATTCAGCAGAGGACCCTGTCTCAAAAAAAGGGTGAAGAATGATTAAGAAAAGTATTTAACATCATCTTCACACACACACACACACACACACACACACAGTGAATGGTATAGCTGTCAAGGTGATGGAAATGTCCAAGTAGGAAAATGTTTGATTGACTGTGGATTGCATTCTTTCCAGGATCTGAAATATCTGGAAATTAACTTCTTGTGTTTTAATTAGGAATAGAAGCGTGGCCCTTTGGCATCGCCGATAATTGGGTGGCAAGCACAGGTGTGAGATTCCCTAGCATTTGGAATACTACTTTGAGCTCAGGCCAGAAAGTAAATGGCTGGGGCTGAAGGTGGAGCAGAAGTGAAGTAGCCGAGGCTGGCATGGCTGACGAGCATTTGCTGAGCAGCTACCCTTTCAGAATTCGAAGCCAGGATCCTTCCAGACCATAGAAATGAATGCCTCCTTGTAGGTGACTTCTGAATGAGCTCCCAGAAGCCTTTGGGTCTATTTCAGACATGCACACTGGGAACAAAAGGCTCTTGAGCTCGGCAGGTGTGTTTTCACCAGGCTGTGGGGAGACAGCCCAATTTCCATGACGACTGGTTTTTCAGAACAGAATGTTACAGTAGATAACCATCTCCCCAAAGGAAGAAACAAGCAATTGGGAAGCTATCTATGGAACATTCTTGACCAAATGCTGGTGTTCCCTGGCTTTATTTGTTAGGGTATATAGTAGGCGTTATATCTTCTACACCAGCGTTTACTTGGTGCACTTTCTTTCACGTCCAAACTTTGCAGTGCCGTCTTTATGCATGGTAGTGCAGAATTCCGTTATACAATAAGCACCTTGTTTTCCTGGTCTTTCGACCAGCCTATTTTTACATCAGACCATATTTATTTGGTTCTTGTATAAGGGCAGCGTTGTGTGTACTTTTAGGTCATTTGAGCAAGTTAAAGCAATCACATGCCATTCCCTGGTGGGGAGGAGTGAGCGCATGTGGGTTTGAGAGAGACTGGGGAGAGCTGTGAGGGTGACCATCTAGCAAGAAGCATGCATCTTCTGCTCTGTTCTAGGCTGGGTTCCTTCATCCTTGGCTCGAAGATTCAGACTTAGTTTAGCTCTGCTCACCCCCTGTGTGTTCCTCCCCGGACCCTCTTTGTATGTGTGCGTGCATACAGGTGTGTACGTATGTGTGTACGTGTGCCTGTCCATGTCATGTCCTACTTATTCTCTGTCCACCTCGTTTTTTGAGATAGGGACCCTTGCTACCCTGACTAGCTTGACTGACCAGCCAGCCACAGGCATCTACTGACATCTACCTCCCAGACTTTGCTGGTTGGTTTTTTATGTCAACTTGACGTGGACTCAAGTCATTTGTGCAGGAGGAACCTCGATTGAGAAAACAGATTGACCTGTCAACAAGCCTATGATGCATTTTCTTAATTAGCAATTGAGGTGGGAGGCCCCAGTTCACTGTGGGCGGTGCCACCCCTTGCCTGGTGGTCCTGGCTGCTATAAGAAAGCAGGCTGAGTAAGCCATGGAAGCAAGCCAGTAAGCAGAGCTCCTCTAAGCCCCTACCCCGTTTGAGTTTCCGCCCGACTTCCCTCAGCCGCAGAATGTGAGCTGAGAGTTGTAAGCTAAGAGAAACGCTTTCCCGAGCTGTTTATGATCTGGTGTTTTATCGCAGCAATAGAAACCCTAACTAATGCACAGATTATACGCGTGTGCCCACACGCCTGACTTTTTCTCCAAGAATTTTGGACATCAAATTTGAAGCCTCGTGCTTACATGAATATTACGAACTGGGATAGCTCCCCAGTCCTTTTTCTAGTCTTGCACTGTGGAAATGTTCTCGTCAAAGGGTAGTCAAGACACGAGAGAGCAGACCCAGGACAGCCACATGTCAAATTCCTGCTTGTATCACAACCATAGGCATCATCTTGGACAGAGTAAGTCATCTGGCCACAATGATCGCCTGTGAGCGATACAGTTTCTTTTTCTGCCTGACAAATTTAAGCCTTTCAAACAGCACACATGTGTATTCCAATTCTGTGGGTCTGGAGTTGAGACTTGGCTCAGGGTCTCCTAGTGGACAATGGAGAGATCGGCCAGGCTGGCTATTATGTGGAGGCTCTGCTGGGGAGTCCCAGCCTCCTTGCTGGTCCTTTGCAATTGTGGTATTCAGGGCAGGGAACTCCATCCCAGAGTCGAGCAGGATGGATGTCACCTTCTTAGGTGGTCATGTGAGTGTCACTGCATGTACTCAGCAATGGTGACTCCAACTTTTTGTTCAGAAGTAAATGTGGTTCTTAGCTGCGCTTGAAGGTAAGTTCCAGAAAGGCCACACACAAGAAGGTGAGGGACTTGGGGGCCCCTTTAAAGTGTGCCCTTCACACATATTTGCTGAATTATACACTCTTTTGGAAGCCACTGGTGATGATGATCATGGCCAGGACTGAGAAGAAGACATATGTGTGCTCGTTCTGAGAGGCACTGTAGCATAGGACTTACATTAGGAGATAGCTGGGAAAGATTTAAGTACAAAATTGGCCTGGGAAGTCAGGAAAGTCTTCACGGGGTTGAAATTTGATTTCCTGGTAGAATTTTGAAAGCTGAGAAAGAGAAGGTGGGGACAAAAGAAAAATCGGAGCAAATGCATCCTTTATCCCACTTAGCTGTTCTACGTTTCAGGATCAGATCTAATCATCTGTCCCCTTCCTAGCCAGAGAGGGCTGGCTGCAGTCGAGTAAGGCCTGCTGTCTACCTTCATACTGGCTTTGTGTCTTCTCTTCCTTCCGTGGGCATGACCAGAGGCACCAAGGTAGAGCTGCCTATTTAACCTTTATAAATGTATGGTTGGCTCTCCCTCCGTTTGAATTTTGGGTCTCACTGCTCTAACCTTGCTTCCGGGTTTCCAGATTCATGTTGCATAATTTAAAATGTAAATGTTAAGGTATTTTTAGTCTGTAATGAATTCATCAGTCCCATCACAAATTCTTTTCTCTCTGCAAATTCTCTTTGCTCCTCTAAGAAGATAGGTCAGAATTCAAGCCACAGAAGAGTATGTCCAGGCTCAGTTTGAATTGGAAGGAAAGGTTGGGTTAAGACAGTGGGGCTCTGGGGACAAAGTCCACCTGTGGAGCTGTCGGTACAGTTCAGTAGCCACCAGACATCCCTTTGAATACCAGAATTTGTGGGAGCCAAAATTCCTTACATGATGTTGAAGGGCTTTTGCATTGAAGTTTGTGAGCATATGCCCATGTACTTAAAACCCTGTCTAGATTTGCAACACCTCATGATGTATGAGCGCTATGTAACTTACCGCTATGCTTAGTCTTGTATGGAGAAACAATTTAAAAGTTACTCCTGGGTTGGTGAAACGGCTCAATTGGTAAAGGCGCTTGGTGTCGAGCCAGCAACCTGAGTGGTGAGAAGAGAGAGCCACCTTCTGCAAGTTCGTCTCCACGCATCGTGCACACACACACAATAAAAGGTCAGCATCCCAAGTGCCATCAGAGGCTGCATTCTTGTGATTTTAATGAGTGGTTTGATAAAGTCCCATTTTTTAGTAAGTTAAAGGGCTGGCAGGATGGCACAGTGGTTACACACACCAGCTCTTCTTCCTGAGAACCTGGTTCAATTCCCAGCACCCACATGTTGCCTCAACCTTCTGCAACTCCAGCCCCAGGGGATCTGATGCCATCCTCTGACCTCTGTAGGCACTGCATGTATATGATGCAAAGATACGCATGCACCCACACACATAAAAATATATAGTAAAAAATATTTAAAGCTATGATCTTAACAACCCCCCCAGTATTTCCGCACATCCGTTTCTCAGAACTGCCGTTCAGAGACCGTGGGCCTCACCTTGACTTAGGGAAACAGAAAAGAGCAGCTGTAGAACATCCAGTAGAGGTAGCTACTGGCTACCAGCTGCCCTATTGGGTTTGGCTTGTCTTGAATCAAAAAAATAAAGTCAATGATTAAATTTAGGATGAAAACTGGATCTATAATTTCTCTTTTAAAAATGGAAGGGGCTAGGAGTGGATAACTCAGCTGGTAAAGTTCTTTCTGTGCGCTTGTGTGGAGCTGAGTTGGACCACCAGTACCCATGCAAAAAGCTGGGCGTGGTCCCAACACTAGAGAAATGGAGACAGTGAATGCTGGGACTCGCTGGCTGGCCGGCCAGCCTCTTGTAATCAGTGAGCCCCAGGCTGTAAAGCAGGGTCAGAGTTCAATGACACCTGAGAGGCAGTGTCCAGGTTGACCTATGCCTTCCTCGTGATCTGCCTGCGCATACCCTGCACCCACAGAAACATGAGCATATGCGTTCCCACACACACCAGAGGGAAACTGGAGGGCATCTGTGGGCCACATCCCTCCGGCTGTTTCAACCTTTACAGGCAGCACATTTGCCGTCTTCTCTAGGATGGCCATTCTCAGTTCAGTGAGTGGGGACAGGTGTGGTTGTGCATCCGGTTCCCTCACCCTGTACACCAAGAGTGTCCAGTTAGCAGGCCTGCAGAAACTCCAGTTACTCCTAGCACAAATGAATGTATCAGCTGCCATCAGGGAAACAGGCAAGGCCTACCAGAAGGTTCCATGCCACGTGTCCTGTGCAGTCTGCTTTGCACGGACTTCCAAGTTCTTCTGCACTGTACACGCACAGGCGGGCCAGAATTCTCAGGACAGGACCCAGAATACGGCAGAACAAAATCCTCATCATTACTGAATTTTTTTCACATAGTACACACACACACACACATATGCACACATGCACATATACAAGCGTGCACACACATGCAGACCAATCATGCTACAAAAGCCAGTATGGCAAAAGGAGGCCAAGTGCTAGCATTTGGACCAAAGCTGTCTTTTGTCTGTTTACAGAGAGCATCCTAAACCCCCATCATCTCTGTTCAGATCCCCATGTGTGCGGTCTCTGGAAATTGGAATTTCTAGACTCCTCATTAAGATTTCTTTAGTCTCAGTCATCCCTTGAACTCCTTGGGTGGCGTTTTGATTTATTCCTCACCAACGTCACGGGGATGGGGGGAATAGGAAGTAAAGAAAAAGACCAGCTTTAAATTGGCACCAGCCCTAATCTAGGTCGACTGGGATGCGTAGGGATTAGTCACTATTGCTGATGAATATTTAAATCCCCTTTGGCTTTCTTGGCAAAAGAGGGCATCAGAGTTTTCAAAGCCCAGATTTGAATGATTGGCCCATCAGAGGCTGGCCTGGGAG
>LOEQ01001070.1:49180-68679 GCA_001685075.1 Bramus lutescens
CACACACACACACACACACACACACACACATCAAACATTTGGGGCAATATAGGAATCTATAGGTGATCATAGTCCATAAATTTAATTTTTTTCCCTCTGATGGTGCTGAGTAGGGAACCAAATGAGTCCCCGGAAGCCAGAAGAGGGTGTGGGATCCTCTGGAACTGGAGTTTGGGGCACTAGTGAACTGCCATGTGGGTGCTAGGAAACACACCTTATTCATTGGCTAAAAGCGCTTATTTGCTGGTATCTTGCTAAGTTCCCCAGGCTAGCCCGCTACTTTCTCCACTCTGTGACTGGGGCAGGGTTTGAAATTGCCAGTCTCCTGCTTCAGCTGGGATGGCAGGTTTGCGTTCCCAGGCCTGGAAAATGTGATTTCTTTACATTACACCCTATACTAGTGAATTTCACTGTTGCAGGTCTCTTATGATTTCTGTAAGCTTTGCCAAAGAATCATTCTGTCATACCGCCACCCCTGCCCTGTGTCTGTCTATCTGTCTGTCTGTCTCTGTGTGTGTGTGTGTGTGTGAGAGAGAGAGAGAGAGAGAGAGAGAGAGAGAGACTTCAGCTCTAAATAATCTCTTTTTATCTTCACATTTGCTTCTTTGCTTTTTAGAGCAAGCTCTCCCTCAGCTGGTGCTCAGGGGCAGGGACGCTGGTTGCCGAGGGCAGCGCAGGAACAAAGCCCACTTCCCCACACAGGGTTCTGGGGAATTGTTCTTCCAGCCTCCTCTTCTGCTCCTAGGATCAATTAAATGTGTGAAAAACACCCTTTCCTTGAATGGCTCAGCGAAGTGCTGGCTCATCTCACACCTTCGCTGGCTTCCAAAAGCCTTTTACAGCTTGGTCCCCATGGAGCTATGGGTGTCTCCTCCTGAGCCATTCTGCATGGCATCACAGGCCTCCTGGAGCAGTGCTGAGGCTTCTAGCAAGGGTTTTATGGGGTAAATATTTTAAGTACAACTTTGAAGGTTTTGCTGTTTAAACAGTCTAGCCTGGCTCAGGGCCCAGCGGATCCTAGCTACAAGTGGGGAAGGGACATATAGTATCACTTGCAAATGACAAGGAGATAAACAACCGAATATCTGAACCAGCCCTGACCTTGGCTAGTGGCCTGATTTTAGGGTTCAACTCATGTGGGACTTGCTTTCACTGAGCCCCCAATGGCGGCAGTGGCAGTGGCGGGGGCTCGCTTCTCTCATGATTCGGTGCAAACCCTAACTTCAATCCACCCTTGTGCCGCAAAGGTTTCATCAAAAAACAAAGACCTGGAGCTAGCCTGATGGGTGATCCCAGACACTCCTACAGCTGAAGGATCACAGTTTGAAGGCCTGCCTAGGCCACTGAGACCTTGCCTCCAGATAAAGATGAGTTATATAGAGTTAGGCACTCTGGGCAGTGTATATGGGAATCCCCAGGTTCCGCCTGCGGCTCGCAGAGGTAGGGAAAGGTTACGTCTTTAAGTAATTTTATGTCCGTATTTAATGGTAACTGTGCTTTTCGTTCACCAGAAAGTGAACCACAGCAAAGTATGAGGAGTTATGAAGTTAGTAATGTCTTTTTATTGGTCTGGGGCTGTGACTCTCTGATATAGTACCTGCTAAGTATTTCCTGGCCAACAAACCTCTCCGCCAAGGCAAATAATCCCAACCAGACCAAATCAGACCGAATTAAAAGATACCCAGGTTTAATGGGTGCCAATGCTCCCGGGTGGCCCTCAGGAAAACACGAGGTGGGGGAGGGAGACCGAAACAACCACCAGAGAGGGAAAAGGGGAGACCACCTGTTCGTTCTCTGGGGGACAGTTTAAATAGCCTGTGGGAGTGGTCTTGACCTTCCCTGGGGAGGGGGTCACTGTTTGGAAGGTTTTCTCGGAGGTGGAGTTTGGACTGAGGCAACTCCCAGGGAGAGAGAGGGAGCTTTAAAATGGAACTTTCTGCCTAATATTCCAAAAATGGATGCCAGGAGGCTGGGGTGAAGCCCCCTAGGTAAACAGTACCCACCTAGAATGGCTCAATCCCATGTATATTATATGTACAAATAAATACTCTGACATGTATGCACATATGATGGATGGCCTTTTCGTACAGTGTCCCATATTGAAAATGTTTGCTTCTTACTGGGGACTTCTGAGAAGTCACTCTGGAGGCATGGCATGTTGTGGAAACCTGTGGATTCTTTTATAGAATAATGTGATTTGATGGACCAAGACTCCCGGAAAGGTCTCCATGAACACCCTCAAAAATTGTCTCACCCCCCAAAAAAGCAGGATGCAATTTGGAGAGAACTACACCCCAAATCCTAAATATTGTTTATAAATGTTTGTTTTCATTTGAGGGGGGATATGCTATAGAGGTGAATAATTTGCACTGGTATGGATCTTGGTCTATTGATACGTATTCAAGGTCAATTTTGTTATATTTATTTCTGTTCTTGTTTAAAGTATTGTGTTTGTGCAGCTCATTTAAAATGTAATGTGTAGTTAAAATACAGATTAATAGATAGTCTTTTTGTTTTTTGGTTTTCGAGACAGGGTTTCTCTGTAACTTTGGAGCCTGCCCTGGAACTAGCTCTTGTAGACCAGGCTGGCCTCGAACTCACAGAGATCTGCTTGTCTCTGCCTCCCGAGTACTGGAACTAAAGGTGTGTACCACCACCACCTGGTTTTAGATAGTCATTTATAATAGTCAAAGTTGTAGTTATGTTAGTTAGGTTTTCTAGATGTACAGAGAAATATTTCAGATGGTTAGGTATTTTTTAAATCTTTCAAAGATATACGGAATATGGCATTTAAAATGCTTTTTAGAACTGAGACTTTTCTTGACAATGAGACACATCTGCTCCTGGCAGAACCAGTCTACTTCAAGAGAATGATGGACATTGAAGAGGCTCCTTATGGAGTTTGTTAGCCATTTGGGCAAGAAATTGCTCTTGCTTGAACTGCTTGATGGCATGCTGTTTGACTGGACCCACAGAAAAAGACCCATAAACTTGTCTAAAGGTGAGATAGTCCTTCAGGTTTCCTGCTTCATGAAAGAGTCTGCCAGACATTCTGCAGGACACAGAAGAAAGTGACTGACAAACTGCCAGTATAGGTGGAAGTGTCTTAGAAATTTCCTGCTTCGTGGAAAAGCCTGCCAGATACTATGGGCCTGTAGGCTGAAAATGGGCGCCCCAATGTTACAGAAGCACTTTGGGTGACTGTCCAGGCAGTGAGATGTCTCTGTCAATTCTAGAGTTTAAGTTAAATTCCTGTTAACTTAGGTAATATTATAACCTCCTGGGGTCTTTGAAGAGTTGAAGAAAGATAGTTATAGCTTGCCTTAGTTATGATAAAGGATAAATTAGATATAAAACCTTAGACTCATGAAGATAGGATAGATAATAGAGTATTTTCCTTAATTTGTCTAATGTAAATGGACTAAATATTGTAACTATAATTCTCGCTTAATACCTGTTTTGTTACATGTTATTTTACTATGTTAATGTTAAAACTTTCCTTTTCTTTTAGACAGAAAAGGGGAGGTGATATGGGATTCCCCTTTGTATACTGTGAATATATCTTATTACCATTGATTAATAAAAAAGCCACTCTGAGTTTATGACAGGGCAGAATAAAACCAGGCAGGAAATTTGAACAGAGATATAGAGAGAAAGTAGGTGGAGTCAAAGAGATGCCATGTAACTGCCAAAGGAGACAGATGCTCTGGAACCTTACCAGTAAACCACAAGCCTGGTGGTAAAATACAAAATAATAGGAATGCATTAATTTAAGATTTAAAAGTTAGTTAATAAGAAGCCTGAGCTAATAGGCCAAGCAGTGCTTTAATTAATACAGTTTCTGTGTGATTATTTCAGGTCTGGGTGGCCAGGAATGAACAAGCAGCCTCCTCCTACAGGAGGGAACTTCAGAGAAAGAATCAGAAAGCCCAGAGTATCAGAGAAAGCATACCTAGATACAGAAAGGAGTGAGAGGTGAACCCTTTTCTGAGTAACTGGGAAAGAGGCAGACTTACAAAGTTGTATGGCTGTTGACCTTGTAATAACTGTGCTGTGGATGGAGCTTCAGGGGAGGAAAACATCATGCCAGAGGCATAGTTATTCCTCCCCTCCATGTAGCATGGCTTAAACGGTGCTGCCTTCCTGAAGGGTGGATCCTTAGTCAGGCGACGGAGCTGCCCAGCTACCAAGCCAGAGGTTCCATTCTCGGGATCTGAGGGTGGGCCTTTACCATGACTGTGACCTGTTGCCCTCCAGTCAGGATTCTGTGTGTGTGCAGGATCTGCTGCAGTCCCTTCTGAGTGACTGTAGTTCACCACCTGGCTCCGGTGAGTCAGTGTTCATGAGTGGCAGACCAGGAAGTGCTCCTTCCTCTTAAAAAGCACAGCTCCCTCTCATTACAAAGAGAAGAAGCCTGACTTCCTCTAGAGGCAATTATGAATAACCATAGCCAGGGAACATGGATTAGATTACCCCAAATACCTTTGCTCCTATGTGGTATCCAAGAGAATAATAAACCAAATGCTTTCCAAAAGCAGTTCCGGGGAAACATCATCAACTAGGTGAGCTACAGCAAAGTGGGGGGAATCTCAGATCTAGGCCTCAAACACTAGCTGGCAACATTCTTAGCTTCGGGGTTGATGGGCATTCAGAGCCTGTTCATATATATCTAACCTTCCCAGGGATGTTGGATCTCACACTGGTGGGCAACAGATGGCTATTTGCAGACTAAGATAGCCCAAGACAACCTGGCTCTGGACCTGCAATATACCAACCAGTCCATGGTCACTGAAGTTCTGACGTATCAATCACCATGTTCAATGTAGACATGGTTTGTTTGTTTGTTTGTTTGTTCTGGGAACTTCTGTGAACTTCCAAGTCAGGCTATTTAATGATGAGAAAATGAAGACTCAAGAGACTGGAAACACTGGGCCGGTTTTGGAAAGCAGACGGGCCACAGCCCTAGGGAAGCAGAACATGGCCAAGCATAGGATGTTCATAACAAAAGCCAGCCCCAGCAGATTCTGGGGAAGCCTTTAACCCCTCTAGAATAGAAGAGACACTGGGAGATGGCAGATGCAATGCAGATCTGTGCCACATCGTCGGCACTTTCGGCATAAATGGCCAGAGCTGGCTAGATGTAAGACATTTGCGGCTGGCTGTCAGCTGAGCACACATTTAAAACATCCTCCAGCTTTTCTCCTTGGGAACAAAAATGTAAATTACTTTTAGGAGAATTTATTCTTTACGAATCCTTTTTACTTTGGGCAAAAAAATGACATAGCAATAAGCAAAGGGAAATGATATATTAATAGTTGGGTAGATAGAATTTATCTTAAAGAGGTAGACTATTAATTATGCATGGAAAGAAACTTTTAACTCTGAGACATTCTAAATGAAGCCAATGGCTTATTTCACTCAAGATCTTAATCAAACATATTTGTGATGTCTCAAAAAGGCTGTCAGTGCTGAGACTGGCCTCCCTTTCAGAGTGTGGGGAGAGGAAGGGTAACTGTCTGGAGCCCACCTTCCCCTGGGAATTTCTCCAGGGCTCCGTGTGGGGAGCAGTAAGGATGCATCTATCCATGTGTCCAGCACAGGCCTTATTCAAGGCTCCTGAAAACGGACCACAGTGCCAGGAGGCAGGTAGAGGCTGCAGCTGGTCTGCAACCCCACACTCCTAGAGAAGACAGCAGACAGCTATAGGCTCCCAGCATCTGGGGGAATGACGGGCCAAGGACCGAGTTTCCAGTATCTAATCGTTTGAATGAGGCGCTTCCTTTGGCTTTGGCTCTCCTTCCTGTAAGCCAGGAAATGTGCTCCCCTTTCATTAGGGGACGCTCAGCAGGGACCTAGAATCCGGCTGGTTACTGCAGAGGCTGCTGCATTAGTGTCTTCAGCTGTGTATCTTAAGTCCTTTTAGGCATTCCCTATGGATTAATTGAAAATCACGGACATCCTGTTTGTGTGATCCGTTCAAGGTAACAGGAAGGCCATGAAGACGCCGATATTGATTTTCTAAAGAAAGAGGCCATTTTATATGGCCTGAAAAGGACCCAAAGCAAGATTGGTCAAAGAATGCTTGGAATTTGAGATGGCTGCTGCCTGAGTGGAGGAAACACGCAAAGGAATGATTCTGACAGTGCCCAAATTATCTCATGTTTACCCATGCATTTCCTCACTGACTGTATTGTCGTAGGTGCCGGGAATGAGTTAAGAGAGACACACATCCAGACTGGTACTTAGCATGCTGAAGACAGCACAAGTCGGGAACAAGAAGTGGAGGGAAGAAAGGGCTATTTCACCTGCAGTTGGCAGAGATGGTTGAGCAGAGGGCTGGATGAGGTGCACATGCCTCCAGGCAGCAGCAGAGCCACAGGGTCAGCATGGCTGCTCCGTTCAACAGTCGAGAAGGGGGATGAGGAGATGGCACAGTCAGAAAGCACCTGTGAGCAAGTATGAGGACCTCGGTTCAATCCCCAGAACATTTTATATGCATGTATATATGTGTGTGTGTATATATATATATATATGGATTTCCCTCCACACACCCAGGACGCATACCTGCATTTGTACCCCAGGTGCTAAGGAGAGGGGATAATGAGGATCCCTAAGACTCATACGGTACAGCCTAGCTGGTGAGCCTCAGGACAGTGAGAGATCCTGTGTTAAAAGTTAAGGTAGGTGGCTCCTAAGAATGATGCCTAAGGCTGTCCTTTTGCCTCCACATGTGTGTGCCCCACCCCCACACACACCTGCACACCCATGAACATACTACAACAACAACAACAAAACCAAAAGAAAAAATGAGGAAGGGTTTCTCTTACTTTATTTTGCCAGGTAAGTTTGCCTGAGGGAGTTTGTTATGAGACGGACCAAAAGTAAGGATATCAACAGGAGGAAGAGACCTGAAACAAGGTGGGTCAAAGGACGTTTGGAATGGGAGATGGGTGCTCCGTGACAGCATGTTTATTAGGTACAGTGTGGAGGAAATCTGGGTAGGCATGATCCCTACAGGTGCTACCCCAGGACAAGCTTCCTGAACTCAGGCAGTTCAAAAGCATGGGCCAATGTGTTAGAAGGGTCTTCTCTGAGTGTTGAAGACAGCATCAAGACAAAGGTGCCTGCAAGATGGTGGCTCGGGTATTCCATTCTTCACAGATGAGCTAGCAAAGATTGCGTAAGGAGTCAAAGAACATCGCATAGTTAACAAGCCACAGAGAGAGAGTGTTGGGTGCATTCCAAGAAAGGAAGAGAAATGGCCCACAAGAAAGACACATATCTGGTTTCCAAGCCCAAAATACCCGTTGGCGTAAGTGAAACCTAGCCACTCTGGGAAGCTATGGGTATCACTTAGAGTGTGAAGGGAGTGATCAGTGATTGATATTTGAAGCCTTTGGGGAGGGGGACCTTTTACTGAGGGTGGTCTGGAGGACTCAGGCTTCTAAAAGAAAACTAACACTGAGTTAGTTCTGTAGTCTCGGGGAGGGATGGAAGTTCAGCCCTCGATATCCATTGCCTGTTCTTTAAAAAATGGCAAGATGCTATAACTCCAGTTCTAAAACCTGCTTCCTGCCACATGCATTTATCCATCCACTCATCAACCCACCTACCCATCCATTGATTCATCCATCCATCCATCCATCCATCCATCCATCCATCCATCCATCCATCCATCCATCCATCCATCCATCCATTCATCCACCCACCCATCCATTCATTCACTCATTCATCCACCCATCCATTCATCCACCCACCCACCCATCCATTCATCCATCCATCTGTCCATCCATCCATCCATCATCTACCCACCCACCCTTCCTTCCATCCACCCACCCATCCACCCTTCCTTCCATCCATCCACCCACCCACACACCCATCCATGCATCCACCCATCAATCCACTCATTCAGAGCCTTCTGCATACCAGACAGTATGTTTGCTTTGTCACTGGCATTCAGTGATGAATTGTGAGACCATGATATTCCTATAAAAATGACACTCTTAAAAAGGCAGAGGGATCAGCCGCTGACACACATACACTGGCAGACCAAGGCCTATGAGAGCGTAATGGGAAGAGACTGAACTCAGAGTGAAGGTGTGTGAGGAATGGCATGTCAGCTGAGCCTTGGAGAATGCTGAGAACTCAACAAAATTTGGAAGGGTATCAGGAATGTAGAAACAATATTCCTTATGACACTGGGGTTTCCTTTTTGTAGACATGAACTAACAAGACCCATAGATGGCCAGGTTTATTCTTCAAAGATACTTAAAAATTATAAGAGAAAAAATATATAAGTATTAAAAATGTGGGAATAATCAAGTAAATTAAGGCACAAAGTATATTAGTATGTGTTGATTATTGAAATTAATGTTGATGAATAGAATATATCAATATGAAAATATAATTACACTAGAATGTTTAATAAAACATAGTATATCAAATGGTGATCACATGTGTGAATATGCACATATGTGTCTGTGTTGTGGTATTCTTCTCTGTATACTGTGAATATCTTTGGTTAGTAAAGGAACTGCTTTGGGCCTATTGCAGAGCTACAGGGGAACAGAGCTAGGCAGGGAAAACTAAATGGAATTCTGGGAGAAAGGAAGTGGAGTCAGCGAGAAGCCATGCAGCCCCACCAGAGCCAGATGGAATTTTATCCAGTAAGCCACAGCAACCTGATGATACAAAGATTACTAGAAATGGATTAAAGTAAGATATAAGTGCTAGCCAATAAGAAGCTAGAGCTAATGGGTGAAGCAGTGATTTAAATAATATAGTTTCTGTGTGATTATTTCAGGGCTGAGCAGCCGGGAACCAACAAGCGGCCCTTCCTACTACATGTCTGTAAGCATGCATATATGTAAGATGAAAGAGAAGAACTAGCAAGTTAATGCTGAGCATTTGGATCTGGACATTTGTTTCTTTTTATCAAAATAGATTTAAAAAATACAATATATTCTGATTACAATTCTCCTCCCCCAAATCCCTCTCACGTCCTTCCCATTCCCCCCCCCCACCTAAATCCTCACTCTTTCTTTCCCTCATTAGGATACAAAGAGGCATCTAAAACGTAATAATAACAGAATAAAAACAAACAAATCAGAATAGGAGAAAACAGAAGAAAAAGAGACAATGAAAAAGCTCAAGAAATATATAGAAGCAGGGACGTGTGTTCCCCCTCACAGAAACCTCTTAAAAACACAAAATGACTTGTAGATACACAAAGGGCTTGGAAGATTAAAAGAAAAGCATTATAAGAAGCTCCAAATACACCGCTGAATTTGATTTGTGTTGGCTGGGCATGGCCCGACCTCAAGAATGGTTTGTGTACCCAGTGAGACTCTGTGGGTGAAGGCTAAATTTTCATTTGTGAGTTCTTACCAGCTGAGGATAACTTCTGAGCTAGGGGTGGGGGCTTGTGTCCCCTTCCACTCCCAGTGCTGGGATTCTACCCGGCACAGAACCCTTCAGGCCCTGTGCGCGCTGCCACGGTCTCTGTGAGTTCACGTGTTCACTGGTCCTGCTGTGCTTGGAAGTCCTCGTCTCCTTCCTGTCCTCTGCTCCCTCCGGCTCCTGCAGTCAGACATTCTTACCTCCCCTTCCACAGGGTTCCCCATCCCTGAGCAGAGGGAGTTGATGGAGACATCCCATTCAGGACTGAACGTTCCAGGGTCTCTTATCTGTACACATTGTTTAATTGTCTCTCATTACTTATTCCCATCTACTGTGGGAGGAAGCTTATCTGATAATGATCTATGAGCACAGATGAATGTCATTAGGACTGGTTTCGTTGCTGCATTCCTTTAGCAGGACAGTAATATTTGGTTTCCACTAGGTCCCTGGACCATCTCGTGCCAGGTTCCTGGCTATTCTGACAGTGTCGGTGATGTTTCTGTCTCATGGAGCAGGTCTTAGATCAAAGCAGATGCTGGTTGGTTATTCATACAAGTTTTATGCTGCTAGTGCAGTAATGCAGCTTTCAGGAGGCCACCGTTGTAGCTGGGTTAGTATTTACCTCTCTTCTTCGGCTGTGGGTGGAATCCTTTCCAGTACCATAAGCAGTATGTAGGGGAAGGCTCTATGCAGCCACCAGCTCGACTTCTCAATGTTCACTGAGTGTGTGAGTGTTGTCTTCTGCAATAGGGCCTTACCATCAGTTGGTGGAGACTGACCAACAGCCTTGGAAACAGCCTGGGTTATTTGTGTGTTGCCATGGGGCCCCTTTGGCTAACAACTCAATTAGATGTAACCCATTCCAGGAACTTGGGGTTCTGTTTGGGGCTCTGGTGATGAGAGATGTCCAGGTTCAGTTGGGTCTCTGTACCCTCCATTATTAATTCCATTTAGATCACCTCCACATATGTATCTATTTTAGGAAGCGTCTAGCGTGTTAGGTTTCCATTCTCTCAAGTGGCCCTTGGTTTTAGCTGTCTCTTCCCTTCCTTATTTCCTCCCTATCCGCATTTTTATCCTCCCACTTCAGTAACCTCCCATCCACCATAACTATTCTATTTCCCCTTCCTAGGGTGATCCACGACCCCCTATGTCTAAGTTCTGGGTTTATATGGATTATAGCTTGCTTAGCCAAGATTTAACAGTGAACATCTACATATAAGCAAATAAATACCATATTTATGTTTCTGGGTCTGGGTTACTTCACTCACGATGGCTTTTCCTAGGTCCTTCCATTTACCTACAAACTTGATGATTTCAGTTCTTAAAAAGCTGAGTAATACTCCATTGTATAAGTATACCACATTTTCTTTATCCATTACTTCGTTGACAGACATCTAGGTTGTTTCCAGATTTTGGCTGTTATTAATAAAGCGGCAATGAACATGGTTGAGCAAGTGTCCTTATGGTGGGAAGCATCTTTGGGTATATCATTGAGCTCTTGAGGTAGATCTATTTCAGCTTCCTGAGGAACCACCACCCTGATTTTCATAGTGGCTGTACAAGTTTGCAGTCCTATCAGCAACAGGTAAGTGTTACCCTCTTCCCCATTTTCACTGGCATTAGTTGTCATTTGTTTTGTTGATCTTGGCCATTCTGACTGGTATAAATGAAATCGAAAAGTAGCTCTGATTTACATTTCCCTGATGACACCAACCATCTCTTTTCAGTGTTTCTTAGATGTGTGTTTAATTTTTTGAGAACACCCTGTTTAGAGATGTATTCAATTTTTAAGTTGGGTTATTTGTTTTCTTGATGTCCAGCTTTTTGAGTTCTTTATATATTTTAGATATTAACCCCCTTTTGGATGTGCAGTTGGTAAAAATGTTTTCCCATTCTGTAGCCTGTGACTGTGTCAGCATGACGGTGTCTTTTGCCATGCAGAAGCTTTTCAGTTTCACGAGGTCACATTTGTTAGTTGTAGATCTTAGTGCCTGTCCTATTGCTGTTCTGTTCAGAAAGTCTTCTCCTGTGCCCATGAGTTCAAGATATTTCCCACTTTCTCTTCTATGGGATTCAGTGCATCTGGTTTATGTTGAGGCCTTTGATCCATTTAAAGCTGAGGTTTGTGCAGGGTGGTAAGTATGGATCTATTTGGAGTCTTCTACACACAGCTGTTCAGGTTGACCAGCACCATTTGTTGAATGTACTGTCTATGTTTCCAGTGTATATTTCTGGCTTATAAAAACCCAGGGGTCCACACGTATGTGGATCTATGTCTGGGTCTTCAGCTGACTCATCAGTTGACTGTGCTGCCTCCGCTGCTCTGGTTCAGGTGCATTTGGAGGTCGGGGATGGTGATGCCTCCAGCACTTCTTTTGTTATTCAGGATTGTTTTAGCTATCCTGGGCTTTCTGTGTTTCCAGATGAAGCTGGATATGGTCGCCTCATACTTCTATGAAGAATTGTGTATGGTGGCATTTCAATTATATTTTAATAAACAAAGACTGCCTGAAGACCCGAGAGTAAAACAGTCCCACTCTTACTTCAGACCAGATTATCATAACACACACCTTTAATCCCAGTAGTCACACTAGTTGCCATAGAAACTGTGCAGTGTATGCCTTTAATGACAGTGGTGCATGCCTTTAATCCCACCCTAGAGAGGATCATAAAATGGGAGGAAACACCTCTCAGACTCGCGCAGTCTCATCCTGAGATTTCTGGAGGCAGGACCACCATTTCAGACTGAGGTCGAGGTAAGAATCAGTGGGGCTGTTTTGCTTTTTGGATCTTTGGGTTAAACCCCAATTTCTGACCCTGAGCTTTTTATTAATCATGCTTCAGATTGTGGTAGAATTTTGCTTTAGATTGCACTGGATCTGTACATTGCTTTGGGTAATGTCTTAGTTAGGGTTTTTACTGCTGTGAAGAGACACTGCCATCATGGCTGCTCTTATAAAGGAAACCATTTCATTGGAGCTGGCTTTTACAGAGGTGTGGTCCATTATTGTCATGACAGTATGCAAGTAAGTGTGGTGCTGGAGAAGGAGCTGAGAGTTCTGTGTCTTGATCTGCAGGCAACAGAAAGTGAACTGTCACACTGGGTGTAGCTTGAGCATATGAGACCTCAAAGCCCACCCCACAGTGACACACTTCCTTCAACAAGGCCACACCTACTCCAACAGGCCATACCTCCTAATAGTGTCACACCCTATGGTTCAAGCACTCAAACACACGAATATATGAGGGTCATACTTACTCAAACCACCACAGGAAGGATGACCATTTTTACTATATTAATCCTACTGATTCATGAGTATGGGAGATTTTTTCCATCTTCTGATATCTTCTTCAGTTTCTTCTAACCTTGACTGGTTAGAGTTACCTCAAGATGTTTTATATTATACTTGAGGCTATTGCAAAAGGCACTGTTTTCCTGTTTTCTAATTTGTTCCCTCTGTCATTTGTATTTCAGTGGGCTACCGACCGCTGTGTTCTACTTTTGTAGCAATTACTTTGCTCTGTGTGTTTATCAGCTGTAAGAGTTTCCTGGTGGAACTTGCAATCATATTGTCTGCGATAAAACTACTTTGATTTCTTCCTTTCTTCTTTGTATTTTCTTGGTCTCATTCAGTTACCTTATTGCTCTAGCCAAGACTTCAAGTACTACATTGATTTTAGTGGAAATGCTTTGAGTTCTTCTCCATTTAGGCTGATGTTGGCTGTGGGCCTGCTGTGATTTACCTTTACTATGTTGAGGCGTGTCTCTTGTATCCCTAATCTCTCCAGGACTTGAAGGGGTGTTGGATTTTGACAAAGACCTTTTCAGCATCCAATGAGAGGGTCATATGCTAACCCATCCTGGCATCTCTGGAATGAGGTCTATTTAATCACGGTGGATGATTTTTTTGATGTGTTATTGCATTAAGTTTGCAAGTATTTTGTTGAGAATTTTTGCATCCATGTTCATAAAGTAACTTGGTCTGTAATTCTCTATATTTAGTGGCCTTTATGTCTGTATGTAATTTTGGTGTCAGGGTAACTGTGGCCTCATAGAAAAAATTGGGCAATGGTTCTTCAGTTTCTATTTTGTGAAATAATTTCAGGAGTACTAGTATGAGTTCTTCTTTGAAAGCTTAGTAGAATTCTGTGTTTAAACCATCATGTCCTAGGCTCTTTTTTTGCTTAGTAGACTTTTAATGACTGCTTCTATTTCATTGGGGGTTATAGGTCTGTTTAAACTTTTTATCTGAGCTTGTTTAACTTTGGCACGTGGTATATATCAAGCAAATTATGCATTTCTTTAAAATTTTTCAATTTGGTAGCATATAGATTTTTAAAGTATGTTCTTATAATTCTCTGGATTTCCTTGGTGTCTGTTATTATGACCCCCTTTTCATTCTAATTTTTCTTAATTTGGATATTCTCTGTCTTCTTTTTAGTTATTTTGTATAAGGGTTTGTCAATCTTACTGATTTTCGCAAAGAACAAAAGTTTATATATATANTATATATATATATAGTTTTATAAGAAAGGGATTGTCTGTGTGACAGCCTGAGATGACCTAGAACTAACTCTGTAGACCAGCCTAGCCTCAAATTCACAGAATTCCATCTGCCTCTGCCTCTTGAGGGCTGGGATTAAAGGCGTGTGCCACTATGCCTGACTCTTTTTTTTTTAAATGTAGGCATTTAGTGCTATGAACTCGCCTCTTTGCACCCATCTCTATTGTTATGTTTTCATTTTTAAATCAATTCTTAAAGGTTTTTCATTTCCTTGTCAATTTCTATGTTAGTCCATTCTTCATTCAGCAATGAGTTGTTCAGTGTCTGTTAGCTTGTACACTTTCCGCTGTTTCTGTTGTCATGGTTTGAAGTCTATTCTTGTCACATTTTAAAATGGCTACCCCAGCTTGTGTCTTGGACCCATTTTCTTGGACCTTTTCCCACGCTTTTACCCCGACAATGTCTATCCTGGATGCTCAGATGTGTTTCTCAGATGCAGCAGAAAGATAGATCCAGTGTTCATATCCAATCTATCAGACTGTGTCTTTTTATTGGGAAGTTGGGACGACTGATGTTGATAGTGATCAACAGGCAGTGTTGATCGATTCCCTTCTTTATTCTGTTGTTGTAGTGCAGGCTCCCCTGTCCCACACTTTTTATTTGCTGTGCTGGTCTGATATATTTATTCTTTGCTTTTTCTTGGATATGGTTAACTCTTAAGCTGGGATTTTTCTCCTAGCACCTTCTGTAGAGCTGGGCATATTGACAGATATTGCTTAAATTTGGTTTTACCATGCAATGCCCTTCTCCATCTATTGTGATGGGAAGTTTTGCTGGTTATTGTCGTCTAGGCTGGCATTTGTGGGCTCTTAGAATGTGTAGAACACCTGTTAGGGCTGATCTGGGTTTTCAAGTCTCCGTTGAAAAGTCAAGTGTTATTCTAATAGGTCTGCCTTTATGGATTGCTTGATCTTTTTCTCTTGCAGCTTCTAATATTCTTTCTTTGTTCTATTTTAGGGAGATGAACTGAATAACACATGTAGATAAAATGGGCAGAAAGTTAGATAAAAGAAGGATATTAGTAGCAATATTATGAACTTCAAAAATTCTAAAAGATGTGCCTGAACTTTTCAGAACGTAGCTCTAAGTTTACTGAGTTACTTATGCACTGTGTTGCTGACTGCAATAGCAGAATCTTCTCTTGATGATATTATGTATGTTGGTCTGCGTTTTCTGAGAAGTAGACATGAAGATGAGATTAGATAAGCAATATACTATTTCAGAGCTGCGTATTACTTTCCAATTGCTGTGATAAAACATCATAACCAAAGGCGACTTAAGGAAGAGAGAATTTATTTCAGCTTATATTTCCAGAAAGATAAGCGTCTATCACATCTAGAAGGCATGAAAGCGTGCAGCAAGCAGCAGGCATGGTGGCAGGGGTGGAAAGCTGAAAGAGCTTTTTTTAAACCACAGCCATGAAGGAGAGAGGGTGGCTTGGAAGTGGAGTTACTCCTAACCTCCCCAGTGTCACCAACTGGAAGCCAAGTGTTCTAATGCCTGAGTCCCTGGGGGCTAGTCTCATTCAAACCCCAATACACAAAGTGCATTGGAGAGGGTGAGCAGGGAGAAGACACAAGAGCTCAGAGGAATCTCAGAGCATGGGACTGTCATAACTACAGTGGGAAGGAGACGGAAGGAAGACCGTGGGCTGTGGTAAAGACTGGAGAAATCTTGATCGGATTAATAGGAGTCCCCGAGCCAAAGTCACCTCAAGGAGGTGCACCAGCATGGACTCCCTCAACGATCCTGGGGCCCTAGGTTATCAGATGGGAGAAGCTCACAGAAATTACAACCACAGCCTAAAGGGAAACATGAAATCAGAGGGTAGCATGGGAATCCTGGTCAGCTT
Organism: Bramus lutescens; assembly: GCA_001685075.1. NCBI lineage: Eukaryota > Metazoa > Chordata > Mammalia > Rodentia > Cricetidae > Bramus > Bramus lutescens. Next base: position 65,000 of record LOEQ01001070.1, read on the forward strand.
CACCTCCAGGAAGGAATCCTGAGCACTTCTATTCAAGACAGAAAAATCATGAGGTGACTTACCATAAGGATCCCTAAAGGCATCTGTACCCCATCTGTTGTCCACAGACAGTGTGGTGGTTCGAATGAAAATGGCCCCTGTAGGCTCATAGGGAGTGGCATTATTTGAAAGGATTAGGATGTGTGTCCTTGCGGGAATAAGCATGGCTGTACTGGAGGAAGTGTGTCACTGGGGGGTAGGTAGGCTTTGAGGTTTCAGAAGCTCAAGCCAGGTCCAGGGCTCTCTCTCTCCTTCCTGTCTTCAGATCCAGATGTAGAACTCTCAGCTACCTCTCCAGTACCATGTTTACCCGCATGCCACTAGCTTCCTGCCATGATGATAATGGACTGACTCTGAACTGTAATCCAGTTTCCAGTTTAGTGCCCCCCCCATTAAATGGTTAAAAGAGTTGCCAGGGTCATAGTGACTCTTCAAAGCAATAAAACCCTAACAAGACAGATAGTCACTTTCTCTTAACTCAGAAGACATCTACCTGATTCAGGTAAACTTGATATCATTGGGGATTGCGAATTTGTAACAAATAACCTTCCTGTCTGTGCTCCGGGTGTGCGGTTCAACGAGCACAAAACATTGATCAAAATTATTTTGAGGGCTGGGGAAATAGCTCAGTCAGGAAAGTTTTACCTTGTAAGCATGAAGACCTGAGTTGGAGCTCCAGGATTCATGCTGTAAAAAAATGTCTAGGAGTGGCGCCTCTTACTTGTGGTCAGCACTTTGGGATCGTCAGTTTGGGAAGGTGGAGACAGAGAGATTCTAGAGCTTGCTGGTTAGCCAGTCAAGCCTACTTCATGAGTGTCAGGTCATGGAGACACACTGCCCCAATAAACAAAGTTGACTACATCTAACATGGCTAAGGTTGACCTCTGGCTTTTACATGCTTGCACGTGAGCATGTACATACACACACACACACACACACACACATACTTTCATCTGCACACACACAGACATGCACACAATTCATACATGGGTATGAGTCCTTTTATTTGAGCCCATGCAAAAAAAAAAAAAAACAATGATGAAAGTATTGGATTGTTTGACAAATCTCTTTTCTCAGTGAAAATTTGTTAGGCTTGGCAGGGATTTGTCTACTTTGACTTGGTGTACACATGCCGTGTATGCTGACTATATAACCAAACTGTGAATGCATCCACTCCACGACAACCACCAGACCCTTACAGCCAGTTCATCAATGTGACTGTTTTCCTCTCCCATCAACATTGCCCCCTTTATATCAACCCTTGGTCCCTGGCAACCCCATTTCCTCTGGGGTTAATCCTTGCATCCCGGTTAGTTTTTTGTCAGCTTGACACAGCTAGGGTTGTTTGGGAAGAACCTCAACTAGGAAGATGCCTCCAGGAGTGATTGATTTATGATCAATGATTGACATGGAAGGGTCCAGCCCACTGTGGGTAGTGGCAATACTGGGCAGGTGGTCCTGGGCGCCATGAGAACTCAGGCAGAGAAAGCTATGAGGAGTAACACAGTGAGCAGCATTCTTCCATGGCCTCTGCTTCAGCGGCTGCCTCCAGGTTCCAGTCTTGAGCTCCTGCCCTGGCTTCTCTCAGTGATGGACTGTGACCTGACCTGAGAGTTCTAATTTGAACAATTCCTTTCCTTCCCAAGCTGCTTTTGGTCATGGTGTTTTGCCCCAGGAACAGAAGCCCTAACTAAGACACTGTGTGAGTATGGTCACATAGTATTTGTGTTATTTAACTTAACACAATATTGTTTAGGTTCCTCTGTGTTGTTGCACATGATATTCTTTGACTTTGGCACAAGTAAAACTCCATTGTGAATTCCTAGTCATCATACACACATACACGTGCACATGCCACATCACATACACACACATATAATACACACACAGAGACACGCATATGCATACACACATGCACACCACTACACACACATTACACACAGAGAGATACAGACACACACACATATATATCACACGCATGTATACACACACCACACACACACATATATTACACACAGAGACACAGACACACACACATATATATCACACACATCACACACACATATATTACACACACTGAGACATAGACACACACACATATATATCACACACATGTATACACACACACCACACACACATATATTACACACACAGAGACACAGACATACATACACATATATATCACACACACCACACACATATATATTACATACAGAGAGACACAGACACACACACGTATACACACACATGCACACACACAGACACATGCAAATGCGTGCACACACACATACCAATACACACACATATATTACACATAGAGAGACACATACACACATGTACACACACGCAGACACATGCATATATATTACACACAGAGAGACACAGACATACACATGTATACACACACAGACACTGGCAGACACACAGACACAGACACACACACACGTCTTTCTGCCCTTTCTTCCATACACTGCCACCCTCCTAACAACGCTGACTTGTGTGTTCTAGCTTCTTGAGGTGTGAAGTCAGGTTGCATATGCATGGAATGTGTTTTCTTGCTGACACAAGCGTTTGATGCTAAGCCCTCCTTCGCTCTGTTTCTTCATTTTCTTCTCCCAGTGAATCTTCATAATAGGACTTTTAGTGCCTTTCTTTGGCCATCTGTGTAACTAATAAGTCCATTCCTGTGAACACATGTGTGTGCATGTGTGGTGGTGGGGCGGGGGGAGGATCCCTTGGAGGTCAGAGGTCAGTGTCAGGAACAATTTTCAGTTGCCCTCCACCTCAGCTCACCGACTGGTGAGGCCCAGAGGCCCTGGGATCAGCCTGTTTCCACTCGGCACTGGGATGGCAGACACAGGCCTTCCACACGCGTGCAGGGATCCAAACTCAGGTCTTCCAGCTCGCACGGCAAGCACGTTACTCATCAATCGTCTCTCCAGCTCCTGGTTTCCTTTATGATGTCCACAGGTCATGTAAAAAAAAAATACACTTAGGTCAGGAACCATTTAATTTGTGTGTAAATCCTGCATGTTCACTTCTCACACATTTTACGCTGTTAATGTGGCGCTTCCCCTTTTAGTGTTTTGTATGTTTAAGAAATTACTGTAGCTGTGATTATTTTTAATACATTAATCTATTAACTTTATATTTGAGTTAAAAGTGGTCCACAAGCCACAATTACACACTAATGCTTCTGAATCCAGATGGCTTAAATTCACGGGCAAACGTCATGCTTTGCTGTGCTTTCACGCAGCTCTTGTGGGCCTGGGAACTTCTCATCACTGTTTGTCCTGAAGGGCATTTTTGCCAGGTACGGTGTTTCTGACTGGCAGTTTCCTTTCTTTCTTTCTCTTCCTTTTTTTAAGTTAGCATACAGAGCAAGGCCTGATTATGGTGTCTGTGGTGATCTAAGTCATTGTGCATTGGGTTTTTTCATCCCACTTCCTGTCCACCCACCCCCTTCTGCTTGGCCTCCTCCCCAGTGGTCCTGTCTTTTGCACCAGGCAGCCTCTGCTTCTGCTTCCATGTCTCTATCACTCTCTCCTTTTCACCCTCCTTTATAAGGTATCTCGTTCCCTTCCTAATTCCAGCACACACACACACACACACACACACACACACACACACACACACACACA
>LOEQ01001070.1:77859-90346 GCA_001685075.1 Bramus lutescens
CTTGGCAGATGGCCCCTTGGCATGGGTGTGGGTATTGATCATCCTTGGAGGGCGGGAGCCTAACCTCTTTCATGGAAAGTTTCCTATAGAAAAGAGAGAGAGAGAGAGAGAGAGAGAGAGAGAGAAGGCCTAAGGTGACTGACTAGCTAAAGACCTGGGTTAAGGAGTCTCCACTGAGTGCTCCTGACTCACTGCTGCAGGGTACAGCCTCACCATGCTTCCCTGTCCCCTTTCAGAAGCCAACTCCATCACCATGCATTTTGCTGAGCCCCCTTTCTTCTCACCCTCCTTCCCCCTTCTTGACTCCATCACCCCCTCTTCCTTTCTTTTCCTTTTCTTTCTTTCTTTTTGAGGGAGTGGGGAGCAGCCAGGGTCTACAGCCTATGTTAGTCTCAATACACTGACTATGTAGCGAGAATAGCCTTGAATTTCTTCTCCCCCGCCTCTACGCCCAGAGTGCTGGCATTACAGAAGTGATTACAGATATACACTATGATGCCTGATTTATGTGCTGTTGGGGGATGGAAGCCAGACCTTTTCTACCAATTGAGTTGCATTCCCATGTTCCCCCACTCTTTCTCTGTATTTTAAATTTAAATATATTTTGATAATATTCTTCCCCTCCCTCAAATCCTTCCAGATCCTCTTCTCTCCCTGCCCACCCAACTTTTTCTTTCTCAAAAATCAAAAGCACAATACAACAGTCCCCCCGAAAGAAAACAAAATACCATCCCCCAAAATACCCAAAGTGTATCCAAAATCCCTATAGAGTCCATTATATATTGGTCAACTATTCTTGAACACGAGGCCTTTCTTAGTCAATGTTCTATTGCTTTAAAGAGGCACCATGATCATAGCAACTCTTATAAATAGCATTTAATTGGGGCTGGCTTAAAGTTCAGAGATTTAGTCTGTTGTCATCATGGTGGAAAATATGGCAGCATGCAGACAGACATGGTGCTGGAGAGATAAATGAGTGTTCTACATCCTGATCCACAGGCAGTAGGAGAGAGAGAGAGAGAGAGAGAGAGAGAGAGAGAGAGAGAGAGAGAGAGGCAGAGAGAGGCAGAGGGAGACAGAGAGAGACAGAGAGAGACAGAGAGACAGAGAGACGGGGGGCTGGCTTGAGCATTGGTTGGTTACTTCCATAAGCTTTGTGCCACTGTTATTTAGCATATCTTGCAGGCAATGCATCACTGTAGATAAAGCTTTGCATGTGTTCCAATACTCTTTTGATAACATGCAGAGCACCTACCTGCTCTAAAGACACTTAGACATGGGGTGAAGGCTCTTTGCAGACACCAGCTCAACAGCTAGCTCCATGTTCAGTACAGGTGTCGTCTTCTGCAATGGCTCTTGCTGTCAATTTGTGTAGAGCAAGCAATAATCTTGGCCTCAGCCTGAGTTCCTACCACAGAGACACTTGCTCAACCATGTTAATTGTTGCTCTGCTCATAATAGCCAGAAATTGTAAACCATCTAGATATCCCTCAACAGAAGTAGGGATACAAAATGTACCTTTACACAATGGAGTATTTCTCAGTCATTTAAAAAGACTTCATGAGATTTACAGGCAAATGGCTGACAGAACTCATGAAAATAATAATCCTTAGTGAGGTATTCCAGACCCAGAGTGACAAATATGGTAGGCATTTCTTTATATGTGGATGTTAGCTGTTAAGTCAGTGATAACCAAGCTACAATCCATAGAATCGCAGAGGGTGGATACAGAGTAAGGAACACGGGGAAAGGTGGATCTCATTAGGAAGGGGAAATATAATAGATATGGATGAAAGGGGGGCTGGAATGGGAGGATCAGGTGGGGAGTGGGAGGGTAAAGGGTTTGTGAGAAGAAATATGGATAGAGTCAGCTAAAATTAAGGAGCATTTGAGAGGTCGTATGGAAACCTAATACAGTAGAGACTTGCTAAAACATATTAATATATGAAGACAATCTAAATGAAATTACCAAATAATGGGGGATACAGAATCCCAACTGGTCCTTCCTTGTCACCCAGTGAAGCTTCCCCTACCAAACTGGCTTACATCTAATGGAACTCTGCTGGCCAAACATAGCAGAACAACTGCCAAGCCACCTCAAGTTCCCTTCCTTTCTAGACGTCCTTTTGCTGTAGGGTTCTATAATAAAACTTCCAAGATTCCCAAAGGTGCGTGGCATGCCCGCCAGAGATCCACTTTCCATTGCTGCACAGGGCTAGCATCTACAGAAACCTTGATGAGACTTTTGTCTTTCACATTCAAAAAACAGCTGGAAACCTCCAGCACTGTGCCATTCATCCTGCATCCTCAGTGATGCTGGTCTCTTACTAACCAATCACAGTGGTTCTTCCCAATTGACCAGGATTCATTGTCCCCGTAAGATAAAGGTTTCATATTCCTAGACCCTTAACTCGAAATACCACACAAATGGTCCTGATGGTCTTTACTTCCCTTTGAAATTTCACGAGCCAGGCGTCCATCATCTGTATCTTTCTCCATATCCCTGTCTTCCAAGTTCCCATAACAGGTGGGTCAGCTCGAGGCCCTCAAAGGCTTTGTTTTCGGAATCCTCCCACAATCCTCCCTCAAACATGACCAGGTCCGTCACGGCAACAGTATACTCTCGGATACAAACTTCTGTCCTAATTAGCTATTTATTACTATGAGAAGCACTGTGACCAAAAGCTTCTGGAAGAGGAGAGGATTTATTTTTATCTTACACATCCATGTCACAGTTTGTCACTGAGGGGAGTCAGGGCAGGAACTGAATCAGAGACGGAGGAACACTGCTTACTGACTTGCTTTCCTTGGCTTTTTCAGGCTGCTTTCTTATACAGTCCAGGGCTACTTGGCCAGGGATGGCCCTGCCCGTGGTGAGCTAGGCCCTTTCACTTCGGTCGTTAATCAAGGAAACCATCTACAGCTATGCCCGGAATCCAATCTGACAGAGGCAATTGCTCCAGCAAGGTTCCCTCTTCCCAGGTATCTCTAGTTTGCATCAAATTGACAAAGAACTCACCAGTCCAGCCTGCATCCAAGATCCCCACACTGGGACCCACATTCCCTCCCAGCATCACGTGCACATCCCTGCCCCCAGCCTTGCTGGTGACCCAATTTAATGCAGTTTCTAAGGGCACAGGCTCCGGGGCAGGCTGACTGGGGCTTCCAGTCCAGCCTTTCAACTTCTTGGCTAAGTGATTTAACCCTTCCAAGCTTCACTGCTTCCATTTGTGAGGTGGATAGAATAGCAAGCTGTATCTTTTCATGTTGATAGGATTACCTGAGACGGCCACGGCTTCCCGGCATGTCCAGTGTTTGGCATTGTGACGTGTTATCGTCTACAACCGTGCTGGACTGCGTTCATAGCTATCCTGGGACACACACAGGCCCACAAGCTGTAGATTTGACGTCTGGCTTACGGCATAAGTGTCATCTTCTGTCACTGTTCCCAGTCCATTTCCCCTGTAAGAACCCACCCTTAGACTTCCAATTTGTCCACGAGGCTTAGGAGAGAATGTGGAGGATTGTTCAAAAACTATGTACTAGATAGACTCATGGTACTGTTATTTACCTTCCTGTCCCTTGGCCTTTCTTGGACGCCCCTCCCTGTACCTGAAGTATCAGGTACAGACACTCTGGAGGACATTTGTCTCTAGTTCATCTCAGGCACAGAACCTCCTGCACCCAGACTGGAATCCCACATCCCAGAGTTTCCAGGGTCATGGACTTGACTCCTACTGCATAAGTGGAGCCCACCTCTCCTATCCTCAAGAGTCCTCTCTGCTAGCCAGGCCCAGCCGTGACCAATAGCTCCATTGTATCCTGAGGATTATGGGGACATCATCAAGATATTTACTTTAATTCCTTTCTAGATTTGCTCAGCTTCTGAGGGAATTTCCCGATGTGTTTCAACAGCATTCGCATAAATAACTTCAAAATCACAATTTGTTTTTTAAGCTCATTATTATCTTTAAGTTTTTTAAATTATTAAGATTTCTGGGTTTCTTGGGATGGCTTTGTGTTTTGGAGTAATTTAATTTCATGCTGTAGGGAACAGTTGGCTAGTGTCTAGGGAGACACAATAAAAAAAAACCCATTAAGTCTATTCATTCTCTAATTTTCCTGATCCTGCAGCTCACTGAGAATATGGTCCCAGGTAGAAGAATATTTTCTCGCTGCTCGGCTTGCACAGATGTTGCAAGGACTCTCTGATGACTCTTTTGTGTTTGTTTCTGTTTTGCTTTCGCAGCAAGCAGGGCTGCCTCCGCGGAAGCCGAACACAGAAAAGCGTGCGCAGCAATGTTCAGCTGTGTGTGAGGAATGTGGCAAAGAAGTGTCGCTGAAGGACACGGGTGTTCTGACCCTGAACAGATCCAGATCCTGTTGGTCAGAACCAGGCTAGCTTAGGACCAAGGGATAACTTTCCAGAACTTTCGGTGCCTGTGATGCCAGCTGTCCTTGAAGTTTCTGGGAGATATTTCCTGAGGTCAGACCAACCTTTCCCAGAGCTGCCGTCAAGGTTCTGTAGCTCAGAGTTTTGCAGACTCTCATGGTGCATGCTGAGATGTCCAATGCCCGTAGCTCTGATATCTGGATTTCTATGACTCACATTTACTGTTCTATCTTTTCCTCCCTTGAAGTCTAAGTGCGAACTTCTCATTCAGACTCACGCTTAACCTTTAGTTCTACTGTGGTCCATCTGCAAGCTTCCCCTCTGCTGCACTTGGTTGTGGAATGTCCCCCAAAGGCTCTGCAAGCTTCCCCTCCACTCTGCTTGGGTGTGGAATGACCCCCAAAGGCTCACATGTTGAAGGTTTAGTCTCTAGCTAGTGTTGTTATTGAGAGATTGTGGATCATGAGGCCATCAATTCTTTTTAAAAATGCCTTTGTAATTAATTCTTTGAGAATTTTGTACCATGTTTTTGATCATATTTGCCCCCTCCCCTTGTTCCTCCCAGACCCACCCCCATTTATTCTGTAGGAGTCAAGACCATCATTCTGGAAACTTTGGGATGTGGGATTCGAGCCTGCAAGATGCTCTGAGCCTGAGATGAACTAGCGACAAACGTCCCACAGCGTGTCTGTATTTAACCGTTCGGCTTTGTGTTCTTTCTTTGTGTGTGTGTGTGTGTGTGTGTGTGTGTGTGTGATTCTAAAATGATTTATCTATTCTTTTTTCATTCTCCTTTTTATTTACAATGGATTCTTTTTTCATACAATATATCCTGATTACAGTTTTCCCTCCCTCTATGTCTCCCAGTTCCCCCCCACCTCCTCTCCCCTCCAGATCCCTTTCCGTCTCTCATTAGAAAAGAACAGGTTGCTAAGAGACAGAAACCAAATATGACAAAATAAAATATAAGATAAAGCAAAAATCATCACATCGAGGCTGGGCAAGGAGAGCCGTCAGAAGGAAAGGAGCCCCAAGAGCAGGCAAAGAATCAGAGACCCATTCATTCACACACTCAGGATTTCCATAAAAATACTAAGCAGAAAATTACAATAAATACACAGAGGACCTGGTGCAGACCTGTGTAGGCCCTGTGTTTGCTGCTTTGGTCTCTGTGTGTCCCTATGAGTCTTGTCCTCCATCCCTCTGGCTCTTACTCTCTATCTGCCTCCTCTTCCCCATAGTTTCCTGAGCTCTGAGGGGAGGAATTTGATGGAAACATCCGATTGAGAGCTGTGTGGTTCAAGGACTCTCTCTGAATAAAGTTTGGCTGTGGGTCTCTGCATCTGTTCCTGTGTGGTACCGTAGGAAGCTTCTCTGATGATGACTGTTAGCTAAATAAACCCTTTCCTCCCTAATTTGCTTTTGGGTCGTGGTGTTTCATCATAGCAATAGAAATCCTGAGACAGCGAGTATAGAGTCTCTCGCGTATATGCCCAAGAGTAATATGACTGGACCGTATACGAGATCTATTTTTAGCATTTTGGAAAACCTCCAGCTCGCACTCATGTGAGCAGTGAATAAGGGCCCCCTCCCCATGTCCACGCAAGCATCTGTCTTCATCGTTTTCATCACAGCCATTCTAATGCGGGATAAGATAAAATCATAAAAGAGCTTTAATTTGCGTTTCTCTGATGGTTAAGGTTGTTGAGCATTCAAATTTTTTCTCAGCAATTTGTATTTTATCTTTTGAGAACTCTGCTTTTTTCCACTCCTCGGTTGTGTTGTTTGCTTTCTTAAAGTTCAGTGTTTTGAGTTCTTTGTATATTCTAGGTAGCAACAGTAGGCGAGATGCATAGCTAGTTAAGATTGCCCCACCCTTTTGGAGCCTAACCGTTTGTAGCAATGCCGCTCCATCTGAATGATGGCATCCTTCGCTGTACAGAAGCTTTTAGTTCTGTGAGTTACTTATATAAATGGTTGGTTCTAATCCCTCTGGTATCACAGGGTCCTGTTCAACAAGCCCTTTCTAGTGCCAGGGAGCTCAAGTGTGTTCCCTACGTTCTCTTCTGTCGGATTCCATCTTATGTTGAGGTTGTTGGTCTGTTTGGAGTTGAGGTTTGTGGAAGATAAGGATCTAGTTTCATTTCACTGTTATTCTCACAGATTTATCAGTGCCCTGGCACAGAGACAAGAATGGTGCTCCTGGGGGCAGAGACACGGAGATGCTTGCCCTCCTACTGGGATTTGCTCACAGTGACTTCCTCCTGAGATGTTCTTCACTTGTTAATTAATTGAAAGCTAGCTCAGACTCCTTGGGAGGCTGTCAGCTCAACCATCCTGTAATTTCTCACCCCTCAGCAACCGAGAGAGGCAATGTGATAGAATTGGTTCACTGAAGTTGAGAGTTGAGATTTAGTTCCCATCAGTCAGTATGTGTTAAGCTGGTACTGTGGCATACACAGACTATTTTGCATGTGTTCCCTGGTGTGTGTGTGTGTGTGTGTGTGTGTGTGTGTGTGTGTATGTGTACATGACAGAGGCAACATTGAGTGTGTTCCTCATGAGACTTCCACTTGTTTTTTCTTTGTAAGATAAGGTCTCTCACAGGCCTGGCAACTTGGTAGTGCCCCAAGTAGGTTAAGCTAGCTGGCTAGCAAGCTTCAAGGACCCTGCTGTCTTTGCCTTCTCTGTTCTGGGATTACAGGCAAATATGTTCAGTATGCTGGATGGTTTTATGCCGATTTGAGACAAACTAAAGCTGTAGGTAAGCCTGTAGGGCATTTTCTTAATTAGCAATGGATGGAGGAGGGCCTAGCCCATTGTAGGTGATGCCATTCCTGGGCTGGTTTTCTAATAATGCTGGCCTACCTAGCAAGCCATATGGGGCAAGCTGTGCTCATGGCCTCTGCATCAGCTCTAGCCTCCAGGTTCTTGCCTTGTTTGAGTTCTTGCTCTGACTTCCTTTGATGATGAAAGGTGATATGTAAATGCAAGACAAATAAATTCTTCCTTCCCAGCTTGCTTTCTGGTCATAGTGTTTTACTGCCGCAACAGAAACCTAAGACATCTGGCTTTTTAATTTTTGCAGGTTCTGGGGATCGAACTCAAGTTCTCAGGTTTGTAAGGAAAACACTATATTAATGGAAATATCTCCCAGACTCCCTTGCTCACACTTAAATATATTTTGGACATAACTTTTGTCCTCAAAAACAGTCAGTGTTTAGAAGAGAACTTAATTTCCAACATGGAAAAGAAAAAGAGAAATGTTATACAACAACCACCCCCCCAAAAAAAAAACCCAAGCAAACAAAAGAAAACAGCTGTGGAATTGGTTGAGCTCTAGAGTCAAGACATGTAGGCAAGGTGTTGAGTGGAGGCCGCTTGTTCATGTCCCAGCTGTCCCATTCGCCAACAAATTGGTGGGCCACCATGGTCTACTATATCCATGTAAAACCTGAGAAAGCTTAAAAAGGGATTCTAGACACACACACACACACACACACACACACACACACACAACCAACCCCAATCAGAGTTTAACACAGCTTCTTGCTCTGTTTGTTGACAGCATGCCACAGCTCCTTTAAGAGAGAGAGGTCTTCCTGATTCAGTGGTAGCAAATCAAATCAAACCAAAACAAAATAAAACAAAACCTTGAGGTTTTGAAATGGCAACTTCCTGGGCAATGCTACCAGCATGAACTCATACTCATTCGGGAGGCCCGGCTATGGAGCATTTAAATGGAGTTTATGAACAGAGTGCTATAACTTGCTTAATGGCAACACAGACCTGCTATGACCCGACCCTGGATCTGAGGCAGAGAGAATGGCTCTCAGAGGCAATGAACAGATAGATGTCTGACATGTTGGACTGGGCGGAGCCAAAAGACAAAGAAACCTTAGTCCTAGTAACATCACTTGGCATTTTAAGAAGTGCTCCTGGACAGAAAAGGATTACAGATACACAATAAAGACAGATTCAGATGAAACATACCTCTAAATGGGTCACAGTGTTGCATAAATGTACATAGGCTTAAAAGAGAGAGGAAAAGAATATAGACAGTTATATAAAATAATACAGACAGTCATAGATTAAAGGAGCCAATTCTTCAGTCTCATCCTCAACTCTATAGCCCCCAATTCCAGCGTGCATTCCCTGGGAACCTGACAGCCACCCCAGCAAGGAAGCAGTAGCCAGCTGTGCATCTTCGCCTTCTCCTCCTCTGTTGTAAATCTCACCTTCAGCCCCACTCCCAACTCCACAGCAGACTACTTGCTGCAACCTCCCCTCCTCCCTGCCCCCATCTCCAGCTGACCACACAGATCTTCTCTGCTAACCATCTTCCCAACTCATCCTGTTATCCCAGTCCCCAACTCTAGCACGCTTTCCCCAGGAACCCCCCAGCTAAGCTGACAGAGAAGCAAATCAGCCAGTGAAGCAAGTAGGAGAGCATCTTCATGGCAATCCTCTCCTCCAAATCCAACCCCCTGTCTCACCCTGTAGCGGACTACCTGCCCTACCTGCCGTGGCCTTCCCTCACTCTCTGTCCCAGTTTCCCGGGACAGAGTAGATCCCAGTGGGACACTATGCTTTCTTCCCTTCTATGAGCCCCCTCAGACCCCTCTCCCAAGCCATCCCCATTCCTAAGTGTCACCTCCAAACACCATAAACACATTTTCCGTGGAAACCCCAGGGGTTACACCTGGTAGGATACTAAAAGAATTTGCTACCAGGCAACCCACAGCTACCACAACCTCCTAAGAAGCAGAGAGGGCAAGAGAAAAACAAGGAACAAAGCATTCACCCAACAAAGACAAGACCAGATATCAGCACCTAGAATTACAAGCATCCAAAATACAGATGCTTAGATACCAGCAGAGAAACACAATAACAGCCAGGACCACGTGTCTCCACCAAAGCCCAGCGGCCCAGCGGCCATACCACAGCAGGCCTTGAGAATCCAACACAGCTGAAGCATAAGACAAAGGCATTAAAATAGATTTATGAATATGAGAGAGGTCCTTAAAGAGGAGATGAATAAATCCCTTAATGAAATCTATGAAAATACAGACAGGACATAGAAATAAATAAAATCGTTCACAACTTGAAAATGGAAATATAATCAGTAAAGAAAACCCAAACTGAAGGAAATCTGGAAATGAAAGATTTAGAAACTGAAACAGGAACTTCATAGGCAAACCCCACCAATGGATTCCAAGAGATGGAGGAGAGAATCTCAGACATTGAAGATGTGATGAGAGAAGCAGGATATCTCAGCAAAAGAAAGTGTTAAACCTATAAAAAAACAAAACAAAACGAAACAAAAAACCCAAAAAACCTCCTGACACAAACATCCAGAAAATCTGGGACACTGTGAAAAAACCAGATCTTAAGAATAATAGAAATAGAAGAAAGAGAAGAAACTCATGTCAAAGGTATAGAAAATACTTTCAGCGAAAGCATAGAAGAAAATTTCCCTAATCTGAAAAAGGTGATGGCCATCAAAGTACATGTAGCATCCAGAACTTCAAATGGACTGGACCAGAAAAAAATTTCCCCTGGCACATAATAATCAAAATACAGAATGTTCAAAACAAAGAAAGAACATTAAAAGCTTCAAAGGGGGAAAAAAAAGTAACATATAAAGGCAGGCCTTTTAGAATAAGACCTAACTTCTCCATGGAGACTCTAAAAGTCAGAAGGGCTTGAACAGATGTACTACAGACTTTAAGAGACCACAGATGCTGGCCCAGAATACTACCTAGCAAAACTTCCAATCACAATAGATGGAGAAAATTAAAGAAAAAAATCCATGCTAAAATCAAATTTAAGCAGTATGTATCTACAAATCCAGCCCTCCAGAAGGTGATAGAAGAAAAACTTCAATCTCAAGATGTTAAGTACACCCAAGAAACTTAAGAAATAAAACAGTTCCAGATCAGAAAACCAACAGAGGGAAACACGCAGTACCACAACAAAAAAAGCAGGATCATTGATAACGCAATAACATCAGCGGTCTCAATTCCCCAATAAAACAACACAGACTTGAGGCATTTATATAAGTTATTCTTATATCAGTAAAAATTCAGGAGTCAGATATTAGGGTAGAAACCTGATAAACCTCCCCACCCTCCCAGATCAAAGGTGAAGCTTTCTAAGCCCCTCCCTATGTCTTCAGTGTCTCTTTATCTTAATTTGGGTCAGCCAAAAACTCAGTGGTTTATTCTGGCCAGCTGAATGTGGACTCCCCACTTTGATTCAAATTTTAACTTTATTTGCAGCCTTGGAGTGACAGTGAGAATCGATCCCAGCAACACTGACTAAAATAATGAATGCAAAAATAGGATTCATTCTTCTGCTGCATCCAAGTAAGACGCTTTCACATCATGGATTGACACCACTTCAGGGTAAAAGGATATAAAAAGATATTCTGAGCAAATGGACCTAAGAAGCAAGCTGGTATAGCCATTTTAGTATTTGACAAAATAGACTTCAAACTAAAACTAATCCAAAGAGATCAGGAAGGATACTGTATACTTACCAAAAGAGAAATTCAGCAAGAGGACGATGTGATTCTAAGCATCCATGCACCAAACACAAGGGCACTCAAGTTTATAAAAGAACTACAATTAAAGCTTAAAGCACACGGATACGGGAGACTTCAGTACCTTAGTCTTGTCAGCAGACAGGTATTCAGACAAAAACTAAACAGAGACATGCTGGAGCTAACTGAGATCATAGAGCAAGTAGGCCTAATAGGTATTTATAAAATGCTTCAAAAAAAAAAAAAGGAAAAAAAGAAAGAAGAAAGAAAGAAAGAAAAAAAAGAAAAAGCTTTCTGATAGGCAGTTCAAGGAACTTTCTCCAAAGCTGACCAAGGACTGGAACACAGAACAAGTCTCAACAAGAAAACTGAAATAATTCCCTGTTTCTGTCTGACCACAGATTAAAGATTAAAACTGTGTATAAAAACAACAAAAAGACTAAATCTGGGTAGAAACAACAGAAAGTTCACAAACTCAAACTCATGGAAATCGAACAACTCACTACTGAGTGAAAAATGGGTTAAGAAAGAAATGGAAGGCTTTTTAGATTTAAATAATGAACACACAGCACACCCAAACTTGTGGGACAACACAATGAGGGCAGTTCTCGGGGGAGTTCATATCACACATGCTTTCCTGCCTCACTGTCTTTCCTGCAGCTGGAGAGAGTTCATAGCATACTGCTGCTAGTGTCTGTGTTCCACAGAGGGGACCAGCCTCTTAGACCAATGTTCTGCCTCGACCCTTGACAACAAAGAAAATAAGGCTCTCCTTGGTCCCAGGATCATCCTGTCTGTGAGCTGCAGGATGGGATTTCCCTCCTTGGTAGCATCTTTCTGCCCAGTAGCTGATGCTCCAGGGTCCTGTCTTACAGTGTTCCTTCCAAGAATCTTGTATCATCTTCTGTTCTCTTCATTGAGACTCTGTAGTCGTGTGAATTCCAGCCCCACAAACTCAGGCTTACCCTTGCTGGACATATGCCTGGGCATTCTGCCTAAACTAGAACCCACTAGGCAGCTTTCTGCTTAGCACAGTGCTTGCGGCTCTGGGAATGAGCCCTAAAGAGCTGTCGTCTTGTTTAGGTGTCTGTGTCTTTGAACAGAATTTGGCCAGAGACAGGTGGCCACCAACAGGAAAGGAGACAGATTACGAAATGAGACACATACTTCTGAACTTGGAAATGGGCAAAGCAGGAGAGAGGCTAAGGCTCAGAAAGATGAAAGTTGGGAATGTTCCCATTTTTCTGTTGGTTATGTCTTACGAGTCATTTACATGTTACCTGTATTTGGAGAGCTCAGGCTTTCCTCCCATGATTGCTGTCCCTTGCATGGAGCCCTGCCTGGTAAGGAGAGGCCTTGGCTCTTTTGCCAACTGGTCCCTTTCATGTGTCAGTCTTGACGCCTTTCTACATGGTATACTCTCCTATAGCGTTCTCTGCAGGGTCTAGTCCCCACTCCACCAGGTCCTCATGCAGCTGCACGAAACACTGTCAGAGAGAGGGAGAGGGAGAGAGAGAGAGGAGAGAGAGAGGAGAGAGAGAGGAGAGAGA
>LOEQ01001070.1:105923-121033 GCA_001685075.1 Bramus lutescens
TCTTTCTTTCTTTCTTTCTTTCTTTCTTTCTTTCTTTCTTCTTCTCCTCCTCCTTCATCTTTTTTTAGTTTGGCTGTTTTGATTTTTTTCACTTTTTTTTTTAAAGAAAAGACAAAACATGAAGTTGAGTAGACAGAACTGGGAGGATCAGGAAGGAGCCGAGGGAGAGGAAACAATATGATCAAAATGCACTGCATGAACAATTATTTTATTTTCTTCTTTCAACTATTTTTTTCAACTTTTTTCTCTTTCTATTTAAAAAAATTATACACTACGTTCCATCATGTTTTTTCCTCTCCTAACTCCTCCCAGATCTTTCTCACCTCCCTACCCACCCAACTTTGTTTTTTCTCTCTCTTTCAAAAAAAAGCATAAAAACACAGACATGAAAATCAGCACACATACAAAAAAAGAATGAAGTCAACAAATGTGCAAATGAAAAAAATTGAAACAAAAAAATTCATGGAGTTCATTTTTGAGTTGGCCAACTCCTTCTAGGCATGGGGCCTCCAGGCAGTGTGGATGATAGACCCAGAGACACTGCATTGGCGCAACCTCCTTCCCTTTCCCAGCAGGCATCCATTGGAAACATCTTCTAGGTCATGGGTGGGGGGAGGACTCTGTGTCCTCTTCCTCTTCTTAGTGCTGAGATTTTGTTGAGTTTGACCTGGCAGAGGTCTGGAGTGCGCTGTCACAGTCTCCCTGGGGTCACATGAGTGTCCGTCCTGTGGTGCTTAGAAGACAGTGTTTTCCTGGAGTCATCCAGCACATCTGCTTCTCACAGTCTGGGTTCACAACCTCTCTAGTCTTAGTCTTGGCTACACTAGCATAAAAAGGTTTAAAAGCTGCACATGGTGGTGTTTACTTAGTACCTCGATGCTGGGAGGTGCAAGGAGGAGGAGTCCTGGGACTCATTGGCCAGTCAGTCTAGCTCACTAGGTTAGATGCAGGTCTCAGTGAAAGACAAGTCACAGTGAGGTAGATGGCCCCTGACTTACAGCTCTCTCTCTCTCTCTCTCTCTCTCACACACACACACACCCCTTCACAAATAATAGTGAGAGAAACACCACGCAGAGGTCAGAGGAGAGACGGGTAGGAGAATGTCTGAATTCTAGTGACCGGTCTGAGTGAGGGGAGGAGTCAAGAGGGAAAGGGAGGTGAACATGAAAAGGCTAGAGAGGTGATGGAAGAAAGCCAGGCTGAGGGCACGAAACGCAAAGACCCCACAGAACAGTTAAATTCTGAGCGGGGATACCACCTGAAGAGATCTAGCTGAAGACGAGAGTCTGGCAGTCTGCTGGTCAGAACTCCACCTCCCAGGTCTCAGCAAGCAGGTCCCAAGAGTGGGAAGGTGCCTGCAGGGCTACTGGGGTGTCCCAGTGCTGCAGCAGAGTGGTTCAGAGTGTGTCCCGGGGCCTCCTGGGCAGCACTATTGTCCGGAAGAAGGAAGGAAATAACCACTTATGGCCACTCTGTCACCCAAGGCTGAGGTTCCCACTATGCCGTGTTCAGATAGGCCAGGCCATTGGCCTGTATGATGTAGACTGTGGTAGAATGGGTGGACTTGTCAAAAGTCAGTGCGCTTTCCATGAATCATAAATCACCCAGGTTTGTAAAATTCAGACAGCACCCATTACACCTTACACACGCAGGAATGTACACCCGGTAAGACAGCATGCACCTGGCTGTTGCTGGGGAGGAGGAACTAAGAGCGGTGTGTGCTTATAAAAGAGAATAAATACCTTAGTACTGGGAGATGGGAAAAGGGAGATGAGGGCAAATATTTAGTCTGGATCTTCTCACGAAAGATCCTGGGGGATGTTTCTGATTTGCTTGCGAGAATCGGTTTCTTAAGTTCCCATGGCTATGAAATTCTTTTAACCTGTCCTTGTATCCTGGGACAGTTATTTACAAGAATGCTCACACAGAAACTTTGGTCCTGTAGCCTTACACCCTGCTGGATCCCTGTCGGAGCCACGATTTCTGTCGGCAGTGTTTGTTTTCTCTGGGTGTTCCTAATAACGCTGACGAGAAAATGCAGTCGATTCTGAGGTTTGTTTTGGGTAGTTTTCTTCAGAGATGAGTTTCTCAGGTGTTTTTTCAATGTGACCTCTGCCATCTACTGACGACTGTGTGTGTATCCCCACACGCTGTATTTTATTTTTGAAAGAGGAGGGAATTCTCACTTTCTTCCCCACCCCCCTTTCTAGTGAGATACACTGTTCCCACCACACAGAAAAAGGTGGGTTACAAATCCTGTTTAATGAGGTGACCACCAAGTCAGTTTCGCAATCCTTAAAGGGAGTTGTGGAATGGTTCCAGCGTGAAATACTCAAGGTTCCGAGCTGGTGTGTTTGCAACAATCGAGCCTTCACAGCGTACCCCTCTTGGGGATCAGTTTCTTCTCGTCTGAAGCACATCCTTTCACAGCTCACGGGAGTCTGGCTGATGGAGGCTGCCAGTCTGTGCACAGTTTCTAACCCTGGGTACCATGCTGGCATCCCTGAGCTTCCAAAGGCAGTCAGTGCACTTGACTTGCTGGACAAGCTCAAAGAGAAGTCCAAGTCAACAACAGACTGGAAATGGATGCACAGACAAAACCTTCAGCCTCCTCATTTGCTCCCGGAAGTCAGAGTGCTGCTGTGGGTTCCATTTGAGACAGTGGAACCTTGGCTGTCCTGGAACTCGCTCTGTAGACCAGGCTGGCTTTGAACTCACAGAGATCCACCCGCTTCTGTCTACTGAGTGCTGGAGTTAAAAGTGTGTGCACCATCACCACCTGGTAGGACAAGCTATTCCGTTTCTCTTTACCTAAAATTCTAATTTTAGAACTCAGGCAGCCTGCCTAGAAATGTCCATTCCTAAAGGATATTTTCCCATTGTTTTCAGCGTTGGGGACACCTTTGAGAACTCAGCTCTCAGCTCTAACTGGACCCATTTTCTTCTCTTGTCATTTTCAGGCTTTTCTCCTTGACATCATTTCCCGTGGTTTCTCCATGTCACGGGAAGGGGAGAGTCTTCATTCGCTCTGCTTGGGACTTACCACCTCCTCCAACCTGTGATTCTAGAGAATGTAGAGCCTGTTACTTCAATCTCTGTTTCTTTCTTTTTCCACTTTCCCTTTGGAGATGGCAAAGGCAATGCATTTTAGATATTTCAGCCTATGGCTTTAGCTCTTAATTTTTGTTTTACACTCAATCTATGACACATCCTAGATTTTTTCCCCAGAATCTTAGTATGATAAGCACCATATTCACAATTGTCTGGTAACCCTACTATCTTAGTCTCGTGCGTGTGCATGAGAGAGAGAGAGAGAGAGAGAGAGAGAGAGCTCGCCAGTGTGTGAGTCAGTGAGTATGTATGAGTATATGTGCTGGCCTAGTGCCACATATGCCATTATGTAATGGCCTATTGCCCCAGGCTACATTGAAAGCACGCACGTGCTTGCACGTGCTCGCGCGTGCGCGCGCGCACACACACACGAGAAAACAATAGAATGAAGAGGCACAGTAGATTAAAGCTGTGTGAGTCTGTGCCTGGTGTAGGACAGGGTGGTGCTTTCCAGGAAACTTTCATATGAGAAGGAAGGCATTCTGACATTCTGACATAACAATCAAAAAAATCCAGTACAAGAAACACTCAAGCCGGTGCTCACCAATTATCAAATGTTGTGCAGTACACACAACATACCATTATACTCTGTGTGTGCATCTGTGAAAGCACTTGTGAGCATGTGTGTGTGTGTATGTATATACGTGTGTCTAAGTGTGGAGGTTAGACATCACTCTCCAACGTCATGTTTCAGTTGCTATAGATCTTGTTTATTTTAAGTTAAAAATTTATTTTTGTGTGTGTACAGAATGAGGAGATATGGGTTCGAGTACCACAGTGCACACAGAGGTCAGGGGACGGCTGCGTGGGGTCTCTCCTGCCACCTGAGTGAACTTAGGGCTTTATGCCTATGCTGGTCTTTACGGCCAGCACTTTACTGACCAATACATTTACCGCCCTCGCCTTGACCACAAGGTCTTTTTCCAGGTGTTAGTACATTGAGGTTGTCTCAGCCACACACATGTGAGCAGCTCACTGAGCAGCGAGTGACAGTAAGACAGCCGTGACGTGACTAGGCTGTAGGAATTTTGCAGTCACAATATAATCCCAAAGGTCCGCTATTATATACATTCTGTTGCTGACCACAACGTCAGGGACTCTTGACTAAAGCTCCTTGTCCATGCTCTGATGTTCACGGTGTAGAGAAGGCAGACAGCCCATCGCCAAAGTGTTTCGGGGTCAGGGGGAAGCAAAGACAAATGGTGTGAGAGATGGGGGAGGACCTCAGTTATACCGTGGCTCAAAACAAACTCCACGCTTGGAATCGTTAGGTTCATGATTGTAATGCACCAAGAATAGTATGAGGGGGATAAAACATAGCCCCTTGGTGATGTTCATGTGGAAGAATTTGTGAATATTGTTTGACCTAGGAAATATTTTGAAGGCAATTAAGGACCTCCGTACACATTAAAAACAAAGCAAAACAAACAAACAACCCCACCTTTTTTATTATTGTTTATTTAAATAATCAGTCTGAAAGGGATATCGGAGTCACCCATATCCTTCTCCTCTGACTAGCCAGTCACGTGATTGGTTCATTACAGTTTTGGACAGCTCTGTGAATAAACAAATTTGCAGAGCTAACAAGTTACCAAATGTTACATCACACAAACATTTACATAACCACGTCTGCTCCACACACTGCAGTCCCACGGAGACGCTGACTGAAGGGACAGTCATGGGCCACAGACACTGGGCTGTGAATGTGCTCAGGGCCACTGGATGATATTGGTCTCTACCTCTGTGATCCGTGGCTCCAACTGCACACCACACCCATCCCGGCAGCCAGATTATCATCCAGCAAACGTGTGAAGTCAGGGTACCTCACGGTCCCTTGTAGAAGCTGAACCCCGAACACAATTCTGCTATTCTTTCATCAAATGTATGAGGGAATACCATCTTACTATTTTTCTTGTCTTTTGTCTAGTTAACAGCTGTGTTTTATCTCACTTATTTATTCCTTTGAATTTGGGTGTCCATGTGATACTTGTTTGGGAGCTGTGTGTGCAGATGTGCGGCTGGGTGGAGGACAGGCTATCATCAAGGGTCTCCCCCATTCATTCTCTGCCTTGTATTTGGAGGTGGGGTCTTTCATTGAACCCGAAGTTCAGTGACCTGGGTTGATGAGCTGACCGGACAGCATTACCACGACCCTCCTGTTCCCACCTAGTCAGTGCTGGAGTTACAAACATGCAGACAGGGTTTCAGTGAAGCCCAGGATGGCTTCAAACTCACTATGGAGCCAAGAGTAACCCTGAGGTTCTATTCCTCCTGCTTCCACCTCCCAGGGGCTGGGGTCAAGGGTTTGACGGTGCTTGACTTACAATCTTGCTTATTTTATTTATTTATTTATTTTACGGACCAGTCACAGTTTCCCCTTCCTTCCTCTCCTCCTGTTCCCTCCCCCACCGCCCTTGTACCCCCACCCCTGTCCACTCCTCCTCCATCTCCATTCAGAAGGGGCAGGCCTCCCATGGGAGTCATCAAAGCACGGCATAGCAAGTTGAGGCAAGAGCAAACTCCTGACTTTGCTCATCATCTACTCCTTCTCTTTTAACCTTTGCTTCTGCTAGGAAGCCATGCTTGTTTTAAAAGGACCTATCATGGATTAAGATAGATAGGTGTAGGGGGAGTGAAGGAAGGGGGCAGTCCTTGCTCTCGTATGAAGTTAGACATGTCATTTTCAGGGCTCACTGAGCGGCCCAGAGCAGATCACTGATAGAAAATAAATTGAGATCTCAGAGTCAGTGACCAACAGTCCCAAGCAGTCATGAAGGACCTCGTAACAGCCCTCCTGGGGGAGGCAAAAGTAGGTCCTGGCTCTCTCCTGGGTGTAGACAAGCAGGTAATTCTTCAATGACAGGGTCCTCAGCGGGATGGCCAGGAGATGAGAAGAAAAGGATAGAGAAGCTGGAGCCAGGAGGTCTTGCACACACTGTCTTATGCTAAGCCAGCTGATTAAGAAGCACAGCACCCCGTGTGCTAGTTCTAGGGGAGAGGTGGGACAGTGTCAGCAGAATGCTGCCATACAGTGGGATGATGTCAGCAGGAAGCTAATCAAACGAGGTTGCGCTGGCGGAACACAGGATATCTCCAGAGCGAGAATCATAGCCACTCAGGGTGGAAAGGGTTGGACTCTCAGGATCTGAAGCTGCAGCCCTCCCGCTCAAACCCTAGCTCCAGGCCATTACTGTCTCTGCATGTTCCTGACTTTAGACAAGGAACTATGTGCCTTCTCTTTTTATCAGGGACTCAGGGAAAGCCTTGAATCAGCCCAATCCTCAACAGAATCCCTTCTTAAAGAAGATCAGCTGGCAAAGAATGGCCAAAGTGAGGCTCCAAAGAGCAGATCCAAACCACCCACAAACTCTGTCCCTGCAGCAGAAGGCAGGGCAATGCTGGCTCGCTGCAGGGAGACTTTGAAGGAGGATGTGTTCAGCTTTAGGTGGCGTCTCCCGGGACATCTCTCCTGAGCCCCAGAAGTGACCATGCATTGGTCAGGTACTCTAGGGACCAGAGTGGGTGCTCCCTAAGACACTGCACTATATTAGTATCACCCCCCAATTTTAACAAGGGTCCCCACAGCTCCTCATCCTCCTTTTCTTCCTGTCCTATGCATCTGGAGGTCAGATGTTAAGGTTAACTAGTGTTCCTACAACACTCTTCGCCTTGGTTTTTGAGATGCATTTTCTCGTTGTCTGAGAGCTCACCGATAAAGCTGGGCTGCTTGTCCAGTGAGTCCCAGAGGTCCTGTGCTTTCCAGAGCCAGTTCCCAGCCCTAGAAGTCCCCGCTGAGTAGGGAGCTTTCAGATGTGCAATCATCACCTAAACTTGCGTGGCTCAAACTGTGGCCTGCATAGTAGCCATGCCAGCATCACCTGGGGGGCTTCTCAGGGGTCCACCTAGACACCCAGAACCCAAACCTGAATCACAGCATTATCCTCTGGCAAACACACACGAATAGTATTTAAAGAGTGCAAAACAGAGCAGGCGCATGGTTCTAAGAGATGGTGTTCTTCTTCCTTCGGGGCCAGGAACCTGACCCTGTGTCTAGGCCAGCAAAGTAGATGAAGGCTCTTGATGAACTTATATTTCCCAAGACAGAGGGCTTGCAAATGAAGCCCGAGGCTCAGGGTGGACACTACATCTAAGCGTTCATGCCCCTGTGTGTGAGCTGGGAGTTGCTGGAAGTTTTTTCACTTTGATGTAATGAGATAAATATATCGTTTGGGATTCTTTCACTCTCTCTTCACAAGATAGTTCCAGAAATAAAGAGTCATCCATAAGCCTTAGGAGGGCTGAGACAACTTCTGGGACACGGAATCTTGGTCCAAATGGGATTTGTGCTGGTGTTACTAATTAAGAGTCTCTGCGAAACTAGGCCAGCCCCATGTTCTACAGTTGGCAGTCTGCTCAGAATCTCTCTGTAAACACACAGTGGCTTCCACAAACAGGGAGGCTTTACTTTCCCATCCTAAAGAGGGCCTGAAATAAATCCCAGACAACTCTTGGAGTTTGCCTTGCTATAAAAATAGTGGAATTCATTGAGAGCCGCCTCGTACCACTCAGACAGGCTGGGCGGCTAATTGGCCCTGGGACCAGCTTGGGGTACGTTGGTTTTGCCCAGTCTGTTCTCTCCAGTCTGTCTTCGCTTTGCATTCTGGGTATTCAAAGATTTACATTGAGGAGATTCCACTGTTCATAGAGTTAAAGGAGACTACACAGTATTCAGTCCGGCCTGGGCTAATCTCAGATCTGTCCTTGACTTTGCCTACTTGTGTCTTCACATTCTTGGGGACATGACTGTCAGGACTCTGGCCTCAGTATGATTGATAGAAATAATTAACCAACTCTTTCCTGTTGCTACTAGGAGATGTAGACATCATGATCATTCAGACTAACGTGCTGAGACATTAGATGGAGCTAGGCTTGGAGAACTGGAGGTGACTCATCCACAGCTCAGCCGTGGGCTCTGAGCGTGAGCCTTGTCCTGAGTGGGTAAGCAAGGCACTCAGCAGTGTCACCTGCCTGCCTCCCCATCCTAGCTGGCTGCTTCTGAGGAAAGGATTTCCACCTTTCCTGTTGGTCATGTTCATCTCTGCAGATTCCAAAGCAAGACCAGTGCCTGCCACACAGTGTGTGTTTGCTACATGTATGATGACCGAGTAAACGGTTCCGATCCTGCGTCTTTTGGAGCAACAGATGGGAGTATGTCTACTCAGACTCGCTTGCCTCCCCACCTCTCTGCCTATTTTACATCGTCTGCAGCGCCCCTGTGCCGTATCCATCACCTCAGAGTTTCTTCCCATACCTGAGTTGATCTAAGCAACGCGGCTTGTACTAAGAGTAACTGATGATTTATCAAATCAGAATATGGAGACAGTGCTACAGCTGCACCCAGGTTATATACTTCATATAGACAGCATTAGCTGCTTCTCACCGGTGCCATGAACTGCCAAACAAAAGTGACGTCAGGAAGGGAGCAGGAAGGGCGTCTTCATGCTGGTTCCTAGTTTGGAGGAGTCGTCTGTCGTGACCAGAAGCCATGGGGGAGGACATGAGGCCGCCGAACCCATTGCATCAGCAGGCAGGAGAAGAAAGATGCTGGGGTTCTGGTCGCTGGGTCCTTTTAATTCAGTCTGGGACTTTTGCCTGCAGGATGTAGTTGCCCATATTCAAAGGGAGCCTTCCTTGATGAGAACTTCCCCCATAAACACACCCAGGGGTCTGTTTTCATGGTGATTCTCAGTCCCATCCAGTTGAAAATGAAGATCAACTATCAAAGCAGTCACAGGGATCACCACTTGGAGTTTTGAGAACTGTTGGTATACATCTGACTCCTCTCCCAGCACTGCAAGCATCTTAGCTGAGGTGTTTGGCACTGCTCAGGGGCCACACACTTCCCCTGTGTGCAGATGTTCAATGTTCTCACATAAGGTGGCTAAAAAGGCAAGAGGTCCTCAGATTTTGTTCAACAACACTGGCTACGAAGGGGAGGCAATTCTACCATTGCAAGTTCCAGAGGGGGAGGCAGAGAGCAATGTTACCTATGCAGGTACGGGCAGGTGTTGCGTGTGTCCTCAGTGTTCACCGTCTGTGGAACAGGAGGATGGGGGTCACCCTATGCTAGAATGCTTGTCATTGGCTGCTCTTTCCATCCAAGCCTTAGAAGATGGCATAGGGGTCCATGTGCAGGGCAGGGCTTCACCCCTGATTCCTTCCCAGGGTGGGACAATGATGCCCTGTCCAACACTGACGTGACTGTTCCATTTACAGGGGCTCTGTGGGGGAGGGGGCCACCTCCTTCTGACCCTCAAGATACCCATCCAGACTTTTCTGCCAGGTCCTTCTTGCCAAGATAATAGACTGTTCTATTCTGTGATATAAAAATGTCTATTTTGTGTATGTGCATGTATTGATGTGTGTGTGTGTGTGTGTGTGTGTACATGTGGAGGTCAGAAGACAACTTGGATGTTATTCCTCAGGCAAAGTCTACCTTGTTTTCAGTCTCTGACTGAACTTAGAGCTCCACAAGCAGACCAGACTGGGTGACCATGGAACCCCAGGGATCCACACGTCTTTGTCTCCTCAGTGTTTGGATTAAACGTGCTCACCAGTGCCCTAAGTTACATTTTTGTGAGTTCTAGGGATCTGCCTCAAGGCTTGCTTTACTGAGACACCTCTCCAGCTCTAGGATCTGCCTCAAGGCTCGCTTTACTGACGGAAATACCTCCCCAGCTCCTAAATTCATTTCTTTAAAAGCTGAACATTTTGCATTTCTACTGGGCATGGCAGTACGTATAAGTAACCTCAGAAGGAGGATGCTGGGGATTGTGAGACTGAGGGTCCTCTGGAGGCTGACCTCCACCTGGAGTGAGGGAGAGAAACTACATCCCTGCTGAGTGAGCATCCACAGGAACCTACATCCTGACACCAACCCCTTGTCCTGAAGATGGGCAGGTCACTGTCCCTTGTGATCACTCTGTCTCCTGCGACTGTGATAAAGTGTGGGGCCACTCTGAAGACCTCAGGCAGCACCTTCAGCACAGTTCACAGAATTTGACACATGGTAACGCAATTGCTGGGGTTCACTACATCTACACATGTGAATGTTTAAACTTAACCATATAGGTTAGGAAAGGGACAGCATCCTAAGGTGCTGACCAGGTGTGATGCCTAACATGGATGGTCCGTTTGACAGGACTTAGAGTCTCCCGAGAGACAATCTTCCGGACACACCTGTGAAGGATTATCTCGGCTGGATTAATTGAGAAGATCCATCCTAAATGTGGGTGTCACCATCCCATGTGGGGGCAGGGAGGATCCTGGCTGGGATACAAAGGAGACAGCATCCCTTTTTTCTACGCTTGCTGACTCTGAAGGCCATGTGACCAGCCACCTCATACGTCTGCCACCAAGATTCCCTGCCACAATCCACTGCCTGTCAATGAGCCCGAATGAAGCTTTCCATCCTTAAATTGCTTGTCAGGTATCTTGCCACAGCAGGGAAAGTAACAAGCACAGATGTTTATGGAGTGAGGAGGTGTTCACACTTCTAATGATTCTGCTCAGAACGTTAATTGATAACAAAAGGAAAAGAAGCGTTGATGTGTCAGGGAGGCTGGGTGGTACTGTCATCGAGCTGGCGGTGAGCCTCACGTTAACAGGAGCATGGGAGAGTGGCGTGATCCCAGTAGGATGCTTGAGATTCAGAGTAATTTCTGTCATATCAAGCCAAATACACACTAGTCTAATCAAGGAGTTGGTCAGCCCATGTGGAGGGATGTCCTGTGTTTAACTGGTCCACCAAAGTCCAGAGTATTGGGGTCCCGGAAGTCAAGTGAGGATGGAGAAACACACCCAGGCTGAAAGGAGTCATTCGAGCTGAATGTGAATGCTATCCAGGCTCCCTCCTTCCCTCCCTTTTCTCTTTTGCATTAGAGTTCTTACTTTAGCAAAGGCTAGCCTCAATTTCCCAATTTTTCTGCCTCAGCCTCTTAAGCCCGTGACTACATATACCACCACACTCAATTAGAAGTATAAATTTTAATACCATAAATTTGATGAGCATATATATATTGTCTGTGTAAGAAATATGGGAAACGCAAACCAAAATGCTAACCACGGGCCTTCTCTGTAGCTAACACAAATTAATACATCAGAAATAATGGAAAATGAGGTTTGTGACTTGGTCTCAAAGAATTCTCACAATGGGGAATATACTTCGACTTTGTTGTAATTTTGAGATTGTTTCATATTTTCCTTAGAATCTGTGTGGGAGGGTAAATTCTACAAGGATGCTGCAAATTAATACTCGGCATGGCTTTCTAGATAGCGATTCTAAGCCAAGTGCTTACAGAATCTTCCAGGGATTTTTGCAACCACACACATCCAGCTGTGGCCTCAATTGTTTGTGGAGAGGCCTCCAGGAGGAAGTGTGGAAGCCGAGCCCTAGAACAGGCCTGCGGTCATCTGTCTCTGAAGAACGTTTATTGGGACAGTCGTTGGCTCATCTGCATTGGCAGAGTACCTGACACATTAGCTCCTTGTCTCGTTGCTGCAACAGAATACAGCAGAAGGAAGGAAAGAAGGAAGAAAGGAAGGGAGAGAGGGGAGGGAAGAAGGAAGGAAGGGAGGGGTTTGTTCTGGTTCCTCTCCACCTTTTACAGCTGTTAGAAGCTCCGACCCAACCTCACCAGCACATTTGTTACTAGTTCTGTGCTGGCTTATCTTCGCTGCTAGAATCACCATGGAAACACACCTCTGGGTGTGTTAGAGCATCTCCAGGACAGTTTATCCAAGGAGGAAAGATCCATTAATGTTGTCACCACCCCCATGAGATTGAGTCCTAGGATGAATGACAGAGCCACTACAACTTCCTGTGCTTTGGACAATAAGGTTTTCCTAAACTTCAAAAGATTGCTTCAGTTCAAATCAGCCCTGAACCTGAGCTGGGATCAATGCTGCTATGGCCCTGTGGGTCCCCTCCCCAGATCAGCCCCAAGCTCAGCCATAGCCTTCATCAGCTCCATCATTTGTTGCTTTCGACAGTGTCCTTTGGTTTTTACTTCTGATTCTCAAACCAACCAACCAACCAACCAACCGACCAACCGACCAACCGACCAACCGACCAACCGACCAACCGACCAACNCCATGGTTTTTACTTCTGATTCTCAAACCAACCAACCAACCAACCGACCAGCCGACCAACCAACCAGCCGCCAGCCAGCCAGCCAACCAGCCGCCAGCCAGCCAATGAGTCTGCACGACTTCCACCACCTTTAGTATCCCTGCTATTGGAGTAGAAAGCAAACACACATCAAGGTGTCCCCTAGAACCACTAGGGCACTCACCCACTTCTGGTGCTTTCCTTAAGCCTATCTTGCCTACCATCCCCCAGAGACCTCTCTGCTCTGCCACTGAAAAGACTGGGGCCCTTTGGTTCTGTTTCTGAGGAACCGGCTAGTCTACATGGGCGAGAGTCACACATGGTGTTAAGGACCAGAACCGTTGGTCTCGGAACCCAGAGCATGAGCCGCACTGACGCTTGTTGTGCCCCAGCCCCTCCTTTCTGGACCATGCCACCATCCACTTGAGAACAGGGTCGCAGTACCTGGTGCACTGATGTGAAACCAAACAAAGTATAGGGTCAAACCTTCCTCCAACGGTAGCAGCCCTGGACTGTTGTTTTCATACTGTTTCTTTCAGAAATAGTAACAACCTACAGCTAATAGTCATCAGGTAGGAGGAATGGTAACTTTGTAAATACAAGACCCTCTTCACTGTTGACCTTAGCTTCCTAGATACATATTTTATTTCCTTTTAAACAAAACATTCTGAATGCATCTGAAACAAAAAAGCCACCTACATCGGCCCCAGGCACCGCACTGACAAGCCTAAGTGCTCCTTTTCCACAGACACCCAGGGTTGACTCAGCCCCACCATGGTCCCTATTTTCCCTGGCCCCACCTCCACACCCTTCACTCAAGTCCAGTGAGAGTCCTTCCCCTGCCCAGGCCTTGCACCTCCTCCCCTCAGCCTCCCCTCAGCCCGTGGCATGGCATCCTGAAGGAAGAGCTTCCAGAGACTGAATTTACATCATTTTCCCTCTGTGCTTCAGATGTCATCTTAAAATTCCATTCACGCTGTGAGAGGAAACAGTTTCGGTAAAATAAAGGGGTGGAAAAAATCTATTTCTTTCTCGGGCCCGTAATTACCCCTCTGCCAATTCACAGCGAATCAGAGAATCGGCTCCACAGACATTAGCTGGAATGACCTCTGGAGCTTTCAAAGAAGACGTTCAAAACACAACATTACATGTCTCAAAATGGCCAGAAGATGGAATTTTTGGATGAACTTACCATAAAGAGGGGACCGGAAGTTTAACATGATAGATGTGTTTTGCAGTAACTACCGTGCATCGTAAGTTTGTAGACCATTTGTCGTTGAGGGGTAAAGAAAAATACGTGCACGAACGTACGTGTGAGCGTGCGTCCGTGTGTGGAGGCCAGCGGACAACTTCGTGGTTGTTCATCAGGTGATGGCAGCCTTGCTCCTGAGGGTCTCTCAATGGCCTGGGCTTGCTAACAGGCTAGGCTGGCCGGCCATGGAGAATCAAAGATCCATCCGAGTTCGCCTCCCCAACACAAGCAAGTGCCGCCACACCTGACAGTTTTTAACTGGGTTCAGAAGATTAAATTCAGATCCTGTGTTTGAACAGCAAGTACTTTATACTGACCAGTCTTTCACGTCATCTTCTCGTACATAATACACACATATGTACATACGTACATAAGTACATACATACGTACATACATACGTACATACGTAAAGACAAAGACAAGGAAGTGTTTGGGAGGTTGGGTGCGTGGTGGTCTCCACCGTCCCGTCGTTACTTACACTGTCACTGGTCAGGGTGAGAAACCCAGGTAACACAGAGCAGGACTGAGGGCTGAAGGTGTCCCAGCTGTTTAGGTTCAGGATGCACCCAGAAAAGCTTCACGATGGTCTAGACCTGTGATCCCAGTACCTGGGAAATGGAAGCGGGGAGCAGAGAGTTCAAGGTCAGCTTTGGCTTCACAGAGACTTCAAGGGTCATCTGTCTTCCCTCCAGTGGAGAGACACAGGGAGTCAGCCAGGGTCGGTCTCTAGGGAAGCTGGTCCCCAGTTCCATAATTTCTAAAGAGCAAAACTGATAAAAACAAAAAACAAAAAACAAAAAACTGTGGGTAGAAAGTGCTTAAAGTCATCTCAGTCACCAGTGTCCCAGGAAGCCCTTGGAGAGACTGTTGGAGCAGCTATCTGTACAGTGTGAACACAGTTCTCAACAGCTCTGATACATCAGCATGGCCGGGCAGTGTACAACAGACGGTCTGGATTCTGTCTATAAACAGCAGTGGTCAGCGCAAGCTGGCTCAGCAAGCAGGGTTCAGCCTTGGACATGTGGCATATTCCTATTCCTGCTGGCTGGGAAGATCAGGCGACATAGTCTTGTCCCTGCCGTCTGCTTCCTTGGAGTCCTCTCTTTGAGTCTTGTGATTCCCAGCTTCAATGGAAAAATCACATGATCTGAAGACAAATCACTTTGGAGTCACCAGTTCTATTGTCAAGAGGGAATAAAAGTAGGGGCCGTGGGGACAGCTCAGTTGGTAAAGGGCTTGCCTTGCAAACACAAGGACTGGAACCCATGTGAGAACGCCAAGTGTGGTAGGTGGTGTACACCTGTAATCTCAGTGCTGGTGAGGCAGGCACAGATACCTGCACCTTACTGGCCAGATATCAGGGCAGAATCAATCACCATATCCCAGGCGAACAAGAAACCCAGATCCTGAGAAGGGATACTTAAGGTGGTCTTTGTATACACGCACATGCATGAGCACCTCCACACACACATGTGCTTGCACACACACATAACACAAAACATACCAGATAGATAGATAGAGAGCGAGAGAGATGATGATGATAGATAGATGATAGATAGATGATAGATAGATAGAT
>LOEQ01001070.1:121171-132558 GCA_001685075.1 Bramus lutescens
GATAGATAGATAGATAGATAGATAGATAGATAGATAGATAGATAGACAGATAGATAAGAATAGTTGATGCTCATCTGGTCTCCTAGGTCTCCCTCCTCTTGGCCAGCACACAGTCTTCTGTTTTTGGACAAGACTTGGAAAGTTAATATACTAAGGATGGCATTCAGTTTATACTGTGCAACTGAACCTTGACTCTTGGTGATAGCATTCTCTGGACTAGCTGGTTGCATTACCTATTAAAGTAGACACCAGGAAGAGAACCCAGAGGTAGGCACATTTCAGTCTGGAAGAAGTAGCAGAGCACATCCTCTGAAGAGATTCCAGGGGCCCAGCCTTCCACGGAAGACCTCCATAGAGACACCAGGAGCCTCCCTTCCCTCAGAGGGCCTCTGAGTTGTTGCCATCTTCCAAGCAACAGATTTCCCGCTCGGTCTCCATGGCTGGAGCATTACGACTGGAGTCCTCACCCCAAGTCATTTCTCATGGAGTTGGTCAACCTCCCTGCCCACTGCCCACTCCACCTCTCTGGTCCTTGGCTGGAGAAGAGCACTGCAGGGACAGGGAGGGAGCAGCCAAAGAGTGCCTGGAAATGTTCTTGCACTTGGGTGGCCTCCGTGGCTCTGTGGGTTAAGGTGCTTGTATCCACGAGTGGCCATTTGAGTTCAGTCCCTGCTCCCCCCATGGTGAAAGAAAGCAACAGCTCCTGCAATTTTCTTCTTACTCCCACTTGGGGCCTTCCACCTCAAAAAACAAATCAATCAATACATAGAAAGTCTATCAATACATAGAAAGTCAATCAATAGATAGAAAAGTAATTGCGTCTAAACGTTAGGTTTCTAATCTCCAGCAGGAAATGAAAGCCAGGTACAGTAATGAAGCCCTGTCTGGATGGATGTTTCCTCCAGTAATCACACGCAGAAGATTCTCTTGTGGATCTAAGCAAGGAGGTGGGTAACATTTTGCCTTCAGGAGTCTTCATGAAAGAAAGCGCCCTGTCAAGTCTTTCTTTTAGCCATGATGACTGTGACTTTGTGGGAACCAGGCAGCTTTGGTGAGCAACCAAGTGGTAGGGATGCTGAGGCAGTGAAACTTTGAGGCTGGAGGAGGAAGGAATTGTGAACATGTTGGCACTTACATGGGGCTGTCTGTCTTTGTCTCCAGAGTCTGGAGTAGGAGCTGTTTCAGTGGAGATCTGAGATGGAGACACATGGGTTGAGATTCTGGAAAAGTTTTGAGCAAGATAGAGAAGGAGGCATCTGGATGTTCCATGGTCTGGGTAGTGTCAACCTTGTCCTGTTAATAATACCTTGGCCTTTCTCTGCATTGGGCAGAAATGGAATAGTAAAGACAAGATGGATTTAAAACATGGTGTTGTTTTTGTTGTTGTTGTTGTGATAAGGCGCCAGGAGACATGCAAGGCTCAGAAACTCCGTTCTGAGATCTCGGCATGCCTGATTGTGTAAGATGGGGGCAGAGCACATGGTGCTGGCCCTGTCTCCATCTGTGATGCTGACTGAAGAGCTGAGGCCCACGCTGCATGTGTGGCAGATGGCCAGACAGCTCTCAGAGTGCAGGGTATGTATATGGTGTTTACATAACACAAATCCGCCCCAAGCAGCTGTCTGCCTGTCTCCCTGACAAAGTGGGAGACACAACCTCCTGAGGTCAGCCACCTGTGGTGTTGCTGTGTCACCCGCTCTGATGTCCGCTGACGTAGATGGATCACCAGGTTCTAGTCTTAGCTACCCCTGGCCAACCCTTCCCCTAAGGATCCAAGAAGGCAGCTTTTACTATCGTGTTTCTCGTGCTAGGAGTGGAACCCAGAGCCTTGCACACGTGGCACAAGCACTCTCCCTCAAAACCACACCCCGGCCCCCAGCCTGTTCTCTGTACTCTTTGATCACATTGAGTTGCACAGTGGCAAAGACAGATTGGAGTTGAAGAGATCTGGAAAGGAAGGGCGCCTATTGATCTCAGTGAATTGAATTTGATACTCCCAAGAATGTAGCCAGATGCAGGGTCCTGCACCCTACTTTCAACTTTAGGGGACCAAACCTTCCTTACACTCACTCAGCTTTCTCCCAGACCACAATACTGTCATGTTCAAGGATCTGATGGAAAAACAACTTGTGACAAGGAGCTTTGGAGGAGAAACTTTTACTGAGAACAGAAATAAGTGAGATGCATGGCCATGGGTTTCTCTTAAGAACGTAATACCCTCCATAGTGTATTACTTTATATACACATACTGCACTATACACACTACAGTGTATATATACTTTAGAGTCTACACAGATTTGGGGGTAGGAAAGACTTCAGTGTCCCTTGGTGGAAATTCCAGAATCAGGTGGTTGTCATCCTCTGTGCATACATGATGGTGACAGCCAGGGTTCCCCAGGAGTGTGAGGGTAATGACATGGATTTTTGGCATGTGCATTAATGAGAACACACTAAAATATCAAACAGTGAATATGTGCATGGCTCTTTGGCTCTCTACTAAACTGGGAAATGCGCTGACATCTCTCTAGGCATGTGCATCTCTTGGTGAGTTGCATAGTTGTAAGAGCTCACTGCTCCTTCTAAATAACATGCAGAGGCAGAGTGAGAGAGCCAGTCAGTCTCTCTGTGATCAGGAGGTCACTGTCACCTGGAAGAGTGGCCCTGTACTGTTTGGTGGAGACTGTTTTCTCTGTGGGATAGAGGACAACTAGCCTGGCTTTCTGGAGTATGTAGTAATAGTAGCCCTGTTGACTGAACCCCAAGATTCCTACCCCCTTTCTTAATTTGAATTCATCTTTGCATGCCTCTGTGTGTGGGTGTGGGTGTACACATGTGCATGCACATATATGTGAAGACCAGAGGTTAACATCAGGTGTCTTCCTTGATTCCTCTCTACTTTATTTTCTTTTAGACAGGGTACCTGCAACTCCTTGATTTGGCTAGACTGNNNNGCCAGCAAACCCTGTGGTTTCCCAGCCTCTGCTTTCCACGTCCTGAGAGTACAGATGTGGTATGTCCAGTTTCTCATGCGTGCTGTGGATACGAACTGGGATCCTTATTCTTGCGCAGGAAGCACTTTACAGACTGGCCGTCTCCCCAGCCCTGCTCCTTTCTTTACGCTCGTGTGCACATTTTCAGAGACTTATTCTGTATTTCTCAAGAGCTAGTTCTGCTGATCTTAGGGCCTTGAGCTAGCACCAGGGCTGTCCTTGGCCAGTGTTGGTCCTAACATGACTCTCAGGCCCTTGGCTGATCTTTGGTCACCAGCACTAACTTCCCACCTCATGAAGACACTCTTGGTGTACTGTTGTGTCTGTATGACGCCCAACCTTCATGGTCAAGAACCCCTAGAGCAGTCTGAACTTCTCTGACTTTCTTCAGGGGATCTCTAATAAGCTGGTGTTCTATATCTGTAGAACTTTCTCCATAGGGTTCTGGGAACCTTCCTCCAGCCATGGAGGCATCAATTCTAGATTCTTCCAGGCCTTGGAATTTAGCTTGGAATTTAGTGGTAGAAGCTCAAGGCCTTGGGGCTGGTCCTTAACTTGGTGTGAGGAGGGGACGGTAAGCTTTGAGCTTCTTCTCCTTATCCTGGGAACTCTCTGGTTCTTACTGTTTATGAATAAAAGCAAGTCAACCTAATTCTTTAGTAAGAGTTAGGGTCAAACCTGTGGCCCTGTCTTGACTGCACCCAGGAAGAGACATGCTGGGCAACTTGTCCTTTTTGGCTTCAGGTGTGGACCATGAAGACAAAATCTGAACCATGCCGAAGAGAAATTGCGCGCGATTCTGGAGTGGAGCGGATGCAGCATGGCCTCTGGATCCTTCCTCTCCACCACTGCCCTTTGCTGAGCAGGGCCCAGATGTCCTTGTCCCTCCACCTGGGACACACTCCTCATCCCCTCACCATCTGGTCTCCGAGGCCCACTTTGATCACCGCTCCTGGGGAGCCACATGACGCCATTCATCTGATCTTGAATTGGTTGTGGCTCCCTGCTGTCCCTCATGATTTTGCTTCATAAATGTCAACTCTGTTCGTGACCAGACACATTGAAACGCATTTACCTGGATGAAGAGAGATGGTCTCACTCCTCCAAGCTCCTCCTCCTTCCTCCTAGCTGGAACTCCCCACCACGCATTGTGAAACTGGTGTCCAGTGAATGTCAGTGAATGGGGGGTGGGGTGGTTAGTTTTTCGTCAACCCAATGCAAATGAGCATAAACCGGGAAGAGGAAAAGGCAACTGAAGATGTGCCCAGATCAGATTGGCCTGTGGCCATGTTTATGGGCCATTTTCGTAACTGATAGTTGATGTAAGAGGGGCTATCACGGTGGACAGTGCCATCACTAGGCAGGTGAGTCTGTTATATAAGAAAGGCAGCCAAGTACACTGTGGAAGAAAGCCAGTAAGCAGAACTCCTCCATAGCTTCTGCTTCAAGCTCCTACCTTGGCGTCCCCGTCACGACAGACTACAGTCTGCAGGTCAAGTAAGGCCCCTTCCCCCAGATTTCTTTTGGTCGGTGTTTTGTCCCAGCAACAGAGAAGCAAAAGTAATACAGGGTCCTGGACAGCGCCACTGCCAAGTCCACTAAGAAACAAGCATCTACCCTGTCCAGATGCAGCATCTCTTCTAGCTCTTTCTGCCACAATTTAATTCTTGCCTCCCCCACCCCCGCCAATGGAGTCCCCCTTTCATGTGGTTCTGCACTGGGGTTTTGGTGCACACATTGCTCAAGTGCATTTAAACACAGCACTTAACATATTAAGAAAGATTTGCTTCCTGCTAATAAACTACCAGGTTTTACTTACTGCTTTGTTCATAAGCAGCTTGGCTGTGCGCCCCAACATCTCGCCTTTCTGCTTGACTTGAAGCATTCTGGGCCTCTTAATCTCTCTATAGCACTACACTTCAAGGAGACTGGGAAACTCACAGGCAAATTTCAAAGCCAAGAGGCTTCCTGGAACATAGTTAAACCTCTCCTTTCAGAGTTGGCAAGAGGATTCAGTGGATAAAGGCACATTGCCGGGAAGGTCGATGACCTGAGTTCAATCCCTGGACTCCACACAGTTGAAGGAGAGAAACCATTTCTGCAAGTTAACCTTTGACCTCTGTATACACACTGCGTTTTTTTTGCATATGCATGTACTGCAAACTGAGGTGCTGCCTTTGCTTTTCTTTTGTCCTGATCACCTGGTCCCAAACAACCACAGAGAAGCTTTATATTAATTACGAAACACTTGGCTGAACAACTCAGGCTTATTACTAACTAGCTCTCGCCTTTAAGTTAACCCATTTCTATTAATCTGTGGATTGCTGCATGTCTCATGGTTTTACCTGTGCTGTTGTGTATCTTGTTCCTTGGTGACAGGCTAGCATCTCCCCAGATTCTGCCCTTCCTTCTTGCAATATCTCCATTTGGCTTTCCCACCTAGTCTTATTCTGTCTGGCTATAGGCCGATTCATCTTTTATTAGTAACCAGTGGGAAGAAGATATATTCGCAGCATAAAGAAGGATTATCCATCCCACATCAATGTTCATCAGTGAAAGATGTTAGGACAGAAACCCAAACAGGTCAGGCACCTAGAGGCAGGAGCCGATGCAGAGGCCCTGGAGAGGAGCTGCTTAACAGCTTGCTCCTCATGGCTTGCTCAGCCTGCCTTCTTACAGATCTGAGGACCAACAGTTCAGAGGTGGCCCCACTCATAAAGGACTGGGCCCTCTCCCGTTGATCACAATTAAGAAAATGCCTTACACACTTGTCTTAGCCTGATCGTAGGGAGGCAACTTCTTAGTTGAGGCTCCCTTCTCGCAAATGAGTCTAGCTTGTGTCAAGTTGACACGAAACCATCCAGTACAGGCCCTAAGCCAGAGCAAGGCAGGAGGAAGGAGGTCTTGTGTGTTCTGCACAGCTGAGGATGCTAGATGTGATGTGCACATCTCAAAAAGCCCAAAGAAGGGTTCTGTATGCTTCTATCAGAAAGAGGCAGCCAGCATTTGAGGAGATAGAAGGAATGACTCATATATTAAACTATTCCCTGGGCTCCATTAACACATGCAACTTTTGCATGTGTGTGTGCCAGTTGAAAACATTTTATAGAAGGTTTACACTTAGCCATTTCTAAGGGTCTTTTGAGGTGATCTAAAGATAAAAACTTGCTATTGAGTAATACAATGTTGTGTAACTAAGACACAAACAAACATACTCAATGCAGACAGGGCACTAACAATAGACCCAAAAAAAACAACACCATCACAGTCCAACTTGGTGACCCAATTTGCTTATTGGGATTATTGACAGGAGTGTGGGTGACTCAAAAACAGTCACATCGCCAAAATCCCCACTTCGGCATAGGTGAACGGCAGCTCATGAAAGCTGTACCCCTGGAATACTGTCACATAGCAAACAGCTTCACTGTGTAGTATTTCACCCGGCAGTTGCTACTGCTTGTGCAGCCTGGGAACAGGCTGTGGACGCTCAGCCTTTGGAGTTTCCTGTATCTTGTGAGTTTCCTTAACTTCCAGAGCACTGTGCTCCTCCTCCTCCCTCCAGTGCAGGATGTTTCACCTGGGGAACTCGTCACAAAGCAGAGGAAGAGCAGAGCTTCCAGTAAGGAGGGGTGGCCTGGTAAATAAGGTGCATGAGCTTGTCTGGACCATCTGGAACCATCCACAGGATTTACTTCTTGGTTGCCCCTGTTCCTGCAGGCTGCTATGTGCCTTCTTATAGAAATGCTTCTTGGAAATACTGATAGTCTCATTGCAAGGTAGAAAATCTTACCTGGTGCTGGGATTTCGGACAAAGAACGAGAGCAGGAAAGCATCATTTTGGGGAGGAGCTGGGTCTAGGGACTCCTTACTTGCTTCTAATGCTTGTGAGGAAAACACAACAAGGGTGACACCCTCGGGGGGTGACAGCTGGTCTGGGATGCCTGGCAAGTACTGGTCATGGCCATCTGGGAGGTGGAGAAATGGAGATGAATATGGGAAATTGGGAGAGAGCAGGAAGGAAAACAGAAAGAGAACTGCTTTCCCAAGCTTTTTATTTAACTCTACTGAACAGTTGGAAGATAATTATGCTAAATACTTTCTGTTTACCAGTTATTGTCACGTGCTCGCGATTGTGCTCTGTCTCTCTTTCGCACGCACATACGTGTTTTTCATTCTTATATCTGAAGGACAGCGTCACAGGACACATCCAATCTCTTCAACCAACCAAAGGTTTCTTCTGTAACTCTAATTTTTCAACACACAAGAGGGAAAAATTTTAACATTTTGCTTTTTTTTTTTTCTGTGAGAACAGGAAAATTGTAGGAGCAGGAGCAATGCCTGCAGATAACCAGAAGCTTCCTGGTGCAAATCATCCTCTAAGAGTTAGGGCTTGCCATCATTGTATCATTGTGCTATCCCCTCTACAAGAATTTATCTATGGATTGTGGTGGCAGAATGCTGTCCTGAGTACAAATCTACCCAGAGACTCTCAAGGAACTCTGTGGTTGTATGTGTGTGTGCGTGTGTGTATATTTGTGTTTATCTGTGAATGTGCATGAATATATTGAGTATTTGAGTGTGTATATGAGGATGTGTGTGTGTGTGTGTGCATGCATGAGTACATGTATGGAAATTACAGGAGCTAGACTTTGAATTTTAGTGTTCTTAGGAATCATCACCAGAGACACATATGTCTACACACACACACACACACACACACACACATTTTATCCTTTACTTTTTATTCTGATTGAGTCTTCCACTGTAGATCAGGCTGGCTCTGGCCTCAGGATCTTCTTGTCTTAGCCTCCTAAGTGCTAGGATGACAAAATGCACATAATTTTAATTGGAAATGAATGATCCATTAACGATGATTTTTAAAGATGTACTAGTGGGGTTGGGGAGCTGGGGAGGAACTGTGGTGAAAGTGCTTGATGTCCAGGCATGAGGACCAATGTCAGAGCCCCAGGTCCCAGGTAAGAAGCCAGATATGGCAGTAGGGACCCATAATCCCAGTGCTGAGAAATGAGACCACCACACCTTGGTCAGCTCTTCTAGCCAATCAGGTGAGCTCCCATTTCAATGAGAAATCCTCTCTCCATCCCTAAGAAAGAGATCAATTGAGAAGAAGATATACCTAAGGTGGGTTGACCTTTACCCTCCATACATACGCTTGAGGGCATGCGCACACGGACACACGCATACATACGTGTGCACACAGACATGCAGTCATGGATGTGGACACACACCTAGAGGCCTCCACTCACTTGTTCATCTGTAATGTTGGTATGGCAAAGGCTGTTCTGTCTGCTTCTAGGCCATGTGACTGATCTCGTATCCAGCCGAGAAAAGGCTGCCCTAAGATAGAGAATAATGGGGTGCATTGCTCTTTAGCTCCAGCGTGGGGGAACACATGGAACCCAAGTCAGAACGGGTGTACAGACCATGCCCCTTCTGACCGTCAGAGGAAGAAGCCAACACTGGAAAGCCAGCCAGAATGGTGCATTTTCAAAACTATGTGTAATAGGTTCAGTCAGTGGAACCCTTCCCTTGCAAACATGAGGACCCAAGTCCAGTTTTCTGAATCCTTACAAGTCAGTCCCAGTAGTGTTCACCTTGCAATCCCAGCTCTGGAAAGATGGAGACATTCTTGGGACTCGCCCCTCAGCAGAATAGTGCAACTGGCAAGCTCAGGCCAGAAGGAGACCTTAGACAGATTGAAAGGGGCCTAAGGAGCGGTGCCCAAGGTTGACCTCTGGCTTTCACACACGTGTACACACATGTGCACGTGCACACACAAACATGCATGCACCATACATACAGAACACAAAATAAACTCAAGCAAGAATCTATAATAAACTGCTCCCATGCTTTCAATTCTCCTGGAGGCGTACTTCTGGGACTCTTAAAATTTTGCAACAATCCGAGACAGGTCTATCTAGCACCAAGCCGTGCCTTGGCCACATGGCAAGCCCATCCTAAATTCAATCTTGTTCCATTATTCTGGTCCACACTGTCCAGCCCAGAAAATTAAAAACGTCCAGAACTTTCTCAGGGGGCTAAATATGAAATAATGGTGTTACAGTACCTGCTAGAGGCTTTCTGGGAAGGGGTCTTGGCGATACAGCAGCTTCCTGTCCATCTTTCCAATGGCTGGGTCTATAATGATATTAGGAGTCTGGGGCAGAATCCAGAGGGCCAGGCCTAGCACCAGGACATTTCCTCAGAGCAAGTTTTCGGCAACACGTGATTAGAATGCACGCATGCCTTCAGAGGCTGTTTAAAAGGACACGGGCACATAGCATGTGCTGTGCTTGGAGCACATGTGAACGGTGGAACTTATCTCTGCATCTTCAGTTTGGGTTTGTTTGTTTTTACAAAAGTATTTGACAGGCTAAATGTCTCAGAGTGCTGGCTCCGATGTGGGGAAAACAGCTCGCTGGCTGAATGACAGCAATGAACTCTTTAAAGTTTTGGCTGCGTGGCAACGCAGCTGTACTAGTTAAGGCTCAGGCAGATTTACTGATGTCTGTGGGTCTATTAATGCCTGCGCTCCTTTGCTTTGGGTCAGTTAAAAAGTCAGAGGAAAGCATTTGGTGAACTTCAACAATTTCTCATAGCATGCGGGTCATAAGTAGACATCGCTAAAGCCCAGGACTTCCCAACAATACTTTCTTTTGAACTATGTTAAAGTTTTCTCTGTATTTTATTTTATTTTTTCATTTTGAGATAGACTCTCATATGTCCCAGGCTGGCCTTGAACTCTCTAAGCAGCTGAGGATGGCTTTGAATTTCTGATCCTCCTGCCTCCTCCCCCCGTGTTCTGGTCTTACAAATGCACACCACCACATCAGATTTATGCAGTGTTGGGGACTGAACCCAGCTTCCCGCTTCGTCTGTTTCTCTACCAACCACGCCCCAGGCAGCGCCAGCCTTCCTTTCCTCCACTTTACTCTCTCTCGTTAACGCTGTTTGGGAGTCCTGGAGGGGGCAAGGCTTGTAAAAGCAGAGAGTGGGGTGTGAGGGCCTGCACTGTCCAGGAGGTTTGTCGGAGGAGGCAAGCCTGCAGCCTGCTCAGAGACCCTCACAGGGAAGAGCGAGGCTCTCGGTTTCCCACAGCCTCTATAATGTGCTTGTTGGCGCCGTGACAGCTGAGAGAACACATGCCAGGACAAACGTGAGGCCCAGCATTTGGCACCTGAGCTTCCCGTGTTATTGGTAAGGTTTATGCAGACACATAGCCTTTGGGTGTGAGTGGGCAGAAGTCTATCTCTTGTAGTTTGTTACAAAATAAAACTGCTGCCGGGACTTGTTTTTCTAGAACAGGGATATGACGGCACCATTTCCCAAGCAAAAGCCTCTGGGGGTTCCCGCCTGCCTCCAGGACACCCTTCCCTAAGAACCGCACAAAGCACCCTCCCAGCTGTGCTTTCTGCTCAGCATTACAGGGCCCCACGGCCTCATGTGCTGGGAGACTTGACCTCAGGGTGATGATGTTGAGAGGTGGCAGGCCCTTTCCGAGGTGTTTCCTAAAGAGAAGCTGTTACATGCTCACTCTTGTTTCCTGTGATGTCATCTGTCACGCATGACACCTTCATCCGAGCTGCACAGATGCTGGGGTCATGTCCTTGAGCATCTATAATCATGAACAAAACAAATCTCTTCTTTATAAGGGCTGGGGATTCCAGGTTTCCTGTCGTACCTGTCACAATCACACACACACACACACACGCACACACGCACGCACGCACAGACACATGTGCCTATTATTGTGATGTCACCTGTCATGAATAACATCACCAGAACTGTGAGTCCATTCCTTGAACCTCGACAGCTATGAACTAAATAATGTTTTTTTTTTTATATAAAGAACCCATCCCTGGGTCCTTTGCTATAGTAACAGAGAATGGTCTCGTTTGATGTTTTTAACAGATCCAAGAGTTATAACATCCATTAGCATTTTTGAGTTGTGGGTGGAAGAGAATGA
This sequence comes from Bramus lutescens, assembly GCA_001685075.1. Classification (NCBI taxonomy): domain Eukaryota; kingdom Metazoa; phylum Chordata; class Mammalia; order Rodentia; family Cricetidae; genus Bramus; species Bramus lutescens. The sequence goes on from LOEQ01001070.1 coordinate 132,149, forward strand.
TGTTGGGCTGGGTTTTGCTTGTGGTATATATAAGGATGCAGCCAAAGTTGAGCTTTCTGGATGAAGAAAGAGCATAGGCAAGAACACAGAGCGTGAAGAAATACATGTCCTAGGTGGAGTGAGCTGCAGTGGCCGTGGTGAGGGGCAGTGGGGCACAGTGAGGCGTGGTGGGCATAGTGAGATTCAGTGAATCAGACACAATGGGCATAGTGTGGTAAAGTGGTAACTATCCAGATTTCCTTCCATCCCTGATTGCCATGTTCAATTGGCATAAAGAATGTGGCATTCTTTTTCCTGACTGTAGGTACAATATGTTTACATTCTTACTCCCCTGTTGCCATGCCTTCCCCCAAAACAATGGACTGTCCTTTAAGTATCAAACAGAAATCCTTCCCTCCCTCCCTCCCTCC
>LOEQ01001070.1:143627-172274 GCA_001685075.1 Bramus lutescens
GGGGGGATCTAGGGAGATGGCTCGGTTGGTAAAGTGTTTGCCATACAAGTGTGAGCACTTTGGTTGTTCCCTAACCAGCTACAGTGGCACACACCTGTAATCTCAGTTCTGGGGAGGTGGAGACAGAAGGATCCTCAGGACTCTATGGCCAGCCAGTCTATCTGAATCAGTGGGATCTAGGTTTATGAGAGACTCTGACTCAAAACATAAGCTCAAGAGTGATTGAGGATTGCAACCAATATCAACTTCTGGTCTCTATATACGTGTGTGTGTGTGTGTGCGCACATGCACACACATGTGTGTGCGTGTGTGTATGTATGTGTGAGTGCATGTGCTTGTGTGTGAGTTCATGTGCGCATGCGTGTACCTGCCAGTGTATGTGCATGTGTGTATGCACATGTACTCCACATACACATGCATACATGCATGCACACTGAATAAAAATAAACAAGAAAGCACACCGAGTTGAATTTCTGCCATTCCTGTCCATGCTGAGGCCCACAGGAGTGTGCTGTTGCTCAGCACAGCACAGTTGCTCCTCACCTTGAACCACCTCACCTGGACTGTTGGGCATGCTCAGGATGCATGTGATGACCAGACCAGGAAATGTATACTGAGTATTTGATCCTGGAGATTTCCAGTCACACTGGCTGGGTCACCGTGCTGACCATTCCGGGAAACTAGAACTCTTTTTGATGGGGACTCCGCCACCTTGCTGAGCCGGCTGCTGACATTACTCAGGAGCCTGCCTGGCCCTTCCTGGACTCGGAGTCAGCAACTGCTCTCCACAGCCTGGGGAGCTTCTGAGGGGAGAGCATAGCGCTTGTTTTTTCCTTTTAGCTGTCTGCCCTCCTGTGTGGCTGGATTGGGAACGGGGTCTCCTCCTGCCACCTGTCAGGGGAATAGCTTTGCCAGAACAGAGGGGCTGCTCCGGGCGCCCACAGACACTGGCCGTCAGCTGCTTCCAGTTTTTCTCACTTGAGGGGCTTTCAGCCAGACTCACCAAGGCCTGGCATGAGCCCTGTGAGAAGAGAATAGAAGCATCTGGTACCAGGCAATCCGCTGCCGGCTCATTGGCGTGTGTCACTCCTCTGGGCTCCTGTTCAACTGCCAGCCAGCCTTTCGTACACTCAGGCTAAAGCCGTCTGCCTCTCCACGCCCCCGTGATCTGCGACGGCAATCCCTTACAGCCTTCTCTTGGATTCTGAATTTCTTGATTTTTGTACCTGCCACTGTAGTATTTGCTTACGCTGTCTGGTTCTGGGCCTCTGTGCCTGTCTCATCCTCCAACCTTTTGTCCTATGCAGAGAGAGGGTAGGAAGAACACAGTGAGTGTGTGCACGGACCACAAGAGGTCTGAAGCCTAGCTCAGCAATGCTCTGCCCCAGGCACAGGAGCTTTACTCACCCTGCAGCAGCCAGAGCTTGTCCTGGGTGAGTAGAAAGTCGCGTTGGTAGAGAGGAAGCTGCAGACCACTGTGCACAGCCATCACGGCTCCATCACTCAAGCCTCTCCGAGTGGACCATGTTCAGGACATTTCCCTCTTGCCAAGAATTCAGGCCCACAGTGGAAGAAAACAGATATTGGAGAAAAAGAATCTACAGGAGAGGTAGATGGATGATAGATTAAAAATGGAACTTTGTGTGTGACCCCTGGTATATAGGCACATAAAATAGACAAAATCAAATGTTTTCTGATTAAAACATCATGAAAGTTTTTATTTTAGAGCAAATCTTTGATACGCATTTAACTTTATCATCTAGTAAAGATGAAGGGACTTTGCATACTAATGAGATGAATGTACTTGTTCATATAAAGAGTTAAATCTCAGCAGGATCCCTGCACACTGCAAGATTTAGAGCATCTTCAATGTTTTTAGGAGTGGACCTATATTTATTTACAATTATCAATGTTGAGAACACAATTCATGTAAATATGCAGTAAAACATGGCAGAAGTTTGTCTATGGCCAATTCCAAAGCTGTGGGAGATTCTGTCCTAATCCCAAGACAAAACCCGTTGAATTTTCTTTTAAGCAAATTTAACTGTCTATTTGTCTGTCTGTCTGTTGATTTTTGCATCCCAGGCTAGCCTTCAACTTACTGTGAATCCAGGGATAACTTGAGCTTCTGACTGCCCTGCCTCTACGTCCCGGGTGCTGCTTTACAGGTGAGATCCGCCACGCTCAGTTCCTAAGAGCAGCTGAGGACAGAGCCTAGCGCTCTGTGAATGGTGGAGAAGGGCTCCACCCTCAGCTACTTCCCTAGCCCCAAAATAGCCATTTTCAAAATCAAATACCCCAAAGATATTCTGATTTTATCCTTACCTGCTGAACGTCCTAGGGAAATATTAAAAGTTTTCATTTTCGTAATTATACAACTCCAATTCTGTAACAGGTGAAAGCTTTGTTTGTACAGTAAAAATGCTGCCACCTACGACCCAACAGTGAAAACCTAATCAGACTTGATGACGTGTAGCTTTGTTGTTGCTTCACGGTGCTAGGTCTCAAGTCAGGACAAATGGCTAACAGGGGTGCTCAGTGAGCCTGGTTGCCAGGTTCTCCCTGCATCCCTCAGTCCTTACTGTTACAGGGTACAGCTGGCATAGCCCACCCGCTAACCTAAATTTGGGCTGTCTTCCCCCAGCTGCCCTTCCCTATCTAATCCAACCATTTTGGTTATCTGGTCTTTCCACACTCCTGGCCTCTTGGTCTGGGTCTTCCCTCTGCCCTCTCCTCATATGGCCCAGCTGTCGTCTGGTCAGGTCCACTCTGGACTTTCGCAGGTGTTCCTGCCTCTGCCTCTGTTCTCTCTCTTATGTGCCATAAACGTTCTCCTCCACCACACCTGGGGACAGCCGTGTCCCTTTTTATTCTCTTCATTCATCTGGTGGGAGTGGCATAAATGAGCTCCCTCCCAGGGAACTCAGCCGCTCTGAACCAGCTGCCATTGGGACTCTGCTAAGGTGTGTACGGATCCTTTATTCCTGCGGACTTTGGTTGGCGACCAGATTCCATTCTCGAGTCCCCCTCTTCAGCGGCTTCCTCCTTCCACCTTATCTAACCATCCTTCTCTGCCCACCTCCTCAGCAAGCATTCTCTCCTTGGCTCCTGGAGCTCACTGTGACACCCTTGGGGTGCCCACCACATGGGCAACATTCTGCTTACTAAGACTCCTGCCCCCTCCCATTGTTGAATTATCCCTTTCCCAGAGCCACTCCACTGCACCTCCTTGGCTGCTGCTCCCCTCTGCCGGCCTTCTAAGCTTTTATCTCCCATCTCTCCGGCTCTGGCCTGCTGTGCCTCCCACCTGTGATGATGACACCCACGATGCATAGTGTATCCACTGTGTGTTCTGAACAAAGCTGCAGGGAAGTCACGTGATACAACCTAGGCAAACACTGCCAGCAACGCCTCAGATTAGATTCTGGATTAATTTTGGTTTTGTAGGTTTGGGAATATTTTTATTATTGACAAGTATTTTGTAGTCACCACATTCAGACCCGTAAGAGAAGTTGGACTGCAAAATGAAGAAAAGGAGAGAGGCGTAAATGATACAGGACGAATGGATGATAGATAGATGGATGAATGGATGGATGTTAGATGGATGAACATATAGATAAATAGAATGATACATATATGCATGTATAGATGGAGAGATTGATAGATGGTGGATAGATAGATAATGGCTGGGTAGATAAATAGACAATAAGGGTTGGATAGCTCATAATGAAGCGACTCACACACTGTGAAAGTTAAGAAGCCCCAGAGCCTTAGACTAGAGATACAGTGGACAGATGGTTCTAGGCTCAAGGTTGGAGTACACGTCTGGAGGTTGAAGACCAAAATCCCATCAGGTAGAAGAAGCAATTTCTCCCACGGTCAGCTTTCTTTTCTTTTTCTAGTTAGGCCTCCAGTGGGTTATCCAGGACCCACTCACACTCAGAAGAGCGTTCTGTTGATCAAATGGTGATCTCATCCAAAGATCCCTGATAGACATACGCAGAGTAGCACTGACCAAATGACCGGATACTCTATGGCTAAGCCACGTGCTAGATGAACTCTCTATCACTGAGATCAGATCTATGTCAAGCAGATTGACAGCAAGATGATGGCTGACGTCATCCAAATCCAAGAGTTTTATTGTAGTTGCTGCTGTCCAGCAAACACTACAGTTTCTTCCATGTCCTCTGTAAGGGTCTGCTCCTCTTCCTGTGAAGCCAGCCTGAGGTTATAACACAGGAATGTAAGCCAAGTAGCGTGTGGCCATTGGGTGACGACTGTCCGCCAATGGCAATCTTTCCACCAATGGGACACTCACAGAATGCTACAGAAGCATCCACCAAGGCCACAGACTGGAAAGGCGAAGAACATACTAAGCATTTTCTTTTGCTCTTTCCTTAAAATTGTACCTTATTTTATGCAGCGGTCTTTCGGCTGTAAGTGGGCCAATTAATCTCATTTGAACATTTTATTCAATACAATCACTTAGCAATTGAATTGTGGTCTACCAAAATCCCCATTACTTTAAAAGGCATTTAGAATGAGAATTGAGACTTCCAGCTTACATGACTTCAGTGACCTTTTGTGTCAAAACATTCTGTGTTGTACCAGCCCATCTAAGCACTGCCAGCGTCCTTGGAAATTCCAGGACATAAAGCCTCACCAAGCTTGTCTCTAAGCCTGTTTATTAAGACCCTTCCATACTTTCCAAGGACAGGGTGTGGTTCCCAGAGCCCTGCTCTTTTCTTTCTGGCTCTGAGACCTTAGCAACAGGACTTAGATTGTGTCTAACCCTTACTCCAGATCCCCACGTCAGTCAAGCACTAAACATGGAGTCGCAACCCAAGCCTGAGACTCAGACATTGTGCCACATTCAGGGACAGGGTCAATATCACTCTGTTCAAAGAAGAGGCCCTGGTTTCCAGAGCCCGGGGCTTCAACGGCATGGAGATGTGATCCTCCCTCTGCTCTGACACTGACACAAGAAACCACAGGTGACATCTCCAAGCACACTTCTGGTGATGGTCTCTTTTAGAATCAACACCCATAAAGGTTTCCAAAAGTGACCAATGCAACTTGGTGAAAGTAAACAAGACCCTGTTAATCACTACTTTTAGAATTTGGATAAGCATGCTTTCTTTATTATTTTTTTTTGTTACAGTATGCCTTAGGACAAAGCTAGTTCATTATTGAAGTGGAAGGTAGTTGGTTTCAACCTCCTGGTCTCACAGAGCCATTCCCCATGCGAGACAGATGATAAGCCTGTGTTTCAGCCTCCAAGAAGTACCTTCTGTTGTTGCTTCAGGACCATGCAGAAGGATCCAGCATCAGCCCCCTGCACACAGCGCCTTTTACAGAATGGCCGCATAGCAATGCTGGCTGTAGCTGAGGATACGCTCACTCAGAATAAGAGTACCGGCAGATAGTGCCATGCAGGAATGCTCCATCTAAACCTGCACCCTCACCTTGGTGTGTCTGTCAAGATACATAAGGATTCGAGTCATATTTTGAAATACATTGCCCAAAAAAGTGAAGATGCATGGCTGTGGATATGTTTGCATCTGCCAGCACATGGAGGTACATTTCTGTGTATATATGGGTATATTATATTTTTCTGTATTACATGTTAATTGGTATATGTCTTACATGTATAAATCTGTGCATATCTATATGTTTGTGCTGCTGTGTGCCTATCTGCATGATTATGAATCTGTGTGTATATCTGTATATACATGCACATATGTGTGTCTATAAATATGATGATGGTGCATGCTAGTGGTGGGCATACCTACGCATTGTCCATGTATAATCACTGGTTGTGACGACGTGCTTATTTCTCAGCTTGGAAAGAGAAAATAATGGTCTGCCATTGTCCTAATTTAGCTCTGCCGATCTCAGAGAACAGGCCACATGACAGGAATCTGCAGAAAAGGACCATGGAGCCTTGGAAATGGCTTCCATGTGAAGGGTCAGTTCTGACGGTCCTTGATCTGTCCCATCCTTTCCTCTCATGCAAGCTCGAATTCCATTGGCTCCCACCTGTCAACTGCTAACCACTGTTGCTTTCAGTTGCACCAGCTGGAAGCCCCAGGGAACCCTGCGGCCCCAGGGAACCCTGCAGCCCAGATTCCGCAGGCAAGTCTCACCAGTCTCCCCCGATGACACCGCTCAGCACACTGCTGGGGCCCCAAACTTGTGATGACTCCTCCGATGACCTTCCCTTGGCTTGCTTTCTAGTTCAGAGCTCATGACCTGCTCGGGAAAGGTGTGGCTTTCCTCACAACTCCAGGCTTGGGTTCTGAAGTGACTGCACATCGTCAGATTCTTCCCCACACCCTGTACAGCCTCCTTCATCCCTCAGATCCACACATCCAAATCCAGGAACCAGAACAGCAGGCCAGGACACTTACAGGTGGCTTAGCTAAGAGTGCAAAGCTCCACAAAGGAAACAAGCGCCCAAAGGACCCTGCTCATGCAGATTGTCATCCAGAGTTCTCCCAATTCCTGGGATTATTTCCAGAAAACAAATATCCCTGAGCCCTTCCACTGACCCAGCACTGCAGGATCAGGGTTGAACTGGAAGTCTGTGAGCTGTGGCGTGAGGACTAGGGATGTCCTGAACTACAAATGTAACAAACGGCAGCCACATGCCACTCTCATGCCTTCACGGTTCTCTAACATGCATATGTATGACCCCAGAGGGCGTGCAGAGCCAAGAAGAATGCTGGACAGCAATTTGGTTTCAGCACTTGTTATCTGAGAGGCCGTTAGAGGGAAGCAGAGAACATTTAGGATGATAGGAATCCTAGAGGCTCAGGCCCATCACTGCCCAGGGGTGACACCTCTATGAAGCCTCCCAGGATGCCTGGCGGCATCACAAAGGGCTCAGCCATCTTCTCAGAAATGCTCTGCTTCCCTTGAGTGGAGGTCCGCTTGCGGATGTCTTGAGTGTGACCGTCGTTTCTTCTCCAGTCTGGGCACCCTTAGTTCCTTCGGTTTTCTTCTTCTGCTTTGCCATCTGCCTGCCCAGCCACACAGATGCACTTCTTCTGCATGGAAACAAGTAGAAGGCTCTTGGTGTTCACCACACACGGAGAACAGGGACACTACCCCATCTCTTGATGTTTCGGTGGGGACCTGCTGTGTTTTTTCGCCTTTTCAGTTAAAGCCAAAGGAAGTTACTGGCCTTTTTCAGGAGAACTGCCTTTTAAACCATTGTCTCTTTCTGTTTTGTCCCCTTGGGGGCAAGAAAGCAATCTCAAGCTGTTTGTGGTATGCAGGGCGTTGGCTTCAAGCAGCCACAAAAGGTTTCCTGAAGCGCTTGAGTGGATTTCTGAGGACTCTTTGGTCCTAGCCAAAGAGAGATCTGTGACTCAGTTGTGACTTTCTATAATATATGTAGTGCATATGATATCATCCATACATGACTGTCGTTGCTACACTCTACAGGAGATGCTTTCCTTATTGATTCAGTCAGGTTTTAGTACATATTAATCTTGCTACTTGGGTTAGAAGGCACATGCATTTCAATGATGTGGGAGAACCTTTTAGTTGGAGGCTGATGATGCCGGCAAGTGATGGTGAGGCGTGTCCTGCCACTGGGAGGGGGGCAGTGGGGGAGCAAAGTCACTCACTCTTATGAGTTGCTTAGAGCAATCTATGGTGGGAGAATGGTCAGCTAAAATTCTAGATTCCACCCCTGAAAGATGCTTTAAGGGTGCATGCTCTAATGCTCCAGATACCCTAGGGACCCCAGTGAACTATGCAGAGGGTTGGATCTTAGGGTGACCTGGAAGGTTCCTGCTTATACCAAGGGGCCTAATGGTCCCATCAGCCTCACACATTCTCTGCCAGAAATGAGTTTGGGCTTGGGATACCAAAACAATCACTTTTTATAGAGAAGCTGAAAATCTGGCATTTGGTGTAAAGTATTCCATTTAAAAATGTTGACTCAATTAAAAAAAAATCTGTCAGTTCAACAACTGACATCTGTGGACCAGATCCCACCTCCAGCAAATGCAGCATCTGTCTGGTGGAGTCTCACTCATGCATCCCAGCCCATGCTGACAGCCCTCCAAGGCCCAGGTGAGGCAGGCATTTGGCCCTAGCTGGCGTGGAGGATGATCGCTCCAGGACACAAGTGGCTGTAGTTGCACAGGGAGAGGCCATGGAAATGTGTTGGGAACACAGGTTGGTGTGCTGTGGACAGAGGTGATTGTGTTGGGGACAAGGGTACTGTTGTGGGGGCACAGGTGGCTGCTCTGAAGGCAGGAGGAGCTGTGCTGGGGACAGGAGTGAGTGTGTGTTGCAGACAGAGGAGGCTGTGGTGGGGAAAAGAAGGAATGGGAGGCAGGGGAAGGCAAAAGGAAGACTGGGGAGAAAATGTGGTTTCTAAATACACGGGATGCAGAAGCCCAAAGACTTTTAAGCGGAGATGTAGAAACAGAGAAGAGGAAGGGGAGGCAAGGACAGGTTGGTGACACTCCTGTCTGGGTTATCTTTAACTCAAGGCATTGGCTGTGGGTGGTTCTTCCCAACCAGGCCTCCATCACGTATCGGTCCAGAGCTCTATGTATGTATTTATTTATTGCACGTGGGGGCTGAGACAGGGTCTCCTGTGACCAGGCGAAGCTCTAACTCACTTTGTGGTGTGTATCGTCGTGGTATCAGCATACATGTGAGCTTCTGGTCCTTCTGCTTCCATTTCCTGAATGCTTGGATTATAGGCCTGTGCCGCCCATCTGGCTACATATGGTACTGGTGTTGTGGCTAATCTTGACTGTCACTTGACACACCTGGGGGAAGGGAACTTCAGCTGAGGAACTGCTTCTATTTGATTGGCCTGTGGGCTGCTCTGTTGGGGCCTTCTCTTGATTGCTAATTGATGTAGGAGGGCCCAGCCCATGGCTGCTAATATCACTCCCAGGCAAGTGAGTCTGCCTAGGGCAGAAAAAAAAAAAATCTGGTCCTGGTCCTGTGAATGAACCAGTGAGGAGTGCTCCTCCATGGTTTCTACTTCAAGCTTCTGCCTCGGCTTCCCTCGAGGATGGACTGTGGAGTGTAAGGTGAAATAAACCCTTTCCTCACCAAATTGCTTTTGGTTGTGGTGTTTATATAGCAACAGAAAAAAAAAAACAATAATAGCTGAGGACTGAATCAATCTAATTAATTAATTGGCCTTTTAAAAATTGCCACCTATCATTTGCACTGGATACCCCCATCTGGTTTTTCTTCTTCAGACATTCTGCTCCGTTGCTTTGGGGAGGCCACACACTCAGATTCCCCCCTTTTCTGCTAGCAGCTCTTGCTCAATCCTCCTTTGAGCTTGTCCATCAGCCAGTGTGAGATGTAACTGTTAATTAACAGTTTGTTCTTTTTCTCTCTTGAGTTCCTGCTCTTGTCCTCCAATGACTCAGTCCCCATGGACTTCTTAATGACACCCAGAGCTGTTGTCCAAGGCACATCTTTGTCTGACAGACCTCAAAGTCATAGTCTAACAGACATCCAAAGTAATCTGGCTCAGTGCCCCAGATCTCAGCTATTTCCCCACTCCTGCCCCCAAAGCACAGACTCATAGAGACTAGTGACAGGTATTAATGGCTCCTATGAGCGACACTAGCTGCTCAAGGACCCAGTGTTCAACGCTAGGTCTCATGGCTCTGAAGGACCCCCAGAGCAGGGAGACTCTCACTCAAGTCTCGGGACAACACGACCCCCTCAGGAACTCATGAGAGATTGTCCTTGCTGCAATCACATGAGGTTTATTGACAGGAATCAGTGCAGTGCACTGGGACCAAAACTCATTTCCCACACAGGGGTGGAGTTCGACCCCGAGTAGCTGGGAGAAGGGGTATTTAAGGGAAGAAACCATAACCCAATAACCCAAAGGGGGTAGGGGGGGTGTCATTGGAAAATTCCGAAATTACTAGTGATGGTCACAAGGGGGTAACTCCCTGTTGCTCAAGGTTATAATCTAACTTTATGGTCAGCTAGTTCCTGGAACAGAGTCACTGAACCAGCTAACTAGATTTTTGGTTCTTCTCTCCCTGCTAGATTTTTTTGGGTCTGCTCTTTCTGCTAGAGGGGTCTGAATGTATCCGGGTCTTTCAGCCCTTGTGAATGACACTAGGTCCTCATGGACCCAGTAAACAATGGGAGGTACTCATAGGACCTACGAAAAATTTAAGGTACTCACGGGCCCAGCACATAGTTCCTGGACTCACAGACCCTAACCACAGCTCGAACTCTTGGCTGGCCAGTTCCTGGATGGCGCCGATGCCTCTTCAGTGGCTGGGAAGCTTGAGCGGACTCCTGTCTTGCCTGGCTTCACCATCCCTGCCTGAACCTAACTGCTGTCTTTATGTCAAATCATGATCCTCTTCCCATGCTCGACATGATAGCTCCACACCAATGGATCCTTTACTGACGTGTCTTAGGCGACTGTTATGCCCAAATCTGTGGGGTCCCCACAAAAGCCAACAAAGAAGACTGAGTCCCATATGTAAAAGCAAAGAGCCTTTATTTTAATCAAGTTTGCAAACTCGGTCTCTCCACATGTCCAACGTATTGGAATATCCGGAGAGACGCTAGCTCAACTAGAATTGGGTTTTTATAGTAGTAAAGGTGGGGGGTGAGAGGTCTCTGAGGTTCAGGACCCGTGATTGCCTGACATTTGTCTAGGGGTGTCCTGGTGAGGTACGCTGGCAGGTGATCCTGTCTACAGCAATTAGATTGGAATGTCAGGCTTTTCCTTTGAATGGTCTGCCCTTGGGTGGGGGTCAGGTAATCTCAGCTTGTGGTTCTTTCCTGTTACCAGGTATTGCTTCAGGGTAAACTACTGAGACTCAGGCCTCTTATTTAAATTTATCCATGGCCAGAGTCCCAGGTGATAATGGTTGGAAGTGAGAAAGAACTTCCTTTGGGTGACCCAGACTTAGATTATCATGGCTGCCCCCACAGAGATGGCAGATTGCTCCAACACCCAGATCAGCTCTAAATACCTTCGCACCCATGTATTCATAGGGCTTTGACATTACCTTCCCTTTCTGCTCTCTCTCTTTCTCTTCTGTCATCTGTACCTCTGTTCTCCTTCCTTTTTCCTCTCTCGATGCCCTTCTTTCCCTTTCTGGCTTGTTTCTTCCCTTCCCCTCTCCCGCCCTCCCCTCTTCCTTCTCTTCCTTCTGTCTTTCCTCTCTCTTCACACCAGGTACTATCTAGGTCAGCTTGAATTTGTTCCACCCACAACACACTCCCTCTTTCGCCTCACTTTCCCACAACCAGCCTCTTCTGGCTGGAAAATATCCTTGACGAAACTACCACTTGCTTCTTACCGGGTGGAGGGTGGAACCCAAGGCAGTTTGGAGCCTGGGAAGTCCCGTCACCGAATCGAAGCCCCAACCTCAAACCGTTACTTTTTGCTTGAAGCTGCGAACCTGCGGCAGCCCCCTCGGCTTTCATCTGGGGTGGGTTTCCTCTGGGAAGATCTTTCTGGAGCTGGGAGAACATTTATTTTTCTTTAGCATGTGGCTGCTGAGTCACACTTGCTTTCTGAACTCTAATCTAGGTCACAAGTTTAAAGCACCACTCTGTAGGCTGCTGACTGACATTTAGCAACCTCTTAACAAGTATTTATTGAATTTTCTATGAATAAGCCAAATTTGGCAAACAGTAAGTCGATGGTGATGTGAGTAGTCACTGTGGAGGAGAAGGGAGCAGCGCACAGGCCCTGTGACAATGTTTGTAGGGTTGTGAGGCTTGGAGAAAAAAATTAACTGATGAACCCCAACTCTGCTGTTGGACAGTCGGGCAAAAGTAATTACAGTATGCCAAGGAAGAGACCCATATATTATTTTTTATACAAATATAATTGTATTATTTCCAAGTATAAAAATGTTAACAGAATTAATATGGAAGAAGAATTTATATTAATACGCCAATTTTCATCAAGTAGTTTATCCACAGGGCTGAAAATTTCTCCAGAGCCATTGTCCAGGCCTTGTTTCAGGAGTTGTTTACCTGTTCTGCTAGTGTGTCAGAAAGCTCGCGGGCTGTGCCAAGGTCCACATTCCTGGGACATTTGACTGCAAATCAGTCGATATCATTAGAGGCATGAAGCCCACGGGGGATTTAAAGACTGCCTACTCTGATTTCCTCCCTGCTTGTGGCTTAGATAATGGGTCCTTGCCTATTCGGCCTCGAAAACCAACACCTACTTCATCAACACGCTACACGTTTCCTGCTTACTGTCCTGCTGTGTGGTCTGAGGGTTACAGACGTGTGACATGGGTCACTTCTACGGTCTACTCGGCGGGCTCCTGTGCTGTCTTTCCTACCCGCTCTTAGTGCACAGGAAGTTGACACAGGCAGACCATTGACCCTGTCAGGCAGAGCAAGTACCAAGTGAACACTGGCGATGAGTGATGGAGACCAGGAAAGGAAGGCAGCTGAGCTGATCAGGCGGGAAAGAGAGTCAAAGATCAGCCTTTTTATTTTTCCCCCAAGACAGGGTTTCTCTGTGTTGCTTTGGAGCTTGTCCTGAAACTCGCTTTGTAGACCAGGCTGGCCTCAAACTCACAGAGATCCACCTGCCTCTTTCTCGTGAGTGCTGGGATTAAAAGCTTGCGCCACCACTGCCCAGCGTTTTCTCACAACCAACCCTCTCTCTCCTGTTTCCTTTGAATATCAAACAAGCAGCTCCATCCTCCTCCTCGAAGTCTAAGAGGCAGGAAAATATCTGATATGGACCTCTGGCCTCCACACATATGTCCACACATGTGTGCAGACATATAAATAAAAAAATAGAAAAGAAAAGCCAAAAGACGCTAACAGAGTCAACCCTGTTTAGGACAGCAGAGAAAAAGGCTTGGGTGCATTTCTCACCTGGTTTATTAACCCCAGGTCTTTTTTTCTCCTCCCTTAGCTGACGATTTGTGTTCTTCAACACATCAGCTTTCCAGCTGCCAACCTTTCGTTACCCACTTTTTTCCACATTACCTAGAGCTAGAAATACACACTCAAGGAAGTCAGTTCCTAACAGCTCCGTGGAGCTACAGTTTGAATTAATGAGGATTACACACACATCTGGAGTGTCCCATTGGCTTTGGTTTCTGGGATGATGTTCTACAAAATCTGCCATTTGGGAGATATGTTCCCCAGTTCATATGGGAGTGTGATACAGTTCAATGGCCCAAGACAGAGAAGCAAGCCGTGTTCCTTCCTGTGTCTGTTTTCTTCACAAGTTGTCAAGGGCTATGAAGTCTTTACAGAAACTGCAGCTTTACTTCTGTGTGTCCCCAGATTTATCACAGACTCTTCCATTGGTCATACCTCACATGTTAGGAAGGACTTTCTGCCGACCATATTGGACTGAACTGTTGGTGTTCAGCTTAACTGTCATTCTAATGATGGTTCAGCTACATGGGTCAGACCACCCGTCCTTTTCTTCCTGGGAGAGTGAAGGGTAAGCCTGCTACTTACCATAGCCGGCAGGAAGACAAGGTCTAAGGATATTTACTGAAAGCATGGAAGTCCCAACTTGACTTATTCTTATCTATTATCTATTATCTTTGATCCGGCTGGTGTCAAAATAATTTGGTTACCAGGTACCAATACAAGAGACTTGCCTTTAGAAGTGGTAGTTAATCTTTAGTGGGATGCCAACACATATATGTAAAAAAAATCACAATAAACAACTTACTTTGGAACTTATTGTCTCTTATGTGTCCAGTTGTGTTACATAGTTATACTTCTGTTAGAATACAGAATCAAAGGGTAAGACCATGTATCATAAAGCTCCTTTCCCTGGACAATTGGAGAAGGGGCTGTGCTAGGATTTTGGAGCTGAGCAAGGTGAGAGATCTGGCCATCTGTAGAACTGTTCCTGCTTTAGCAGCCTTCTACAGAGTTCTCTGTCTTCCTGGTCGGGTCTCTCACAAGTCTATTTGTTTAATTTACTTTTTCAGACAGGGTCTCATGTGTCCCAGACTTGCCTTAAACTCATTACATAGCTGACAATGACCCTGAACTTCTGGTTCTTCTGCCTCCCAAGTCCCCAGTGTTGGGACAACTGGGGTACCTCACCATCCCTGGCTTATGTGGTGCTGGGGATTGAACCGGGGACTTCAAGCATTCTGGTGAAGCAGCTCCCCAACACTAGATTTTTATTTTTGACAGACAATCTCTTCTTAAAGCAAGGAGTCTTCTGATCCAGCATTTCCAACTGTATTCTTCTCTGATCTCTCTGGCAAAACAAGACAAAATCGTAACTATCTGCTTCCTTTTGGATTCTGGGTTGAGGAGACTCTGTTCTCTGTCTACTTCATTGGGTCACACTAGGTACAATCAAGTAAAGAGCAGCTATCCTTCAGCTGGGTTTTCAGAACTGTAAATAGGTTTGGGGGAAGTATCAGGGCTGGCTCCCATAATGTCAAGGACTTTTGCTGCTGAAGCCAACCATTCCTCTCCAAAGACAGCGAGCTCACATAGGGTTTGACTAAATCAACACAGCCACGGAATTAGGGGCTTTGTTACGCTGGTTCAATTGCCTTAGAAAGGAAATAGCTTCTGCTCAATTGCCTGAGAATCGCAGCCCCTCTGATTAGTGAGGGGGTCATAGAGTCCCTCCTGGTCATTGACCTCTTAATTCCTCTGCAAGGTTATAACTTTTGGGCTAATTTTGTCCCTGGCTTACAGACACAGGGCTGACAAGATTAGGAAACTTCCCGAGTGCTGAGATTTAAGGTATACGTATGCTACCCTGCCTGCCATCGCTGTGAGTTTGAGAAGAGCCTAGTCTACACAGACTGCTCTAGTACAGCCAGGGATACACTGTGAGATCCTATCACAACATCAACCAACCAACCAGCCAGCCAGCCAGCCAGCCAGCCAACCAACCAACCAACCAACAGACAAACAAAAAACCAAGAAACTTGCTCATCAGCTTTTATGCTCCTGGTGGATTCAACAGAGAAATGAATTCCTATTGCCTTATTCAGATTAAGGTGTGTTTGTGTATGTGTGTGTGTGTGTGTATTTTAATCCTTTATTTTTACTAATTCAGAAATGGATTTTGGCTTTTCCTTAAGAAGTAAGAGAGCATGTGTGTCTTGCTATATTTGGTAGAATTTAATGCCTTATTATAACAGGCTTTTTAACTGGACCATCCATATAAATCCATTTTGATCATTCCACTTGACAGGATTGCTGAAGTTGAAGAAAGCTGTTGGATTCAGAATGCTAGTTTGGGGAAACAAGCTGCATGTGTTTACTCCTCTTAGCCCTTGCAAAGCTTTCCACACAAGACCCAGATGGTCCACCTCAGAATGTGCCAGGCAGGACAAGGGAGAGATGGAGACATCAAGGACACAGCAGTGGCCTCCGTACTTTTGAGGTCTCCTAGGTGACTTACAAACTAGGAAACAATAGAAGAGTCAGTGTGTTAGTCTCATCGTGGGGAGAGTGAGGCCAGTGCACACAGTCCAGCTCAATTACTGGGCTCCAGGACCAGGACCTGTAAAATGTAGCTCTGGAAAAGATCAGTCTAAGCTAAACCTCCCTAGCACCCCCAAGGACAGTGACAGCATCTGCTGGGGTGTAGGTAGTTGGGAGCCACATCCCAAAGGAATGTTTGGTTCTGTCAAAGGGTTGTGAGGATGATATGCCCGGTGACGAATCACTCCCCACCACATTGCCGATTAACCAGACATTCTGCCAAGCCCAGTTGATTTCTCTGGCTGGGCACATTCTCTCTATCTCCCCATTGATCAGCGTGGCAGCAGTGTTCCTGTTTATGGTATGCTGTTCTGTGCTGCCATCCAGAAATACAGCCTGGCCCAGTGGATATGGATAGGATAACTTCAGAATGAGATAAGCCCTGATAAAGGGAGCCTGTCTTCGCAGTGTGATAAAGAACGTTAGGGTACATGATAACGTGTAATAAAAACCAATGAGGCTATTATGGAAAATGGTCTGTGGGGTGCCCTACCCGCAGGGGTTGGGGCTGAGATGACACGCTTAGTGTTTGGATCTGCTCTTTGAAATATTTGGGGCTTTTTACTTGGAAATCTAAAGGGAAAGCTCTTTGAAGGTCATGTTTGAGCTAAAAGCTGCATCTTTCTACACAATCTATTTAACAACTGCATATCTAATTTGGAAGCCCCGGTATCTCCTGAAGGTAGTTATTTCCTAATTCCTCTTTTTATCCTGCCCTCTGGTGCAGTGCTTGCTGGTGCTGATAAGACAGGAAGAGCTACCTGACTAACATTATTGTCCTTCTTTCCTGTCCTTCTGGTTAGTCTGAAATGGTTATTGCCTCTGGACTCCCGGCTCCTGCTAAAGATAACACGGCTTCCGGAGGAGGAGCACCTCCTCCGTGCCGAAGTATGACAGATCCAGGGATCACCAGTTCCTGGGCATTCTGAGCATTGTGCAAATGAGAAAAGGAAGGGAGATGAGAAGATTGGGATGAAAGTGAGTAGGGAGAGCACTATTTTTATAGCCAAACTTTGGGAGCTCGTTCTATTTCACAGCACACAATTTCTCTCTCTCTCTCTCTCTCTCTCTCTCTCTCTCTCTCATTGGAATGTGGCTGTTTGCCTGAAGGGCTCCTGTTATGATAGGTACAGGAATAGGTGGGCCCAGGGCCAACGCAGCATCCTTGAGCTGACCTCATTATGGAAATATCATCTAAGTGCTTAATACTAAAGTTTGGGAATCTGAGAGAGAACCGGTAATACTAATGTGTAGCATATAATATATATGGAGAGTTCACTATGTGCCAATGGGATGGATTGTGCTAAAATCACCACCTTCAAGGTGATCCCTAGTCCCCAAGGTCATACCGTGTGGCAGAGGTGGGAACCAAGCATGTAGAGTTTTGTTGTCGTGGTCACAGGGATTTCTCTGCATTAATTGGGGTTCTTGAAAGGAACAGGTCCAACAGGGCTCACACAAAGAACCAGGGAGCTCATAAAGAGCAAGTATTTATTTCTCACCATTATGGAGAGTGAGCTATCTCAGGTCCTGGCCCTGCTGCCTGAGATATCTCAGGTTACGACACTGGAGAGAGGAATCCCTGGCAAGCACAGAGCCGCTTTCTGGGTCATATATGACTTTCCTTTTCTTGAGTCCTAATGCGATAGAAGGGCCGTAGGAGAGATTTAGGTTCCTTTCTCTGTGTGTTACAGTGTGGCATGCCTACTGTACACGTGTGCATGTGTATGTGGTCCCTTGTACTCTGTTCACCTTATTTTGTTTTGTGTGTCTTGTTAGCCTGGGGTTCACCAAGTAGGCAAATCAGCAAGCCCCAGGAAATCCTCCTATCTCCACCTCCCCAGACATGGGATTATACACTACCACACCTGGTTTATTTCTTTCCTTTTTGGGAGGTGGGGGTTGATACAGGGTTTCTCTGTAGCTGTGGAGCTTGTCCTGGAACTAGCCCTGTAGAACAGGCTGACTTTGAACAGAGATCTGCCTGCCTCTGCCTCCCGAGTGCTGGGATTAAAGGCGTGCACCACCATCGCACAGCTGGCTTTTGAATGTGGGTTCTGGGGATTGATCTCAGGTCCTCATGCTTGGAATGTAAGCACTTTACTTATGGAATGATTTCTTCAGCCCTGCCCACCGTCCCAGGGTCCCTTTCTTGAAGGTACCCATGCATGAGAGACTAACCTTTATGACTTAGTCACCTCCTGACATCTCCAACTGCTACTACCAGCAGAATTTCAACATGCAACCTTTCTTCAAACCATGGCAGTACAGAGGCATAGAGGAAGAGATTTGTAGTGAGGAACTTGGCTCACATGGTTATGCTGAGACATTAACAACCTTCCGTTTGAGAGCTGTAAGCCCAGCAGCAGCAATAGGGGCATAGCCCCCATGGAAACCTCAAGGCTGGAGGACAAGGTGCCTGATGGTGTCCAGTTCCAGATGACAGCTGAGATCCGGAGGCGCCTATGACTAAACACAAAAGCCCCCATTTGTTTCCAGAGAGCAATCCTGTCCTTTACTGTTCTTCTGTCTTGAGTGATGCCCACTCTCATTGCTGAAGGTGATATGAACTCAGTTTGCAAACACAAGTGCTAACTTCTTCCGGGAACATCCTCTGTAGACACAGCATGTATACCAGTAATCTGGGTATCCCATAACCCATTCAAGTTGACATGTGAAACTAACCACTCAATACCTTTTTGGTTTGAAGAGAGAATGTTGCTTCTCTCTCTCTCTCTCTCTCTCTCTCTCTCTCTCTGTGTGTTTATGTATGTGCTTGTATGCATGTCCGTGTATACATATGTGGAGGTCAGAGGTTGATATCAGGTATGTTCCTCAGTCACTCTTTGCTTTATTATTTAAAAATATTTATTTTGTGTATGTGTGTTTTGCCTTAACATGTGTGTGTACCACATGGATGCCTGGTAACTGTGGAGCCAGGAGAGAACACTGATCCCCTGGAACTGGGGTTAAGGACCATTCTGAGCTGATGAATGGGTACTGGGAGCCAAACCTTGGTGCTCTACAAGAACAGCAGTGTGTTTATCTGCTGAGCTGTCTTTCCAGCCCCTGACTTGTATGATGCTGGGCAAAAGAGGAGGGCGTTCCTTCTGAGACACACACATGCATGCACACACATATATACATGCATGCACACATATGGACACACATGCAACAAGCATGCACTCACCACACACATGCACATACCACACACACATGCACACACGCACACACGCACCACACACATGCGCACGCACACACATATACACATGTACACAAACACGCACGCACCACATGCACACATACATTTACATACCACACACACACACACACACACACACACACACCTTGGTCCCAGAGCACCTGCCTTGCTTGCTCTGGTTTCCAAGGGAATTTACAAGGAGAAAACCCACTGAGATAAAACATCTTCAAAGAAAACCTAGTTCTCAGAAGAACAGTCGAGAGAAAAGTGAGAGGCGGAAAAAGATTTTTATTTTCCTACTGGTTTCTACTTTGTGTGTGTGTGTGTGTGTGTGTGTGTGAAGCTACTGAGGGCCCCCCTCCACCCACCCTTCCTTCCTGTTTATTGCAGTTATTTATGAGTTTCCCTTTGATTCTTGGAGTTTCTAGGTATGTGGTGCCTTAGACCAGCTAAGTATTCATGATTAGTGTTTATTATTATCCCTGCTTTTTAGATTATTAAATAGCCTCATATTTATCTTGTTTATGTATTTTCTTCTATCACTTCATTTCGCTTTAGCGGCAGTTTTGCCCCACAATTTGCTTTGTCTGATCCTTTGTACTGAACGGACGACTTTCATGAAAATTGGAACTAATTTCTGCACCAACTCAAGAAGTTGTCTTTATTTCATTCAGAGCTGTCACATTTCCTTGTGAGATAAGATTGTTTTAAATGGAGTGAAACCCCACAAAGCTGTTGGTGGTATGGCAAAGTGACATGCCGTGAGGCGCGGAAGCTGCATTTCTGATGGGAATCAAAACATTGAGTATATATTTTGCTAGCCTTGAGAATCATTTCAACAAGTGCCGCCAGGAAATTCCCACTCTCCCCACTCCTCCCTGGGACTTCTCTGGGCACTGAGACCAACACATGCGAGGCTAAGAGAGTTCGTAGAGAATGAGAGCAGAACAAAGTCTGAAAAGAACATTTCCGTTACAGACTGTTCTGGACACTCGAGTCGATTAAAACGGTTGTGAGCGTCAGCTTGTCTGTATTTGGCCTTGTCTGTTTATTGTGAACACAGAATATAGCTGACTATTAGGGTAGCTAGAAAATGAATTCCATTAAAACACAATACACAGATGGGCATGGTGGTACGCGCGTCTTGTCCATTCCAGCACTCAGATGGGGCAAGGGAATGGCAGGTTCCAGCCAGCCTGGACTACGTTGCAAAACCCTGTCTCAAACAAACAAACAAACAACAAAACCATGAGTAACTCAATGGTACTGCAGGCCAGAGACCCTGTGTTGAACCCCAGAACCCCAAGAATACCCTCACACACATACAATGTTTTAGTCTATGTAAAAAACTCATTTAAAATGTTCATAATTGTTGGTGGAGGTGGCTTGTTCCTTTCTCGGCTGCCCAGACCTGAAATAATAACACGTAAAACACCTGCTTGGCCTATTAGTTTGTGCATATTTCTAGCTAGCTCTTACATCTTAAATTAATCCATTTCTATTAATCTGTATATCACCACGTGGTTGTGACCTACGGGTAAAGCTCCGTCCGGCATCCTGTGGCAGCTCCATGGCTTCTCCTTGACTCCGCCTACTCCCTCTCCTCTATCTGCTTGGAATCCCCACCTTGCCCTATTCTGTGCTGCAATAGGCCCAAAGCAGTCTCTTTATTAACCAATGGTGCTCACAGTATATAGACGGGAATCCCACATCACATAATGGCTTGTAATAAAGTGTAAGAAACATAGGCATGCCCCGTCAAATAAGTTCATCCATCTGCTTTCCAAGGAATGTTTGTCCTTCTGTTCAGATTATCTTCAGGTACGTACAATGAAAGGCCATGCATCTGGGAAGCTAAACCTAATCACTCAAACATGGTGTTAATGAGTACAGAGGTAAGGAAAATAGAACCGCATTATTATTTCAGTATGGAGTGGGGAGGTGGGCCAATGACTTCCTAGACCTTTTAGCTAGTGTGCCAAAGAGTGGGTTTCATTATAGCTTTGTCTCACTTGTTATTGTAATAAAATCCCATGAACACGGTAAGTTAGAGAAGGAAGGGCTTACTTGCCACTTACAGCTCCAGAGGCGGAGGGTTCCGGAGCCATCATGGTGAGGAGCATGGCAGCAGGCAGGCAGCAGGCAGGTGCTGAGCATTCACATCCTGACCCACGAAAAGGAAGCCAAGACCTTACTGGGAATAGTGTGAGCCTTTTGACATCTCAAAGGCCACCCTGGTGACACACCTCCTGCAACAAGGCCACATCTCCCCATCCTTCCCAAATAGTTCTATGCACTGGGGACCAAGTATTAAAACATATGAGCCTATGGGGCCATTCTCAACCAAACCATTATATTTGAATTTTATGTACTTTGCTCAGGTTTATTCCCCTATAGTCCTTTGTTGTTCTTCCTGCCTTCCCTCGTCTCTTTATCTCTGTGTAGTCACTTTCTACTTTGAAGATGGGCAAAGATGGAGGATAATTTAGCAACCTGGGATCCCATGCACAGGCCCCTCTTCTAACAATGCGGTTAGCACCCTGAGACCCTTACCTATATAGGTGCTATGCAGATGCACCCCTCTCCAAAGAGCATACCCCACAACTATGAGCAATCCAGAACTCCTGCATGCATGGAGCTACATGCACGAGAGAGAGAGAGAGAGAGAGAGAGAGAGACTCTCTCTCTCTCTCTCAGAGGGATGATTTGGCCTAAACTGATTTTGTTTGCTGACACAATAAGCCAAAATTGTGTTCCCCAAGTAAACTTTTAAGGAGAATCCCCTATTAACCATTTTATGTTTACGGACAATTGGACATGCAAGCTTAAAATCACATATAATATGGAAAGGGGCATGTGCATAGAGAAATGTCTACACAATCTAATCTGTTAATCAAGATAGAGAAGTAACCAAACTACAATTTAGCGA
The DNA here is from genome assembly GCA_001685075.1 of Bramus lutescens. NCBI lineage: Eukaryota > Metazoa > Chordata > Mammalia > Rodentia > Cricetidae > Bramus > Bramus lutescens. Next base: position 165,248 of record LOEQ01001070.1, read on the forward strand.
CCAAACACCTTCTCTTGAGCCCCATAAAAAGAAGTCCCGGCAAGCACTGGGGCCCTGAAGCATCTTCACTCTGTGGACAGCTACTATCTTGCAGTGTTGTGATTTTTATCTATTGCTTTCGCAGTGTGTGGTACTTTGAATGTAATTGGCCCCCATAAGGTCATAGGGAGTGGCACTATTAGGAGGTGTGGCTTTGTTGGAGTGGGTATGGCCTTGTTGGAGGAAGTGTGTCACTGTGGGGGTAAGCTTTGAGATTTCCTATGCTCAGGACAGTGCCCTGTGTTACAGTTGACTCCTGTTGTCTACAAGAAGCGGCACTCTGAGCTTCAGCACCACATCTGCCTGCACACCACCATGCTCCCTGTCATGATGATAATGGACTGAATGTCTGAAACTTTAAGCAAGCCAGCCCAGATAAATGTTTACCCTATAAGAATTGCCATGGTTATGGTGTCTCTTCACAGCAATGAAAAACCCTAACTAAAATAAGACACAGTACTTTACATCTGTACAGGATGTTATGTCGTTCTCGAATAAGAGGCCAAGAACCTGGAAATAACCCAGCCTAGACACTGACCACCAGTAACACTTCAATGCCATAAATATACAGATTAAACTTATAATATTGTCTTTCTGAGTCTGCCTTAATTTGTTTATCTAATTCCATCAGTTTTCTTCAAATGACATATCATTATGGGGAGTTAGATAAAATTCTCTGTGTAGATGAATCACATTTTCTTTATCTATTCATCTGCTGAGGGGGTCCATACCTTGGCTTTTGTGACTTCTGCAACCATGAACATAGAGGTGCAGGTGTCTCTATGCATGCTGATTTATTCCTTCAGGAGATTTCCAGATCATATGGGAGACTTAATTTTAGCTTTCTGAGGACTCCCAGAGTGGCTGTGCCCACTTAGATTCCCGCGTCCTCACCATTCTCTGTTCTGACTGGGACGAGATGGACGACAGTGCCGTTTTGATTTGGATTTGCTAAGTAAGGATGCTGATCATTTTTCAGGGCCTCTTGGCTATTTGGATGTCTTTTTGAGAATTATTGTTCAGTTTATTTGTCTATTTATTGATCGGATAATTTGTGTGTGTGTGTGTGTTTAAGTGTTTTGTCTATATTCCTCCATCAGACGCATAATCAGGCAAATGTTTCCCGCCTTTCTGTAGTGTGCCTTTCTGCTCTGACAATTGTTTCCTCCTAAATTTCAGGTAACCTAATTGTCAATTCATGTGTGTCTATGTACATATATGTGCATGCCAGTGCAGTACTGGCAGAGGCCAGAAGAGGCACTGGATGTCTTGGAGCTGAAATTATTAGTGGTTGTGAGGGACCTGACATTGGTGTTGGGAACTGGATCTGGGTCCTCTGTAAGAGCAGGAGTCAGTCTGAATGGCTAAGCTATGCCTGCAACAAAGCCGTTTGTCAATTCTTACTATTTCTTCTCTTGCTGTTCCTTTTTCGGCAATAGAAGTCCTTTTGAGAGCCTCTGCCTATGCCAAAACCTTGAAGTGTTGCCCCTTTGTTTTGTTCTAGCACTCTCGTGGTTTCAAACATCCAGGTCTTACGTGAAGTTCTTTGGAACTGATTTTTGTATAGGGTGAGAGATAGCTGTCCAGTTTTACTCTTCCCTGGGGGAAGATCCAGTTTGCCCAGTGCTGCTTATTGGACATGAGTTTTTTCTCCAGTGTACACTTTTGATATCTTTGTCAAAGACAAGGTGGTTAGTCAGGCATGCTGACTCATGCCTGTTATCCCAGTGCTTGGGAGGCTGAGGCAGGAGGATTGCTGTGATTTCAAGACCAGCCTGGGCTACAAAGCACATTATGGACCAACCTGGACTATAAGATGAAACTCAGTTTCAAAGTCCAACAAAGCAGAGTAAAACCAACCAAACCACAGCAAAATCAGGTGGCTGTGTTTGTGATTGTGAGTTTGGCTTATTTTGGGGTGTTCTATCTTATTCCATAGGTCTAAATATCTGTTTTTCTGTTGGTACCATGCTGTTTTTGTTACAACGGCTCTGTAGTATAATTTAAAATTAGGAGTTGTGATATCTCTAGCATTGCTCTTTCTGTTCAGGATTGCTTTGGTTATGTGAGGTTTTCTGGGGCTTCTATTAATTTTAGGTTTTAAAAAATGTATTTCTGTGAAGAACATCATTGGAATTTTGATTCAGATCACATTGACTCTCTTGCTCAATTTCCATAGCGTAGTTATTTTCATGGTATTAATTCTGCCAGCCCATGTGTGTGGCAGGTTTTCCCATCTTTACTGTCCCTCCTGAATGTCTTTCCTCAGTGTTTTGAAGTTTTCATTGTTGTCTGGGTCTTTCACCTCCTCGGTTAGGTTTATTGCTCATTGTTCTTGAAGCTGATGTGAATAGGATCATCCCCTGATTCTTTCTCAGCGTGTTTGTTACATAGAGAAGCTCCTGATTTCTTTATGGTGACTATGGACCCTGAGACCTTGCTGAACATGTCTTCTCCCATCTTTCATTGTCCTGGCAGTCGATGAAGAAAGATAACCTTTGCTGTCATCTTCTCTCTTCCACACATCCTGCATTTTCTCCCATGGAATTCGGCTGATTTGTCCATTAGGGACAAATAACCTATGACCTGAAGGAGCAGGAGAAAATTTGGGGGAGAACACCTACCAAAATGTATGGTATGAAAAAGGTTTTCCTTCCTTTCCCTTCCCTTCCCTTCCCTTCCCTTCCCTTCCCTTCCCTTCCCTTTCCTTTCCTTTCCTTTCCTTCTTTCTTACATGAATGGACCTTTCTAGGGGAAGCTCCAGAGAACTTTTGTTCACTGTGAAACCAGAATATCAAAGCTATTTCCGTACATGTGTACATGGGAGCTACAGAACTCACATGGACTCAAGAAAGGGCTCAATGGATAGAATTTAAATACCTTCTTTATTGGGTGAAGGAAAGGGGGGAGTTGTTGAGGAGCTAAGGATTTTAGAAGAAAGGGAAATGATTTTCAGAGAAAATGAAAGACTGTGGAGGAGTGCACAGTGGCCCGAGAGAAAGCAGTGTGGGTGCCAGGCACAGTGTGTGACGTCTCCTCCCCTGTCATGGAGCTTACTCTGTAGGTTAATGAAATTTCAGGAGAATTGAAGGCAGCTGCAACCCTCTTTGGTCCTTACAGAATGAAGTTGAAGAAACACCTCAGCTGGAGCTTGAGAAGAGAAAGTTCAAAGGCTCCAAGAGAGGGACCAGAGAGGTCAGATGGCTTCTGAGCCCTGTTTTCCCAGCCCAGTGTGTGCAGTACCACACTTTGGTGTGTCGTGGGCTGCCATTAGGTGAACGTGAAGGGATTCTCAGGGGGCTGAATTTCTTTGGTCCAGAAGCAAGTTAACATGGAGAGACAAGAGTTGTGATTTGGTCTGAGAAGCTTTAGGAGGCTGAAGCCAAGGGTTCTAGATGGGGATAAGACATGGGAGGGGCATTGCGGGTAGCCAGGAGTGGCAGGGTTCTGAAAAGTTACTTAAGAAGTTCATGCCATCAACCTCACTGAAGAGCTCCTTGGCATGCACAGCTGTTAATCAATGCAGGGCAAAGTCAACTGCTCCTTAGAATGCTTCCCGCGAGCTCAATACTACCTTACATTATTGTGTTTAGCTTTGCTCGAATATGAGGCGGGGGCATGTTCTAGATAAACGGTCTAATACTCGGATGACCCACACCACTTGCTCATAGGCACGTCGATAGGAAAACTACAGCTCAATGTTATTTTACTTTGTATGTGCTTGGTAGCAAGAAGGCAAAGAGAGTCTTGGTGACTGGAGAGAGGGCTCAGTTGGTAAAGTGCTTGCTGGGCAAGCGTGGGGACCTGAGTTCAAGACCAGCACCAGTGTGAGAAAAGCTGTTGTAGTGGAGCTTGCTTATAATCCCATTGCTGGGAGGTAAGGATGGGGAGGGACCGAGATGGAGCGTGCATTCCTGGGACTCACCATCCAGCCACCTTAGTCTAACTAGCCAGCTCCATGCCACTGAGCAGTACTGACTCAAAAAAGCAAGGTCACTGGCACCTGTGGAACAATGCTAAAGTTGACCTCTAACCTCTATCCATATACATACGGGCATGCGCAGACACACACACCCACCCACACACACACACACGATAAAGCCGTACTTAGTGTTTGACGGCTGACTTTCTGTGTCAACTACTGACTTCATCACATGCTTGGGATTATTTTGAGCAGGATTGGCCTTAATATGATTAGCCCCGTGCAAATTTTATCCCTTAACTAATGGCATTCTAAAATATCCTTTGTGTCCGGTGTTTGAAAAGCCAATTCCGTACCAAGTCTGTGTATAAAACACAACTAGGAGCATTGATTTGCTCATTTGTGCACCTCTGGAGAGCAATTCATAAGGCAGGGAACTTCTAACCAGTCAATCAATAGTCACTACTTAAATCAGGGACCTGCAGAGCAGTCCGGTGTTCAAAGTGTGCATCTCAAGATGGCAAATGAAAATAAGGACCAACCCAGCTCGTGATCTGTATTCAGTTTCACGACGGTCTGCAGGAAAGAGCCCTGCTAACCATATTTGAGCTTTTCCTGTTTTGGGTTCCTGCTTGAAGACAAGTAGGGAAAATCCAATTTCTCAAAATCTACTTAGCTATTATTAGGCAATTCATGGAAATCGGGCTAAGCAGTGCAGTTAACAGGGCTTCTCCCCTGATAATTGCACACACCAAAATGGCATTCATCTGTCTCTTTTGGGCCCCTATTTAAGTACAGAATAAACATCTGCGTGGGGCTCGCCCTCGGAGGCCAAGACAACCAGATGCATTACCCGCTGGAAATGCCATCATCTTGCCCATCCCGTAATCCTATTTCAGGAGTTAGTTACATCATTTTACCCCACACAGAAAGGGCAGCTCTGACCTGAATCACATTAAAACCCGGACCTTTCACTAAATCAGGAAGAGAGATTTTTTTTTCTTAATTAACCACGATTGGCAGACTGTGACAGGTGCGTGCGTGTGTGTGTGTGTGTGTGTGTGTATGAGGATGAGGAGAGGACATAAGAACTCCATTCATCATTTCAAGTCATTCGAACACTTAAAGCTGTACTTTAACCTTGCAGGGTGGGGCTTGAATTACACGGCTAGTCCTCCTATTTGTCTATTGCTTTATGTGTGTGTGTGTGTGTGTGTGTGTGTGGTGTATGGTGTGAGCGTGTGCACTATGTGTGGTGTGTGTGAGTGTGCATGGTGTGTGTGTGTGTGTGAACCTTAGCCCCAGAGCCACCGATTTCGTGCTTTAAGATGAGGTCTCTAGCCATAACTAAGCCCCAAGGACAAACCTGTCTCCGGCCTCCCCAGGGCTGGAAACACAGGCAGGCGCCGCAAATCCCGGTTGTTTTTTAAAGTGTGGTCTGGTGACCAAGCTCCGGTCCCTGTGCTCCTGCAAGTGCTTACCAACTGAGCCACCTCCACAGTTCCTATCTGTCACTTCGTTCCTAAGGATCGTAATGACTTGTTCTCCATCTAGAATCCAGATGAAACTGAGGCTCATGAGGGTGCAGATGGCTTGAGGCCCCAGAAAGGCTGGAGTGTGCATTGAACTGGCAACCTTGGTCCTTACTCCAGCATCCGGGCCACTCTTCACCCCTCTTTCTCCAGAAATGGTTCTGAAGACAGGGATTTAACCAGGCGTTGGGGTCCACGTAAACTCCATTGTTCTTTCTCGTCAGTAGAACGGCAGTGCTGAGAACCTGGGCTCACAGGCAGTCTGCGAGTTTCCTCTCTGCTTTAGGCCATAGGCATTTCTTTCAGGCAAACAGAAGACAAAATACGTTGAGTCTTCTTCCATGTATTTTGAAAATACTGGAGGACAGGGAAGCTCACAGTCATAGGCTGTAAAGTGTTACCTGATGTGGCACTGAAATACATAAATACATAACACACTTATATGCATATATTATATAAGTACATAATCATGGTTTTATTCACTTTTAAAATTTATACCTTTGTTTTTATTTTTATTAACTATTCGATTAATTAATTTTTGAAGCTGGTGATTGCGCCTGAGGCCCCATGTATGCCAAGCACATGTTCTACTCCTAAACCTAGTTTATCATCAGCCTGCATCCTGCGGAGTGTGGAGAACCCCTCGTGATTGGCCCTGTGTCCCGCAGAGTGTGGAGAACCCCTCGTGATTGGCCCTGCGTCCCGCAGAGTGTGGAGAACCACTCGTGATTGGCCCTGTGTCCCGCAGTGTGGAGAACCCCTCGTGATTGGCCCTGCGTCCCGCAGAGTGTGGAGAACCCCTTGTGATTGTCTTCTCACTAAACTCTGCTCTGATGGGACCTTAGGACATGGAATCTCAAAGTCAGAGAACCCTGTCCCCCTCTGAGGAATGTTAAGAATTCCCTTTTAAGGCTCAAATATCTTAGCACAGGTGGCATAGAAAAATGTTTCTTCCTGAGCCATAAACAGGTTTCTTCACTGGGGGTAGTTTCTGCCGCATGGGGAGGCATCAAAGTTAAGTTTTGCCTACTTAACAATTTTGCCCGCAGCAGAACTTGAGCATTACTAAGAATAATAAGTGAAAATAGCTTAAACTCCATTAGTAATGTGATTCCAGCCAATAGTCTCCAGACCAGGAGAAGACGCTATTATAAATCATTATTATTTTATGTTCCTAAAATGAATACGCGGATGTTTACAGCAGAGAAAAATGCAGGCCAGCACTCGCTTTCCTTCATGGAAATGATGACCAGGCAGGCACCTGGAAAATGCCGAATGTCTTCTCCAGGCAGCCTGCCCCTCTAGCCGTACATTTGCTGAGCTTAGAAGACAAGAGGGCAGGTATTAAAATAAGCTTTGTCTTTGAAAGAATCCCGGGGAGGGGGAAGGTACGGGCATGTGCACTGTCTGACTTACTGGAAGCGCTTTGCTTCTTTCAGAAATGTTTCCTCTCTCCTACTTTACTTTTTTTTTTCTTTTGTTTTTCAAGACAGGGTTTCTCTGTGTAACAGCCCTAGCTGTCCTAGAACTAGCT
>LOEQ01001070.1:185204-199113 GCA_001685075.1 Bramus lutescens
AGAGATCTCTGTGTGATTTTCTCTGGGACTAAACAGCTGGGGGACCAGGTGGGACAGAAGCCCCAACAAACGAGCCCAGCCTTCATATTACAAAAAGCAATCTATGGGAAGGAAGCATTTATTGGCTCATGGTTTGCCAATACAGTTAGTCCATCATGGTGGCCAACGCTTGGCAGCAAAGTCTGACGCAGCTGCTCACATGGCATCCACAGTCAGGAAGCAGAGCAAAATGAATGCAGGGGTTCAGCTTGCTGGGTTCTTCATACACAGCCTAGGACTTGAGCCCATGGTAGGACGGTGCTCTTATTCAGGTGAGATCTTCTTACCTTGGTCAAATCTCTCTAGAAACTTTCTCATAGATATAGCCAGAGTTTTGTCTACTAGCTTGACTTAGTTAGGGTTTCTATTGCTTCGACAAAACACAATGACCTAAAAGCAGATCGGGGAGGAAGGGTTTATCAGGCTCACACTTTAGCAGTGCTGTTCATCACCGAAGGAAGTCAGGGCAGGAACTCAAGCAGAGCTGGAACCTGGAGGAAGGAGCTGATGCAGAGGTCATGGAGGGATGTTGCTTCCTGTCTTGCTTTCCCCTGGCTCAACCTACTTTCTTATAGAACCCAGGACCACCTGTCCCAGGATGGCACCGCCCACCATGGGCTGGACCCTCAATGGTCACTAAATGAGAAAATACCTTACAGCTGGATCTCATCGAGGTATTTCATCAACTGAGGCTCCTTCCCGTCTGATGGCTCTACCTTGTGCCAAGCTCTAAATCTGAGTCTAATCTTTGTTGACAAAGAAAATTAACCCCCGCACTGGGTGAACTGCTTCAAGCGCAGGCACTCAGGAATGAATCCCCACCCTGGGTATGGCCCTGGATTCCCATCCTTAAAGAAGAGGTGGCGCAGAATTGGGGAGGACAGTGTCTTTCCTCTGCATCACACAAGACAGTTTGGGTCCTTATCCCCAACTTGAGAAGAAGGCTTCCTAGTGGGGACCTGGGAATCTGTCAGGTGTGTCCAGGAGGGCTTGTGAACTGCGTATGAGGAGAGCTTCCAGCTCTGAATGGACGATAGCTACCAGGAACAACACATAGTGAGTGAGTATCTGGATGATAAATACGTTGAGTGAATATTTGAGCTAATTTTTGGGAAACCTGGAAAGGATTATGGTATCCCTGAGGAAGACTGGGGGCCTGGCCCTCCCAGTAAATTAACAGGGACCTGGGCTTTCAGGTGGGAAGCGGAAGAGTGGAGGAAGAAGGGAAAATTTATGTGCAGAGATAAACTGCCGAGATACCAGCAAACTCTACAACTGGGAGGCAGAGGAGGGGTTGTTGTGAGTTTACGTAACAAGGAAAACAAGAGAGGAAGGGTCCGCAGAAGTCAACGGACTCTGGGCACAAAATTAGATGCCATTATGTAAGCTAGGACCTTACCTTCTCAGAGCCTGCTCTGTGCCAAGCACATTAATAAATTATATTATCCTCACAATGGCTGTATAAGAAGAACAGTCCCATCGATTACAACCAAGCTTGGCTGCCTGTGAAAGAAAACTCAAAACAACGCTGACTTAACTCCTGGTGTTTATTCTCTGGGGTGATGCGGTGTGGAAGGACACATTAGCCTTAGGGCAACATGACTTTCCGTTGGTGTCAAGAAGGTTCTAGGCACTCGCCTTGCTTATTTTTAGAATATTTCCCTTTCAGACCCTGAGATGACACTGGAGTCCCAGCTATCACCCTGCTTTCCGAAAGCTAGAACGGCGGGGCGCACAGAAGGGTTCTCTTACGACCCCCTCGGCGTTGAGGAAGTCTTGCCAGAAGTCCCACAAGTGCGTTTCTCTTCCTGCCATGATTAAATCCTGAAACTTCGGTTCCCTTCGGTTTGTAAGGGAGGCTGGCCGTGTCCTAAAGTGAACAGAAACAGTCCTGAGTGGCTGGGAAGATGGCTGAGTCAGGAAAGTGCCGGCCGGGCGATTATGAAGACCTGAGTCTGGAAACGCAGGATGCACAGAAAGGCTGTACATGATTGCACTTTGGAAGGAGGGTATTGAGACAGCGATACCAGGAGCTTATGGGTCAGTTACAGGCCAGCCAATCAGCAAGCACTGGGTTTAGTGAGAGACCCAGGCTCAAAAGATGAGGTGGGGAGTGACAGAGGAAAGGCATCTGATGTCCACTCCTGGCCTCCACTCGCTTGAAAGCACATGTGTACGTACATACATACACACACACATACTACATATCTATGCAACACACATATACACACATCACACACATCATATACATTCATACATACACATACACACCACAGATCTATGTGCACACACACACACTACTCATCTATGCAACACACAGAAACACACACCTCACACACATTCATACATACACATACACACACATATACACCACAGATATGCATGCACACACACACTACACATCTATGCAACACACATACACACCTCACAAACATTCATCCATACACATATGCACACATACACATCACAGATCTATGCGTGTGCACACACACACACCCTACACATCTATGCAATACACATATACACACACCTCACACACCCATCACATACATTCATGCATACACATCTGCACAGATACACACCACAGATCTATGCACACACATTATACATCTATACAACACATATATACACACACCACACACATTACATGCATTCATGCGTACACATGTGCACACATACACACCACAGATCTGTATGTGCACACACACTACACATCTATGCAAAGCATATATACACACACCACACATTATATACATTCATGCGTACACATACACACCACAGATCTGTGTGCACACACACTACACATCTATGCAACAGACATGTACACACACCACACATACATTACATACATTCATGCATATACATATGCACACACATACACCACAGATCTATGCACGTGTGCACCCATGCACACACACACACACACACACACACACACTTTAAAAGCACTGACTGTTAAGGAGGTCAGATACATTTTGGCCAGAAAGCAGAATTCTCAGGTGCCGTACTCTCTCCTTCTGCTTTGGATGTGATTGAAGCGGGGCTGTGTGACAGCCACATCAGCTCCACAGGACGATGCTTGGAAGCGGTGAGACCACCCCAGCCTTTTCTCTCTTGAAGCAGTGAAGTCCTCTTCTGGGCGGCATTTCGCGTCACAGCTTGGAAGGCGTCCTGATTCCCAGCGCTGAAGAGCCGCTCTGCTCCCAGGAGCTTACGTGGGGAAATACCTGGGTTGTGTGTGACGGTCCTACCCCGGAGAGCTCAGAAAACAGAAAACAACCAGAATACCCCCAAAGGAAAGTGATTAAATTACCAAATCCTACAACACTCATACAACCCAGTGCTGTGGCCACTAGCAACGTGTTCTTTAAGTAGACTCACAGGCATGTATAGCAATGGTAGTATATTATACTAAAAAGATGGCAAGTGGTCATTACCTAGATGCCAACTTCGTAAATGGGAGGCCTGCAGTCTGGAGAGAGCTGGGCGCGTCCCCATCCGCGGGACGGCAGGGTTCTCATTATTGTTCATTTACTCATGCTCTCCTGAATTTTATACATTTATATAATTAAAAGACATTGCTTTGGTAATCAAGGAAAGCTCCCAGTCTTTATTTGGAAATGTGTTTCTACCTACAGACAGCCATTTTACAATGAATGGAGTGGCTGTTCACCGCCAGTCCGTGTGGCAAGAAGGTACAGTGGGTTTACTTCACAATACCCTTACTGAAAGCTGGTCGTATATAAGCCACCATGATTCTGCAAATCAGAGATGTGGCCACAGACAAGCAAGTCACGGTCTGTGCCCTAAGAAGGGCTCTCGTCTAGGAGCTTTGTTCTCGGGAGGTGGTGCTTATGGAGAAAACTTGTGGCCCTTGGAACAGACAGGAACCAAGAACAGCTCCAAGACTGGTCAGGAGGTCAGTAAAGCACACTCTTGTTTGTGTATTTGGGGGTGAGGTTATCCAGAGGACAATCTTTGTTGGCTTTCCTCAGGAGCTATCCGAGGTTTTCTAGTTTTATCTTTTGGAGATCGGGTATTTCGCTGACCTAGGTCTTGGCAAATTGGCTAGGTGAGCTGGCCACTTCCAAATATCTTCCTGACTCTGCTCCCATAGCTCTGGAATTGCTGGCACACGCTATCTGATCAACTTCTTTATGTCCATTCCGGGGCTCAGACTCAGCCCTCTCTCGCTTGCAAGGCAAGTGCTTTACTGACTGAACTAGCTCCCTGGTCCGTGTACTCTAATTTTCAAAGATGAGTATTTCCATCTGCTGCAGTGGCGGAGTGGTACATGCAGACTCTTCCTCAGTGGAGCTGGTCGCTTGGTCTCCTTATGGGGTCTTAGATGTATAATTGCCTTAGAACCCACGAAGAAGATTGCCATCTTAATTGAAGGGATGACAGAAATGATGGTCAAGCAGCCACACTCGCCTGTGGCATGAGAATCACATGAAGTTTCTCAGGCGCTAAAATGCCATGTATGTAGTAGCTGAGCTGACCTGGTTCCAGGATTCCAGAAAAAAAAAAATTCTAGTTTTTCCTTGGCTGGAGCTCATGAGATCACTGCGCCCCTAGCACCTGAAAGTGATAGGCAGTCTGCTGGGGTCAGGGGTCATCATCAACAATCTGAATCAGCTGTGAGCTGTGGTAATGATTGCTGTAGTAAGATATGACCATGGATATACTAGCGGTGTGAATTTTTCAGGGCTAACCAATGTTTTCTGATTGGATTGAAGGCCCACTTCACAGAAGGAAAACCACGCCTAGTATGTAAATATGCTCAAACATCCCTGCTTGCTGGACTGCTCCACTCCAGGCCACACTGTTCCTTTTCACAGCTCAGCAGGCTTGGCCTGACTCCAGCCTTGGATAATCCAGCTCCAGTCTGGGGGCTATGCTTACTGGACCAAAATGCTTAAAGTCCACTAGGAGAAAGTTACACCGCCCCTGCCCTTGTTTCAAGTTCCCTTTCGGAAACAAGTCTGACAGTCTCATAATGAGTCTTATGGAGGCTTTGATTCCCAGCATCCCTGAGGACACTCTGGGGACAGGGTAATTATTGGTTTCTCTCTTTCTCTCATCTTCTTAGGTTCAGTCTTCTTTCAGTTTTGGTGTCAGGACTGTAGGAACAGGAAAACCCGAGAATGTACAAGGCTTTATATTATAATGGCTTGGTATGTGTGGACAACCAATGGACAACCTTCTCTGTACATCATTCAAAGTTTTATTTTTGCTTTAAATATTGAAGATTAAAAAGTATTTAACATTCATTCCCTCCTCCCTCCCCCCTCTCTTTCTCTCTCTCTCTCTCTCTCTCTCTCTCTCTCTCTAAGTGTGTGTTAGCATGAGTATGTGGGAGGATGGAAGGTGAGGTTGAAAGACCACGGCAATGTGGAGGGAGTTGGTTGTTTTCTTCTACCTCATGGGTTCTGAGAACCAAATTCAGGTTGCTGAGTTTGGTAGCAAACACCTGTACCTACTGAGCCGCCTCACTTGCCCCTTTTATCGTCCCCTTCCTCTTTCTCCCCCGTTCCTTCTCTTGCTCTTCTTCCTTCTCCTTCTCCTCAGGTCTCCTATGTCCCAGGCTGGCCTCAAACTTGTTAAGTAGTCAAGAACTGCCTTGAACTTCTGATCCCCCTGCCTCCTCTCTCTGGCCCTTTCCCGGGTGCTGGGATTACAGGTGCGAACACCGCCCTGTTTATACCATGCTGGGCATTGAGCTTCAGGGTTCCTGTTGTAGTCTAGGCGCTAAGGCTAAGCCACAGCCCATTCTGAAGGCTTTAAATTGTCTCTAGATGATTTTCAGTGTGCCGATGACTGTCACATAGAGTTGTTTAGGAAGAAACGACAAGGAAAACAAGAAAACAAAACAAAAACCAGCCCAGCCCATCCCAGCCCATCCAATGCCGAGAGGTTCCAAACAGCTGTAGCGGGATCCGTCTGTAAACGAGGAACCCGTAGGCTCCTAGGAAAAGCTGTCTGCTCGCTGCTCTTGTGTTTCCTGCTGTTTTGCGTGGAGGGATCAGAAAGGTCCTTTGCCCAGCTATACACGTTCCTGACTGGATCAGAGAGGAGGTATTGCAAACAGTGGAAAAAGCACTGGCCATCTGCAGGCCTCTGTGCCGAGCCCCATCTGACTTGACTGGTGCACTTGGCGGGAGTGGGGAAATGGCCAACCCTATCCTAAGTCCTTCCTGGGACACTATGGAGGATGGGAAGTTCCTATTGCTTGCAGTGCCGAGGAGATAACAGGTTGACACACATTTCCTTTTTGAGCTATTTTTTTTAAGGGGATCTGGTTTCAGGGAACACACCACACTTGCCTTTTAAAATGTCTTATACAAATAATTTAGCAAAACTACTACTCTGTTTGATACCCCCCCTTTTTTTTTTCTAAAAACAAACCAAGCACCCTTTCAACCCTTTTCCTCCCATTCTTTCCTACAGGAAATGAGACCATATGTGTTTTCTTGGCTCTGGCTTTATATCTTAGGTTCTTTTTTGCAAGAACAGAGCAGCTTCCGGTGGGTCTCAGTCCAGGCACAGTCCAGACCCTTACCTGAGGCCAAGGGGCTGGGAGCCATCCAGGTTCGAATTGAGCACAAATGTGTTCATGCTCCAGGGAGGGGCTCTGAAGTGGGTGCCCACTGATAGTGGCAGGTTTTCTAACCTAGGACAGTCACCAGGGCAGGAGTCATGCAGTCGTCCTTATGAGGCCCACATGCAACCAATGCTAGCTGTCATGCAGCATTCGAGGGAGCGCTTTGGTTGTGCTCAGATAGCATTATTCACCTGTTGTCTGTGGAGATCTCTCATTGGACTGTCATGAGGGAAACTGTGGACTATGGTCATGAATTCAAATTAAGGCTCTGTTCCAGCCAAATAGATGATAGTATTTTGTTTCTAAACATAAGCCATTCGGATGGAGCTGCGTAGTGAGACCCTGCCCTCAACAAACCATAACAACATAATAAAGGAAAACCCTCCACAAGTCAGACTTATTAGGATGCTGAATAGTGAGACCTTGCCCTCAACAAACCAGAACAAAATAATAAAGGAAAACCCTCCGAAAGTTAGGCTTTGAACTGGTGATAGAGTTCAGCTTGCTTATAATGTACAAGGCCCTGGCATGAGCCACTGCCCCCCATAAGCATCTGGGAGTGCTGGTACCTGCCTATATTCCCAGCACTCTGGAGGTGAAGTCAGGGAGACCATGAGTTCAAGGTCATCCTCGGCTGCTGTCTTAATTTGGGTTATTGTTGCAATGATGAAACACCATGATCACTAAGCAATTTAGGGAGGAAAGAGATTATTCAGCTTCCATATCATTGTCTGCCACTGAAGTCAGATAGGCCCTCAAACAGATCAGGAGCCTAGAGGCAGAAACTGATGCAGAGGCCGCTTACCAGCTTCCTCCTCATGGATTGCTCAAGACTGCTTTTGTGTGGAACCCGCAACCACCAGCCCAGGGCTGGCCCCACCCACAGTGGCCTGGGCCCTCCCCCATCAGTCACTAATTGAGAAAATGCCTGCAGGAAAGGCATTTCCATCTTCCACATCAGTCTAGCTTTCTGACAAGTTGACATGAAACTATCAGCACAAGTACCAAGATGGCAAGTTTGAGTCTACCCTGGAATATATGAACCCCCCCACCTGAACACTTGTCACTTTATTGACTTCTTTGGTGGTTGGAATATACTCTGTATGCTCACATGAAATTTTTTGTATGTCCTTGATGCTTGACAAGATGATAGCATCTGGGGACTTTGGTTTCTGGCAGACACCCTCTTTTCTTTCTTCCACCTCATAGAATCTGGGGATCCTGGACTAGTTAAATAGACTCCTAAATAAATTGTTCTCACAGGTTCACCTCTGCCCCTCCCCAACAGTCTGCAAATATACAACCCCAACCTGTCTTGCAGGTGAGAAGGTCTCCTGGGCTTCTCCTCCTTAGCGCCACTTGGGGACTTGGCTCTGCCCCAGGGTTCAGTCCAAGACTGCAGCCTGTGCACCTCAGGTTCCAGGAAGGGCAAGCAATCCTTCCCAAACTAAACTGGAGCTGATCTCGCCTGGGAGTTGGAGGGGTCTTTATTCAAACAAGTAAGTGGAGTCTTTCTTGACAGGTTGTGCTTTAGAAAATGTGACAGTTCTTTCTAGGGGCTAAATGAACCTTTGATGGGAACCATTTTGTGTTGTCCTGTAGCCAAGTGTCTTGTGCTGTGTTTGGAATCAGAAGGCGGGAAGGAAAGGGGGCGGGGCCCACGGAGGGGAGGGACTCTTCCAAGCTAATTTCGGTGGAATCAGCAGCACATGGCGTTCTGGAGCACCATGTGGCTTGCATCACGGCTCAATGGTTGTTGGCACCTTGCTCTTTCAGGCTGAATAGCCTGTGTTTGTGTGGGAGCTATTCCAACACATTTGTTTGAGACATTTCAAATATTGCAATTTAATGAGTAGAAATAAAAAAAATCTTTTTTTTTTTGTTTAAGCAACATCTTTGGCTATTGGTGTAGCGTACGGACAGATCGATATTTTGAGGCTTGCTGCGGGTGAAGCCATCTGAATTCGGAAAGGGCAGGCCTGTGCACCATGGAGACGCTGCTGGGGAATGGAGACTGGGTTACTCTGAGAATGTCACGCCAGATAGACAAAGACTGCCAAGCACGCTCGTGTGTGGTTACAGGTTACAGTTCTGGGGCCTGGTGGTTCCTCAGCAGGAAGTAGGAGAATGGAAGGATGTGGATTTCTCTCAGACACAATCATCCGACCTGGGCTGTGCGTTGATCTGTGAACTGTAGGCTTTCACATGAGATCTTTAAAAACTATTAGGGGGAAGGGAACCATTAGGGAACTATTAGGGGGAAGGGAAGACCATAATCAGAATATATTGTATGAAAAAAATCTATTTCCAATTTTTTTTAAAAGGGAAAATGCTGGGAAAAAAACTTGTTAGGAAAAGGATAAAACTGTGTTTTTGCTTAATTATAAAAGAGAAGGCTAAATTTTAGGGAAATTACCAAATATACACAAGGATGTCACTAGAATCATGGCAACACAAGGGAGGGGATATGTTTATCAGTGGCGTGTTCACTAGCCTAGCCCTGCAGCTGGAGAAGGCCACCTGGAAGCTGGAGGAGGCCACAGATGCAGACCACCAGGGAAAGCTGAGGCAGTGTCTCGGCTCTCGTGAGTCCTGTTGTTTGCTGGAGATTTCTAGATGCCTTCTGAGCAATGTCCAACATCGTACATACATGCATAGTGACACGGAGGACAGACATGGTCGGCTAACAGCTGTAGCAGCAGCAGTAGGCAGGGAGGCACAGCTCCACTGTCACCAGCCACCGTTGGGGACTTTAATTTAATCTTTGAGGAACCTCAACTCAGGTAAGACTGGGTCTTTGGCTTTGACACAAAAAGTGCTTTCAGGAAGAGCCCATATGAAGCAGAGCTGGGCTTATTAAAGATATGAAAATATAGATTTAAAGTGAGAGTTAAGAGAAAGGTGCTCGGAGAACCCGGGTATGGACTTCTCTGAGGGAGAATGGCCCTGCTGCCTTTGCGATAGTCAAGTATGAGTTCCTAGTAGATCTTGAAGTGGCTCTCTTCAGTGGGTGGCTATTAACCTAAATGAGGCCACAGGGTGGCTCCTGGGGGCACCTAAATCATGGGAAGCAGGAAGGTAGGACCTCTTTGTTATAGACAAGGTCAAGTCTTGTACGATTCCCAGAAAATATCTGGGGGAAGGAATGAGGTCGTCCCTAAATCATACATTCAGGTCTGAAGCCAGGGCTACTGTTATTTTAACATAATGCCTATATACAAAGGAACTACAGAATTCAGAGCACTGAGAACTGCCCCTTCTCACCTTTGGGGTGAGCTCACAAGAGGCTCAAGGATGGGATTTAGTCCTGGGAGAGGACAAATCTCTTGTGCTAGCAGGGCCAGAAGGCTGCTCTCTGGGGAATGTGTAGCTAAGACAGGAAGAACTCTCATTTAGCATTATGGTTGTTAGAACCAACAAGGTAATGGTGGCAGCAGGGATTTTGTCACTTTCCAAATTAGATATGGGTAAGAGAGAAAAGGAGTAGAGTCTATGTGTTGGTGTTGGTATTGGAAAGGCTGTTTGGGAGGCCATTGTATAGGTAGAAAGATGAACACATTGAGAGGCAGAGAAAGCAGATACAATAAAGCAATCTGTGTTGAGCTGGGCTTGGAGAGATAAGTCTGTAATCTGAGCCCTCAGGAGGCTGGGTCTGCAGAATTATGAGTTCCAGGCTGGCCTAGTCTATGCTAAGATTCTATGTCAAAAGCAAACAAACAATAAATAAACAGCCCAATCCCACATTATTCAAGTTGGTGTTTTCCCCGGTGAGTTTGGTCTGGTAATGCTTTATTTGTGTAACCCCGAGTTAGAGCACTATGGAATGTTCCTTGGAAAAGACAGTGTCTTGGTGGTCGTAGAGCTGGGAATACAGTAAGACATTTGTAATCATGTGTTGAGCTTCTTGCCAACATTGGTGAAGGAGGTTCGGGGCTTGGAGGGAAGTGAAGCCTCTGGGAGGGAAAGTTTAAGTGAAGAGTAATTGTAGGAAATCGGGCTGCAGCTCCATTGGCAGAGTGCTCGTCTTGTCTACGTGAAGCCCTGGGTTAGACCCCAGCACCTCTTAAAGCTCTCATGGCAGCGCCTTGCCTGTAATACCAGCACTGGAGAAATAGAGGCAGGAGGATCAGAAGCTCCAGGTTATCTTATCCACATAGTAAGTTCAAGCCCAGTCTGAGGTACAAGAGACCGTGTCCCAAAGAACGAAACAAAACAAAAAGCCCGGAGAATTTCCTAGTAAACAGTTATAGCACTGATTGTGATGATAAGGGTGTGGATTACTGTATAATTCCCAAGGTCAAAGGCTTCTTTTCACACCAGGTATTGTAGCAGCTGGATAAAAACACACTGCAAAAGGGTGCAATATGTAACCGCAACAAGACAGGACCCTAACAGTCAACCTTCCAAAGGGGCAGAAAGAGTCTATCAACAAGGGGCAAAGAAAATGATTCCCAGTGAGACGCAATGCACATCATGGAAAACAGATAGCCCACATATCTACCTGAGGGTGGTGTATTTCTAATCCAGAGCACAATGAATATGAGGTTCTGAGGTGAACAGGGAAAATCCTACAAATTATCACAAGTAACTCCTTTTCCCTTGGAAAGATCTTCCATACTCTCTAAGACACCACCATGTCATCTGTTTGGCAAGCCAGGCAACTGGCTTTTCTTTGGTTGCTCAGTTTCCAATTCTTGTCCACGGTAGCCACTTTTCCATGATTTAATAAACGGAATAGAAGGGGTGTATCTGCGATCGTGACAGTATGATCTGTAAACCCTCTCACAGTTCCTCCTTACATTTAAATAAAACTAGACTATTCCCTGTGTCTCACAGGACTCCTCGCTCTGAATGCCGGTACCCGAGGCTCTCTTCCTAAGTGGTCCTTTCCTGGGCACCCCAGCCACAGTGTCTCGCTTGCTTGCAGTTTGTGCAACAAGATATCTACTCTTCCTTCTGCTTGAAAATTTTCCCCGTTTCCTTTGCTATTTCTTTCTTGACATTTAAATATCAATTCCATACACCATATTTAAGGAACTCCTAAGTATGTTCCATCAGTTCAGTTTTAAGGCTTCATATTTCAGAGAATATATAAAAACTCAAATTGCCAACGTGTGTAATTAGTTTTGTAGTTAACCAATATAAATACCAGGATTTAAGTCCTGTAAATGCAGACTTTCCTCTCGTCTGTGCCTCTCTGGTGCTTATCGTAATTCTCTGCATTAGTTGCTATTCTAGTTTTGTTCAATATGGGAAGGAAATAAAAAAAAATGGCCAAGGACTCCCAGTGACAGGGAAGTAAGCAACCCACTGCTTGTGCTGGAGCTGAAAGAGCAATCAAAGCGTGAACAGACCTCAGGGACAATCCCTTGTATAGACTTCTAGAAACGGCATCTGCTAAAAAAACAAAACAAAACAAAACAACAAAAAAAAAACAATACGCCAAAGAGCTAAGTGAGATAAAATATGTTCACTGTATGGAACAGGACAATGGGGGCTGTTTTGGATGAAAAATATAGACCTTCATGTCCCAGAAAACAAAATAAATGCCAATTAGAAAAAAATGGTGTTTCTAAATGTGTCCGAGGAACACTTGACTTGTGGGCTATTAATAGGGTTAACACAAAGACTTGGTTTTCTGGATATGTCTGAGGAGTTCCGATCAGCTTACTGGCTCTCCCAGCTGAGACGTCCAGGGCAAAGCTGTGAGCTCCTATGCTGCAGTCCAATGCAACAGTTGGCACAGACAAGAAGGAACTGTTTCTATGTTCGAAGTGTAACACCAACTTGGGAAATTTGGATTAGAAATTCTAAACAAAAGATGTGTGATTCTGAGAGATGGCTAATTCTGCTGTCTGGAGACCTTCTAAACATACCAGAGGTAGCTCTGAAGGGAAATTTGGAATGAAGCCTCTTTCCCAAAAGAGAGACTGTTCCAGCCATGTTATAAACGCCGAGGAAGCTCTTGCAGTCACTAAGGGTAACCGACAGGAATGGCCGTCTGGAGCATTTGCTCCTTCCACAAGCATTTGTCTCCTTCCACAAGGCTACACTATGCGTCCTCTGCAAAATTTTGGTCTGGCCATGTGATCTGGTTTTACTAAAGAGAAGTAAGCAGAAGTCACTTTGGCCCAGAATATTTAAGAAAGTTTAACTGGCTCTTCCTCACCCTGTCACTGAGGATGGGCAGTCTATGGAGGCTGGAGTCCTATTGCTGGGGGCCTCCTAAGGAGAAAGACCTCCCATTAGCCCAGAAATGAGCTGTGGTCAGGTTTGCTGGGCTCTTTTGTTTCGGGGGGGAGGGCAT
Source organism: Bramus lutescens (assembly GCA_001685075.1). Classification (NCBI taxonomy): domain Eukaryota; kingdom Metazoa; phylum Chordata; class Mammalia; order Rodentia; family Cricetidae; genus Bramus; species Bramus lutescens. The sequence goes on from LOEQ01001070.1 coordinate 198,155, forward strand.
CAAATTGCTTCTCTTGTCTTGGGGCTCATATGAGGAACTTGTGGGAACTCACATGGGAATGGCTGGGGCTATTTAGGAACTGCCAGGTTTGGAGAATGGTGCTCACCATGAATTTTTTGGATATTAAAAAATAAAAATTATAGAAATGATTTTATAGCAAGAAATTAAGATCTGTCGACTGAGCTTACCTGGTCTTTTTACTATTTTTCTTCCCATTCTTCTTTAGCTAATTAAGTTTCAGTTTGTGCTTGTTTTGTGTGTTTACGTTTGATTGTGTGTTAGCTCAATTGTTAAGAGCAGCTTTCTCCTTACAGCTCCCCTATACCTGCGCAAGGCTGGAGAAAGCACATGGGAGTTCTGTTAAGGAGAGAAAATAGGGACTAGAGAGATGGACCAGTGGCTAAGAAGAGTTCATGTTGCTCTTCCTAATGACCCTCGATGGCTTTCTAACACCTGTAGCAGGCGGCTCACAACTGTCTGTAACTTTAGTGCTATGGGGATCTGATGTCTCATAATTTCATTAGCACATTCTCTCTTTCTCTCTCTCTCTCTCTCTCTCTCTCTCTCTCTCTCTCTCTNNNNCTCTCTCTCTCTCTCTCTCTCTCTCTCTCTCGCTCTCTCTCACACACACACACAGAAGATAAACAAAACAACAAAAAATTCTAAAAATAATAAAAATTAAATATTAAAAGAAAATAAATGTCAGAAACTCAAATTCAAATGATTGCTTTGTAAAAATCAGATAGATTTGACCATTAAAAAACTCAGTGGATAAAAGAAGAGAAAGCAAGCAAAACTATTTATGACCCATGTGTGAGAGTGAAGGGCTGATATCCTTAATATAAAAAAATATAGAAATGGAAATTAGAAGGAGAGCCAGACATGGGAAGGGGAGGAGTCCAAGGCAGTATACAACTGAGTGCTCCCTTCCAAAGCATAGACTGTAAACATCCAGGAAA
>LOEQ01001070.1:199129-209532 GCA_001685075.1 Bramus lutescens
ATGTCAGTTTATCAGGATTCAAAGAAATGCAAATTAAGCCAAGATATTTTTCATCTGTCAGAATTCTCAAAATAGATTATATTCTCTTTCTAAAGGGGAAGCAAACTTTCACAGAATAATGTCAGATCCCTGGGAAAATAGTGTTTTTCTCATCTGCTGATGAGTTTAAATTGCTTTCTATAGAACCATTTCATAATGTGTACTCTACAAGCCCTACTGGGCTTATACATTTTGACTAAATAATTCCTTTTTGATGAATTTAGCTTCATTCCCAGAGATTTGGGCAAATTGATTCATATTTATTTCAGTATAAAGAATAAAGTAAATGACCTATAATCCAGAATTGATTAAGAAGTTATGCCCTATCTAGGTACTGATGCACCCATGAGAAAGGATGTCTTACAAAACTCTTTAATGGGGTGGCAGAGACGGCTCAGTCTATAACCTGTTACATGCTTGCTGCAAGCCTGTAAAAGGCCCAGCATGGTGGTGCTTGCTGGTAATCCAAGCTCTTGGGAGTAAAAGACAGGCAGATCCCTGGGACTTGCTGGAAAGACAGAGAAGCCTATTATGTGAGCTCAAGGTCCCCCGACTCAAAAGACAAGGTGGATGACCCTGAAGAATGACACCTGAGATTTACCTCCAACCTCTACAGACATGTACACCTGCACAGGCACATGCAGTGTGAACTTCACATGCACACACACACACACACACACACACACACACACACGGTCATGTATATGCACACACATAACCTGGAAGACCACTGAAATATTACTAATTGTGCTCAAAAACATGATCTAAAGAAGCCAGCTACACAGAGTTACTGTCATCCACAAATCTGCACTCACTGAGAGATTCTTTTGCAAAAGTTAGGCTTAGCAAGTGTATTTCAAGTGCTCTGATGAGCTCCGAGATCACGACAAGGCTCTCCCGAAAAACCCAGAGCAAGAGAATGAGGTTCCACCGCACAGAAGAGAATCTATGCTGGGTGGGAAAGAAGCCTCAAAGAAGCTGCACCCAGAGAACTCGAATCTTCAGTTCACCGTAGGGCGAGTTACCCTACACCCTTCACTGTCTGTGTGGAGGGCAACCAACTTCTTCATGTAACATTCATAGTGCATAGGGCTGTGCTCACCAATTTTATTTTTAGTTGGTCTCTGACCCAAGAAACTTTGCAGGCTAGGGGTCAAATTTCATAGAGAAAGACTGATTTCAAACCTGATGTTAGCTTGGAAGTTGCCTTAGCTTTTGAAGAATATGTTAGGCTAACACGTTGGCTATGACCCCACGCTGGAATGACTTCTACCTTGGATTTGACAACTGCATGGCAATGGATATTTCTCTAGAAATTTCTTTTCAGATCACTGTTTGAGTCGTTATTAGTCATGCACAAATACAGAAAAACTTATAGTCAGTTCCACTGTGCTTATTGGTGTGCGTATGTGTGCATGTAACAATGGAGCTGAGGATGTAGCTTAGCTGGTAAAGTGTCTACACAACTTGACTGAATCCCAGGATTCAGTCCCCAGTACCACATAAACCAGGCACGGTGGCACATACTAAGGTAAATCAGAAGAAGTTCAGGATCATCTTCCTCACTACAAAAAGAATTCTAGTTCAAGAACAGCCTGGGATGCCTGGTGTGTCCTGTTGTAAAGAATGGAAGAAGAAGAAGGACGGGGAGGAGGAGGAAGAGGAGGAGGAGGAGGAGNGAAGGAAGACAGGAAGGAAGGAAGACAGGAAGGAAGGAAGACAGGAAGGAAGGAAGACAGGAAGGAAGGATGGAAGGAAGGAGGGAAGGAAGGAAAGATGGAAGGAAGGAAGGAAGGAAGGAAAGAAGGAAGGAGGGAAAAGAAATAGACTGCACAAGGTTCTTTCTGAAGAGATAGTAGGGCTACTGCTAACCAGAGAAGCTGAGTGATCAGAAGAGATTTTAAAGACCATTGCTTTGCAGTACAATTTCTGTTATAAAGACAGAATAAGCCATATGATAAATCTACATTTAAAACTCCATTCTCAAAAGCCAGTGTTCTGTGGGTGGTTCCATAAGTGAGCCACATCAGCTAGGAGTAATTATTTCAAGTAATAGTGCAGTCATGAAAAGTCAGATGAATGAAATCTCCTCAACACCTGCAACTTTATCATAATCCTCGAGCTGCTGTGCTAACCAAAGCGTGAATTATGAGTGGAGCCAATCTCTCTGTGTATGCTGGATGGCTGCTGAGATGAGCACCCTGAAGAAGAACAACTTGGGGAGGGAAGCGTTTTCTTGGGTTACAGGTTACAGTCCATCATGAAGGGAAGCCAAACCCTAGAGGACCACGATTTACTTGCTTGCTCCAAGGCTCATGGTTAGCAACCTTTCTTTACATAATCCAGGTCTAGCTGCCTAAGGATGGTGCTGCCCATAGTGGGCTGAACCTCCTATGTCAGTTAGCAAGTTAAGAAAACACCCCAACAGATAAACCCACGGACTTCTCTGATGGAGGCAATTCCTCAATTGAGGGTTCCTTTTCTCAGTTGTCAGGTTGACAACCAAGATGAGCTAGCATGATGTCCAATGTTAGAAGAGAGAGAAGGTGAAGAATCAGGGAATTAACCCAGAGTGTTTCCATATTGGAGAATAAAGAACTGTCAGAAGGTTCAGTAAAAGTACCTTGAGAACTCCTCTGTCAAATGGGGAAAGTTGCTCTAGAAATCATCACATTTTTCCTCCTAGTAGATTATTCTTATTAGCATGCAGATATGTGATTTATTTCTCGTGTTTGAATGAAATAAGACTGATAGCTGACACCTCTCTAGAGCTCCCTTCCCTTCTTCCTGTCACATTGCTTCTCTACATTAAATAATTAATAAATCAGTCAACTAAGACAGGGTCTCAAAATCAACACGTAGTTGAGGATGGACCTTGAACTTCTGATTCTCTTGGATCCATCTCCTTAGTGCTGGGATTGCATGTATGCAGCACCGTGCCTTGTTCATATGGTGCACGGCTTGGTGGGTGCTAGAGGAGAACTCTACCCACATAGTCATGTATCCAGCATCCTTTTCTGTTTAATGAAAACGAGTAGTGAGTTCACACGTGTCCTCCTCTCATGTTCCTTGCTCTGTGTCTCCTGTAACCTCGCAGTCAGAGCGTCCTGAATCTCTAAAATCCACCCAAGTCACTGATGGACCTCCCATTAATTGGCCTGGCATTCATCTTTCTGCCTTTGTCCTATCCTTCATGACCTACAAGCAGCACTAGACATAACTACCCCTGTGAGTTCTTGATGTCTATTGCAGTGACTTCCACGCCCACTCATTCAAGGGTTCTTCCTTCTTGCTATTACCAGCCAATCAGGACGGGATCTTACCTTGCTTCCCCAGACTTCACAGACTACTAGGAAATATAACAGAGGAACACACCCTTCCTTCCCATTCTGTCTCTTGTACATCTTGATTGTGCCTGAGATTTCTGAGGTATACATTCACCTCTTTTTGTGTGTGTGTGAATTATTCCACACTGTATTTTCTATTTACAGAGATTCTCTGAAAACTATCTTAAACAGCTTTAATTTTTGAGAACATCATCTTTGTATGTAATGAAATATGACCATATCTGCCCCTCCACAGCTCTGTGTCTTTGTTATTGTTTGTTCGTTTGTTTGTTTAAAACCACTAGGGACCATGAAGACTGCTCATACGTGCATGGGTGTGTGATCATCGGAAGCATGGCAAGCCGGGCAGTAGACACATCTCAAGAAACACAGATTCTCCTTCCTTCCATCAGCAAATATTCACTGCCTATCTGTGGTGGAGCCTTGAAGTCAGCGACCTCATCCGTCCCAGGATTGTTGTCTTGGTCTTGTATAGATCATGTGCAGGCAACTATAGGAGTTGTGAGCTCATGGCTGCTATGGCAACGCCATATACAAAAGGCAGCACTTCATATAGCCCTCCTCTCCACCCTCTGGCTCTCTCATTCATATGCCTTCCTGAACTCTTCCATGAAGTATAATCATCTCCTACTTTGGTTCCAGACTCGGACACCCGAAATGTCCTTAGATACCATCAATCCAGTTGTCCTCAGAACTAAGACTATGAAGCCTGGCGGTAGAGCTCTGAGGACAGCCCTGATGTGAGGGATTCATTATGTGCTGCCTGTCATCTGATGAGGTGCTGAGCCCTTGACGAGCACCATCACACATGACACGCACAACTCAATGAGCTGGTCTCACTTTTGTAAATGAAGAAGAGTGAAGTGGTGGAGTGTCTTCTCGTGGGCACAGGACATCCATGATGAAAGTTCTGATCAAGCCAATGTCTGTCACAGATATAAAGTCTGTCCCTTGGCTCGTTCCATAAATCTGCCAAGGGTTGGTATCTGAAACCTGGTTTTCCATAGTGAAGCATTTCTGTGATGGACCTGTTTCCTGGCACGTTGGCATTGGTGTATGGAGCCAACCCTGGTGGTGACAGTTGTGCCGCTGGATGAACTGTTCACACAGCCCTCATCTCTTGTGCCTGATCTAGGAATAATGTCTTCATAACATTGTCAGTTGGCTTTGTTTACATGCCATAAACCACTGTTCTTCAGAAGCTGGATGATTTCAATAGTTCTGCCATATAAAGACTTCAAGGTGGCTGTCGCATGGATGTGAACTACACAGGGCTCTTTGCACACAAACACACACTGAGACTCAGCGTAGCCTGGGAAGGCGATCAGGAAAGTTTTTCTTTTCTTGCATCACTCAAGAAGTCCTTTACTCTTTTTAACGACAGAACAGTCTGAGTATTTTTGCTGTCACAGTAAGTAGCATTCGAAAGCAAGGAGATAACACCAATAGAAGCACGGTGCACTAATGCAAAATTAATGAGCAAGATGGCAGTCTCTTTTCTAGGCAAATAGTGCTTCGTAATACAGGACGCCTTCTCCATTAAAGTCTCATCTTAGGAGCCAGAGAGTATGATTTGCGTGGAGGAGGCATGGACCCAATACTGTGGGAGTGGCTAGAGAAGATCACTGTGATTGATTGACAAGGGCTGCACGTGGGAATGAGTATCTATGCACTGAAAAGAACACGTCACTTTTTATAAGCTTATGCCTTGCTCGTCTCACGGGTTAGCAACGTGGGTGGAAAGCAACCGGTGTCACTGATTCGTATTTAGCAAGATAAAGTAACGCAGTCACAACAAGATAGGTAGATAAGTAAGTGAGAAAGCACTGTGCATACCACTCTGAATCTGATGTATATTCAATGATTGTCAGGGCCAGCAGCAAGTATACAACTCTAGCCTTGCTTGCTGTAAAAATTGTTGCTTTGCCACCGGGCAAAGCTTCCGATTTCTACGACCCACGAAGAAATCCACATTCTTAATAAAAACAGAGCTAAATAAACATGAAAGGACTACACTGCACATTCAGACACAGTGCACTGGATCCAGGAACTGTAAGAAGCCAGAGTTGGACAGGAGTTTGTAAGCCACCCTCTCTGCCTGAGTTGCGTACAAGTCGTGGTCTCAGAGTAAGTCCTAAGTGATGGTGGGTGTGGACGTTATTTCTTCCTAGTGTTTGTTGAAATGTAACGCCATTGTCACAGGGCTAAGATTAAGGATCATTAAGGGCAGTGGGCACAGTGTTCTCATGGGTAATGACATCATCAAATGGGTTCCTTTGGAAAGGGAAGCGTCCTCACCTCCGTTCTCCTGTGTCCCAGCCTTTCCCTGTGATGGGACCCAGCAAGAAGGCAGCAATTTGATGTTGGATGTTACAGACTCCTGAACTGTGATGAAACAAACTTACTTTCTATGTAAATTACCCAGTGTCCAGCATTCTGTTATAGCAGGGCAGAGATGAACATACAGAGAACTGTGATACATGCTCCATTTAGATTGATATATATATATATATATATTTTTTTTTCATTGATATATCCTGGAAAGTGCTGCTTGGTGGGGCTTGCTTTGATGGCCACCTGGTCTTCTTCAATAGAGTTCTTTTAATAGACTAGTGAGTTCATAGAGAAAGGCAATGGAAATTGCTAGGGCACTTGCTCAAGAAGCTTTGAAATGCTTTCTACCAAGTTTTACATGGGCATTAGGAGACAGAAAAACAGCATGCATGTCCACATGCAACTGACAGGGTTTGTGACAGCACTGCACACGGATCAGTTAGCTTTGTGGAATGGAGTCTCTCAGTGGCAGGAGGCAGAGAGGGAGGGGTCATTGGTCCGCTAAAGCATCCTAGGCTACCAGGGTCTAGACACTGTCATGAGCTCATTTCTCTTTAATAAAAATGAGTCCATGAATATTTTTTATCCTAAAACTATGTTATTGTATGACTACTGAGTTTAAACATCCTTGAAGTCTAAGATAAATAATTCACATGAAAACATAAACATGAGAGCTGAGACAGCTCAGTCGGTAAAGTGCTTGCCCTGAGATTGGTCTCCAGCAGCCATAGAAGACCTGGCTATAGTAGCATGCGCTTGTAATAACATGGATCCCTGGAGCTCACTGACCAGCCCATCTAGCGTAGTCAACAGGCTCCAGGCCAGTGAGAGACCCTGCAGCTCAAAAACTAAATAGATGGCTTCTGAGGGATGACATCCAAAGCTGACTTCTGCTCCACACACGTGCGCACAGGTGCTTGCACATCTGTACATACACACGCATTCCCATGAACATGCACATGGATCTACACACACACACACACACACACACACACACACACACACCCCAATCACAGAGACTCATAAAACTACCGCAATCAATTCTAGGCAGTTTCTGTGAGATTTTATTGTCCTCACACCATCTTTTGCCTGCTTCACATGCTGAAACACAGAAAGCAGTTGTTACCTGAGAAATTACCAGTCTGTTGTTTCAAGACCTTTGATGCTCTGCAAAGTGTTAAAATCGAGCTGAAAGGAGGCTTTATTAGGTGCTACTTACAGCCGAAGAACCGTTTCTCTGGCATCAAAGGTGGTCTGCTCACAGTTGCCAGAATGGGCATGAGAGTGTGGCTCGGTTGGTAAAATGCTCACCTAGCATTCACGAAGCAGTACACCCTTCTGCCTGGTACCCGGATCTCTTCTACTTCCTGCCAGAGGGATGCTTGCCTTCAGGCTGGACATCTCAGGATGAGATGCTTTCTCCTCTCTCAGGTACAGTCTTCTTCCTTTGCAGATCCTTCTGAGATTCTTTGAGCTAATTATGAAGAGACTGCTCTGGAAATGCAAAGTCTGAAGTGAGCAGAGACAAAATAAATCTGGGGCTAAGGCGGTGGATGGCTTGATGGTATGACAAGACACTAGGGAGCCATCGGTGTGGAGACAGAGAAAGAATAAAGAGGAAACAGTGACCAACCTTGAGATCACAGAGTGGGGGACGACCACAAACAAACAGAACAAAAACGAAAGGAGAAGGAGCCGGGCAAGAGATGAAACTCGGTGTAGCCGGACAGACGTGAAAGCCGTTAAAGAAGGCAGGTGGGAAAAGGCGGCAGATAACAAACCAGAAGGCCTCTGCTACTCTTCTGGGTTTCATCTTCACGGGGTGACTTAATTATCTTGTCAGATGTCGATTCTAGACCATCAGATGTAGTGAGGTGTACTTCCAAGGGCGTGACCGTGCTGTACAGCAGAGCGGAAATGGTTTCATGTTTTCAATTGCAGTCTCTGTTACAAAGGCACAGTATTATAACCAAGCATTTCTCCTACCAAACATTAAGTATTTGGGTACAACGACGTAGCTACCCTGATATAAATGCATATCATCTCCAATGATGTTGACACTGAGGCTATGAATGCGTCATGTGGACTTGTTTTTGCTTGCTGTTTTGTTCTCCTTCAGACTGATCCTCCTGCCTCAGCCTCTGCTCTGCAGCCTTACGTGAGCACACTGTACCTAGCTGAGTGCTTTTACAGGAGCAGTCCCTGAGAGTTTCCATGTAGACCGAACTATGAACGGGCCTCCGAGAGAAGCAGCCCAGGGTTGTGGCATATCATCAGTAATTTCAACATGTACTGGGCATTCCCTTGTATCAGAGAGCTTCTCAGCATGATAGCTTGAAGAAGCAGCAACTCTGTCTACTGCCAGGCTTTTACTAACACCATAGAAAATGTCACAGTCCAGAAAGAAGGAGCTTCCTGTGGTGTCTGAGGTGATTTCCTACCTCTTCCTTCCTGGCATGTAAATCTCAGCCTATGACTAAGTCATTACCTTGTCTTATACGGATGAAAATGCTGTTAGCACGGGAAGCCTGAGGTGATAAGGTGCTTTAATTTGAGGCATTCCCGAAGGCATCTCCCAGAAGCAAAAACTGAACAGCTCGCCTCGGTGATCTTGCTGCCCACCTTGTCACTATAGAGTCGCCAACACTGCCTGACTCTTCACGAGGTCCTGCAATCCTCAAACTGTTGTGGCTTGGTCTCAGGTTCTGCTGCTGTCATAAAGATATTCCAAATCATTTTTTGGAATGACCCCTTGTTTCTCCATTTTGGTTTGGACCCCACAAACTGTGTAACTGGTTTAGGCTAGAGCACATTCCCTGGGTGGCATAGTCTTGCCCTATGTGGAGAAACAGCACTTACCTCTGCGTTCCAAGAGACGGACCTGGAGTATTCATGACAGCCTGGCCATCGGCTTGCTGGGGAAGGGGAAAGGGAGTGGGCCAGACTCTGAGAACTCTGATTTCTGCTGTGAGGGAAGGAATACAGGATCAAATACAGTCTCTACTAGGTGAGTTACTTTCTTCCTGCTCTGACAAATACCTGGCAGAAGCAGCTTACAGAAGGAAGCGTTTATTTTGGATCACAGTTTAGGAGACCCTTCCAACATGGCAACAGGAGCATGAGACAGCTGACCACATGGCTTCCAGTCAGGAAGCAGAGAGAGACGGATGCTGGTGCTCAGTTCACTTTCTCCTTTCTGTTCAGCCTGGGGCCCCAAACTATGGAATGGTCTCTTGGGTGATTCCAGATCCTGTTCAGGGGACAACGAATATGGTCCACCACCTCTGCGAAGGGTTCACTGGTCAGGGAAAGCATTGAGGGATGTCGGGATGAATATCTAAGTGTCTTCTTTCTCTACTTTGTGTTACGTATTTGGATTCTCAAAATATCCATATTCTCATATCCTTCTACACAAACCAAATAATACAGCTGCCAAAGGACCGAGATATTTTGGGACACATTTATTTTTCTTACATTTTGTTTATGTCTAAACACATTCCTTTTAAAGTGAGCATTTGCTAGTTGAAGTTAATTTATTCACGGTTTTACATGGACTCTCTCCATGATGTTGATGACATAGGATGCAGAAGCTCGATTTCCAACATCTAAAAGCAAAGTTCAAGGCCCCGTAGAGTGGGGTGGGGGTGGCTGAGACCGGTTGACAGGTCGAGACCAGGAGACCAGGAGACCAGGTGAGAGGCTGAGACCAGGCAGGAGATGTTTGGTAAACTGTGCTGTATTTGATTCTAGCTGATACAGCCTCCTAAGCAGTTTCCCAAAGAATTACAAAGAATGGGACTCTGTCTTTACTGAGTAAAGACATCTCATGCAGCCCCACAGTTTGGGAGTCCACATGGAAACCTATACCTAGGGCTAGTTAGTCAAGAAGGGATAGGACTCAGACTAAGACCCTTGGACTGATTTATACAGATGACATGGGTCACAGTGACATTCAGAGCGATGGTGCTATGACATAAATGAAGATTCCCTTAGTGTGGAAAAGTTTTCAAAGACTCTGAATGGCAAGAAAAAGGCACGGAGATAACGGTGCACGAGGGGCCTCCTTGTGGCCTGTTTGAGGCTTTCTTGGATGTGAGTGGCAGTGTCCTGTAAGAGACCCACGAGGAGGGAGGAGTGGCGTTTGCTTGGCTTTCCCGCCCTTGAGACCTGAGCTCAGACTGATCACCTTGACGATGGAACTGGCTGGGATGAAAGGAAAAAGAACAGATGGACGCGTATGCTGGGATAGTGTGCCCCAAGTCAGGGCAACACAGCCAAAGACCTTGCTACTGTAATTTAGAAGGTTTTAAGCTTGGATCCATAATCCCACGGGTGCATTTGCATGAGCACTGAAAATTTTAATTCAGTGTCAGGAAACCTGCTGCCATGTATCTGGTGCCATTTTCCTGTCTGGTGTTGTCATTAGTAACTAAAACCTATGAAACGCCCATGTGAGGCTGGAGGCCTTTTAGGAGATGAAAATTGGTTTTAGATATAGTGCTTAATTGGAAGATCAAATTAGTTTTCTTTGGGAAGGAAGGTAATCTGGGATCAAGTGAGAGCCAGGGATTGAGTATTTCCATAAAATTTAGAGCGACATTGAATGGTGGTTAAAGTCAACTCCTTGAATCATCACTGCTCTCGCTCTCTCTCTCTCTCACACACACACACACACACACACAC
>LOEQ01001070.1:217548-249256 GCA_001685075.1 Bramus lutescens
GGCTGGCTTTATGCTGAGGTCTTTGATCCATTTGGACTTGAGTTTTGTGCATGGCGATAGAATATGGATCTCTTTGCATTCTTCTCTATGTTGATATCCAGTTATGCCAGCACCATTTTTGAATATGCTTTTCTTTTTCCATTTTATATTTTTTGCTTCTTTGTCAAAAATCAGGTATTTGGATTGATATTTGGGTCTTTGATTCAATTCCATTGGTCCTCCTGTCTGTTTTTATGCCAATACCAGGCTGTTTTCAGTACTGTAGATCTATAGTAGAGTTTGAAACCCGTGATTGTGATGCCTCCAGAAGTTCTTTTGTCGTACAGGATTATGGCTATCCTGGGTTGTTTGTTTTCCCATATGAAGTTGAATATTGTTCTTTCGAGGTCTGTGAAGAATTTTGCTGAGATTTGATGAGCATTGCCTTTAATCTGTAGATTGCCATGTTTACTATGTTAATTCTACCTACCCAAGAGCATGGGAGATCCTTCCATGTTCTGTTGTCTTTCTCAATTTCTTTCTTCAGTGTTTAAAGTTCTTGTCATGCAGGTCTTTCACTTGTTTGGTTAGTATTACCCCAAGGTATTTTATGTTATTTCTGACTATTGTGAAGGGTAATGTTTGTCTGATTTCTTTCTCAGCCCATTTATCATCTGTATAAAGGAGGACTACTCAAAAAGCCTTCAACAAAATTCAACACATCTTAATGATAAAAGTCTTGGAGAGAGCAGGGATAGAAAGGACATACCTAAACATAATAGAGGCAATATGCACCAAGCCAACAGCCAACATCAAACTAAATGGAGAGAAACTCATAACGATCTCACTGAAATCAGGAACAAGACAAGGTTGTCTACTCCATATCTATTCAATATAGTTCTTGAAGTTCTAGCTAGAATAATAAGACAACAAAAGGAGATCAAGGGGATACAAATGTGAAAAGAAGATGTCAACTTCTCACTATTTTCAGACAATATGATAGTTTACATAAGTGACCCCGGGAATTCTACCTGGGAACTCCTGCAACTCCTAAATCCCTTCAGTAATGTAGCAGGATCCAAGATCAACCGAAATGTGGGTGTTCCAGAAGGAGTGCTGAGATCTAGTCACACTCTTGGTCACTGGTCATTGTCCTTCTAGCTCTTGATGGCCCTTCCACTGCAGAAGCACTGCACTTGGCTTGCCTGTATTACTGGGTGTTCCTGCTGAAGACTTGCTTCATAATGATTCTTCACCCCCGAAAGTCAAAAAGAAACAAACAGAACAGCTCACTGAAGTCGTGGTGTTCCTTTCGGAGAGCATCTTGACACCCGTGATTTTATGTACAGAGGCAAGAACTTTATGGATGCATTATGGTTAACTATTTTATTGGCACCTTTCTTAATTAGGCTAATTACTAAGACATGTGCAAGGTAGTGATATTTTAAAAGTGAGGAATGACTTACAGAGGGAAAATTTGGACTAGAAAAACATGATGGGGCTGGGGGTAGCACAGTGGTCGCATGTGTTTAGCATGTATGGAGCCTTGGGTTGGGTCTCCAGAACTGAAATAAATATAGAGATACACAAGATCCAGGTGGGGGTGTATTTACCCCGAATGTGTGCATGCATCCCAATATATATTGCTAGACTTGAACAGATCAGCCTGTGCACTTCCTTCCTTAACTTTACAAAGCTTTTATCTACTAAGTCCTTGACGCCATGTGTAATGTAGCAGGTGAACTTTCTAGCAGTTTAAGCAAACAAGCAAAGTGATCAGGGTCATAATTCCTCATGATAAAGTAGTGCCCAGGAGTTTGACCAGGACCCAACACAAAGCTGTGGAGGTGGTTACAGAGCAGCCAATCATGGAAGTCATCTGCTGTCGCTTAGGCCCCTCGATATAACTCCTCAGTACAGAGGCAAAGACCCTGACACAAATATAATCCAGGGAAGAGTCAGTTCTCCCGTGGCCACAGACACATTTAAAGAATGTAGACTATAGGATGGGGGTCAGCAAACTATGATCTGTTGGTTAAATACATTTTAAAAGATTTTTTTTCCAATTGATTGCTAGAGGGAAAGTAAAAATACTTGTGGCATATGAAAGTTACCCAAAATTCAAATTTCAGTGGCTATAAATTCCATCAAAGTCCATCATATTTATTTTCACATGACCTAAAGCTTTTTTGGACTGTGTCAGCATGGCATATAAAAATTATACAAAATTCAAATTTCAGTGTCCATGAATTTCATCAAAGTTCATCATGCTTATTTTCACATGACCTAAAGCTTTTTGGATTGTGTCAGTGATTTAGGCCATTATGACAGAAACCATTTGTTGCATAAAGCGCAAGTCTAGATTCTCTGGTCCTCACAGACAAAGCTTCCTCCTCATTCTGAGAAGGGATGAGATTCAGTCCTGTCCTGCTGAGCTGACCTTTGCTTGAGACACGGAGGTAACAGGTAACATGCCAAAGGTGAAGACCCCTGACACACGTGTTAGAGAAGAAGCACTATTTCTTTCTATATTAATGAGCAACCCATTTTGAAACAGGCAGCTGAGCTGTGTGTGTAGGGACACGCCTTTATGCTGGAACACGGAGAACATCACCGCGTGTGTTCTATGTGTCTGATAGCTGTGGGCACACACACATGCTGAAAGAAACAAGCTGTTACACCAGCAGGATCAGTTAGCAGCACTGTCCTCTGTCTGCCAACTTCATGTCCATCTGCTCCTTTGCCAACCAGCTCTGACAGACAGGTGAGGAGCGCATGCCAGAGGTTTAAGGACAGTATATGTGGAAAAAGCAACTACTTGATAGTCACCGATTGGATCTTTTTCTAGGAATGGTTGTGTTTGACGTGGCTGGATTTTACTTATGGAATATTTTCCCAGCTTAAAAGTCCATCGCTTTATGCAAACAGTTGGAGAGTGGCCAGTGTATAGCTGAAGAGAATTTTGAATTCCGTACATATCTGGGGTCTAGAATTTCACAGGACAGGAGAGGGGCAGCAATGACTCAGTTAGCAACCAGCATCTCTATAAATCTGATCACGATAACAAACCTCACACAGTCTGGTGTCTGCGTATGTGCGCTCCTTAAAAAGCAAACTGTCAACATCACTCACAAGGCTGTTTTTAGTTCGCTGGAGGCAGCAGGTAGCAGTCTCCTGATCATAGTTGTCCGTGGAACAACAAAAGTCTTAAGATGTTCTTCAAAGTTTTTTAAAAAATATATCAGAAAGTTGGATAGGGTAGTTGCCTCCTAAAGTCCAGAGGAGGCTGTCCTGGAATTGGCTGTCAATCCGTGTTTCAAGATGTCACTGATAATCATAGCCAGGAAATGCCTTCCTGCCTTGTGGACCCCTGGTGCTATTCGGATCCACTGATTCCTATGAAGTCCCTGCCTGTCATCAGCTCAGCAGCAGATGACACCCGAGCTCCGGCGACCCTAGTAATAACTTAAAATAATCCATCTGGCATCTTCCTGTTTTAGTGCTAGGCAGTGATTCCGAGGTTTAGAAGGTGGAATCCAACTCTTTTATGGTCTCTATAGAGCCTTGTACTGGGAAGCACATCCTGTTCTTCTAACAAAGCCAGTTAGCATTCAACTACTCTAGCAGGTGGAGCTGCCCTAGGAGCTCCAAGTCAAGCAATTCTGGGACTCTCGTTCCCTGAGAAGTGACATGGTTCATACTTGCTATAGAAAAGGCCATTTCTGGAATAAAGACCCCATCTTTGGAATGGGGAGTCCATCTCTGGACTGGGGAGCCCATCTTTGGACTGGGGAGCCCATCTCTGGACTGGGGAGCCCTTCTTTGGAATGGGGATCCCATCTCTGGAATGGGGATCCCATCTCTGGAATGGGGATCCCTTTTCTGAAAACCAGGTTAGGAATATACAGCACAGATCCAGCTGCCAGCTGCCATGGCTCTGGCTGCTGCCTGCAACCCTGTTTTCCTTGGGGCTGTTTTCTTAGTTCCCTTAACTTGGGAGCTTGGTGTTTGTCCTCACAGTGGGAGATCCTGTGGTTTTAGAGCAGAGACTGGGCCCCTGGCAGGGCCCTGACCTCTGGGAAATGAATGCATTTGGATGGACTCCGGCATGCCTAACATTGAGGTTCTCTGATAGCAGGAGGGAAGTGGCCAGTGTCCTTTCTTACCAGACCACACAGCATACCAGGAGCCATGGCAATGTGGGGACTTAGGCTTCTCCTAGGTCTGTCAACACGTCCAGCTGGGCTCAAGAGACTGTGGAAGCAGCTGGGATCTTTGTCTGAACATTCTCTGCATGCTTCACCATTGGTGTTTGGTTTCTGCATACCCGCACTTTCCCTTCATAATTTTTCTCAGACTATCACCGATAGATAATATTAATTGTGTGGGAAAGGTGGAACGGGGTACAGAGGAACCCTCACGGTACTCACTCTGAGTAGATGTTGGGTCTTGCAGATGGCTAGTCTTCAGGAGGTGCCATGAGGGAAAGAAGACAGCCTAGCAATGGAGATGCTGCCTTCTTGAGACCATAGACTATTGTCTGAGTTTTCTGTCCTGCCCGGTTCCTGCAGTCATTAAGTCCCAAAGAAATCACACAGAGGTCTACATTAATCATAAAGTAATTGGCCCCTTAGCACAGGCTTCTTGTTAACTCTTATAACTTACATTAGCCCATTATTCTTATCTGTGTTAGCCACATGGCTGGGAACCTTTTTCAGTGGCTAGTCACATCTACGAAGAAGACACAGACCTGTCCTGTCGTCTCCCTCGAAGGGAGTTCCCAGAATACTCCTGTTCTCATTGACCTGCCTTTACTTCCTGTCTGGTTGTCCTGCCTATACTTCCTGCCTGGCTACTGGCCAATCAGCGTTTATTTAAAACATAATTGACAGAATATAGGCAATTGTTCCACAACAATAGACAGTGCTGTGGAGGAGAAAATGCAGATCACTGGATGGAACCCTTAACTTGAATTTATTTTCTTTTGGGCGGCGACTTTGCTCATCTCCATGGCGACATTTCTTTCTCGTCACCACCAACAAATCAGGACTGGAAGATGCCCTTCAAATCATCTCCCTTGGCTTCTGCAAGTTTGATAAGAGAACCCTAGCCCTCAAGAGATCGTTCCCTTAATCTTCAGAGGACCTGGGGCCAGATGCTTTTTACCAGGATCCCAGGCTAAGGCTGTTCTCCAATGGACAGTAGAAGGCCATGGAATTCTGCAGATGACAAAGTCTCCCGAGGCAGCTGCTTCCATGAGTGATCAGACAATCAGGTGTGCTCAGTGTGCCAAATGGCAAAAAAGAGCTTGCAGCACCAGAGAAGAAATGAAAGATGAACCTTCAATTAGTTTTCCTTTTCTGGAGGAAAATGGAAATTAACATAGCATGCAACACCAAATTAAGTGAGTTGATTTGGAAGCCGCAGTCATCAACAGCTTCTGGGATGCCTCTGCTGCAGAATTCAGGCTGTTCCTTCCACTCTTTTATAAGCACTAGAAAGCAAAGTTTGGGGCTGGCAAGGCGCTCAGATGGCAAAAGCACTTGCTGCCAAGCCTGATGACCTGAGTTCAATCCCTGGAGCCTGCCCACATCCTAAGAAGAGAACACAGAGAACAGAATTCCGCAAGTTGCCCCCTGCCTTCCGCACGGGTGCCAAGGTATACAGACACAAACATACACACGTGCGTACATATGTGCATACATACACAAGCGAAAAAGATAGTTAAACACCTGAAAGCAAGGTTTTGAGACAGATGCACACCCGATAGGAAACATTCCCTGGTTGGATATTTCTGGGCCTATGTCCCTGCTCCTAACTTGCTGTTGAACTATCCTGTGGAATACGGCTGAGTCACAGCCATTTCATCGCGGTGTATGTGAGAAGAGATTGTTAAAAAAAAAAGTGGTATCTGTACAATAAGACTCTTCTCTACCATACATGATTTTATTGGCAGAGGCCTGTGAACAGTGGACTCACCACGGGAGACATTTTGTATACTATGGAGATGATCTGGAGTGTCCAATCTTTTGCTATAAGAGATTTCTGTATACATTTGGTCTTAATCTCTTTGTGCTTATACACAGCTCCTAAAACCTGTAGAATCCCAAAATTGTATCTAGGTGCTTAATAGCTCCAGGAGCTATCTTGTGACTACAGGTTTGGAATGCCTGGTCTCCTTCCTACTATCTGCAGTCACTGTCTGTCATCAACCGAGTGGCACTATAGATTGAATTGACCACCAACGACCAATAACTTAATCACAGTGGAGCCTCCTCAACATGCAGAATGAGGGGCTTATGGAGCTTCTTGGTTGTTGAACCTATGGGGTGCTGGAAGGGTAGGGGCTTGTAGGGGGCCTATATATCTGACACTCTTTCTTCATACTTTACTGTAATAAATGAATGTGATATGTCTCCTAAGACCCATGACTTAGAACTTTGTTCTTCAGCTGGGTGCTAGTGGGTGTTAATAATAAGAAGTAGTACCTTGCGGATGATCTTAGGTCATTGGAGGGTGCATTCATGGGGGATTAGGGACCTCAGTCTCTTCTTTATTCTCTTTTGCTTCCCAGGTATTGTGTGAGTGGTTTTACTCCACCCTAAACTCCATCCATGAAGTACTGTCTCCCAGAACCACCTAATGGTGGATTAAATGCTCTAAAATCGTACGCCAAGAAAGCCTCTCTACACGTTCACAGTCTCAGCCGGGTGTGACGGAAAACTGACACACATGGTGTCGGTGTGGTTCATTTGGATTTTCTCTCGTATTCTTTTGTACTCTCTGCAATTGGCCAGCATGAATGAAAACAACGCCAGGGATGACACATGACCACCAAGGCTCTTTTCTCACATTTGGTTGCCTAGCTGTATACCTGGCACTCAGAAATGGTTTTGAGCGATTGCTTTTGACTCCCCATATCATAAGGTGTTTCCAAGCTGAACACCAAGAAGCAATATATAGCTGACGCCCAGTGGAGAAGACAAGAACGATAATAACCAGAGTCGGAGGGGAAGCTTCAGCCCAGCAGCTTGTTGCATAGCTCTATAGATCTACAGGTAGGACCTCCGTGAAGATGGAGTATGTTGGAATCTGATCTGCTTTGTTGGACTCAAGCCCTAGAGGAGTCAGAGGTGGGTATATATGCTCTGCTGTGAATTGGGTGATAACTCACGCCTGGCCCATCTCCTAAGTCATTCCTCCCCGAGTGTAGGGACATTGGCGAAGAGCAACAAGGAGGTGATACACACTCAGGTCCAGGACACAGCAGTGGGAAATATGCAAAGGAAGAGGTGAGCTGAATTAGCTTGAGGTCTGTGGGCTGGGTGGAACTGTCCAACTCGGAGGGGGGAGGGGGGAGGCAGGAAGGAAGTGCAGGCGACTGCTCCTTGGCAGGAAATGAACTTTCGAGATCTCCATTATTTTTTGGTTATCGTTTCTTCTCCCCAAGACCTTGCTGTCTGACTCAGGCGTCTGTTCTTTCAGTCCCGTAAAGTGAGGCCGCCTGTGAGTATTGAGAACATGTGATTTGAATCTTCTCAGAAGTTCTGCTTAGAACCAACAAAGCTTCCCCAGAGTGGGGTCTGCCCAAAAACCTCCAGCTACTTGGAAAATAAATATGTCCACAGTTGGCAAAGACAGTTTTTAGGCTGAGCAGTGACCTTGCTCAAGGACAACTCAAAGTCAGCCTTATTTGATGTTTAGTACTTCTCCAACATGGTGATCCACTTCTCCAACTGAAGGCTCCTATCTTCAGGAGGCTCTTTCCTCAACTCGTGTATACTTGTATCTAAATTATGCTCCTGTCTGACACTGGCAAAGTGTGTAGCGAGAAGGGTAGTTCTGCCATCTACGCGTCGATGACCAAGAACGAATCATCAACCTCCACACACACATTCGTAGAGAGTGGCTTCATGAAGCATGCTCCACATCTGGAAGGTTGCCACGAGGACATGGGGACTCCAGATGTGCACACTGATGCTGGCTAGGCTCAACAAAGCTGTCTGAGTTCAAAGGAACAAGAGATGCCGTGCATTTTCTTGGTGACCCATGGTCTAGTTCAGTTCCATACCTTGACTGTCTGTGTTTTTTCCCACTCTGAAAAATCCAAGCCAATATGAATGAGATCTGACAAGGGACTAAGCTTAAAACTGTCAAAACAGGAACGGCAGCAAAACCAATAAAATGCTAAAACCAGTTTGAGCCGCACGGAGAAGGCATAGTGTGGTCCCTTATGCCTGATTAGAACACGCACTCCGAGAAAGCGAAAAGGCCCGAAAGCCAAGTGGGATCGAACTTCCTGGTATTTATAGAGCAAAACAGCGATCATCAGCTTAGACTGGAAAACAGCTAGAGAGGGCCTTGCGGTAGCCCAGATGTCCTTTTCTGGGCTGTTCTACCGGGACGTAATTGTGGTCTAGTAGGTTTGTATCCTGTGCTGGTATGTCACAGTTGTGTGTGTCAGTGTTCCTGCATGCTAGTATATGTGATGGAGGCCAGAGGTCAAGCTCAGCTGTCATTCTTTTGGAAATATCTACATCATTGTTTTTAAAATTTAAGATTTATTTACTTTTTTTTTTTGATTTTTCAAGACAGGGTTTCTCTGTGGCTTTGGAGCCTGTCCTGGAGCTAGCTCTTGTAGGTCAGGTTGACCTCGAACTCACAGAGATCTGCCTGCCTCTCCCTCCCGAGTACTGGGATTAA
The DNA here is from genome assembly GCA_001685075.1 of Bramus lutescens. Taxonomy (NCBI): domain Eukaryota; kingdom Metazoa; phylum Chordata; class Mammalia; order Rodentia; family Cricetidae; genus Bramus; species Bramus lutescens. The sequence goes on from LOEQ01001070.1 coordinate 226,231, forward strand.
AGGCATGCACCACCATACATATTACATATTTTTATTGTATACATGTGAACATTTGCCTACATGTGTACATGAGCACTGCTTCTGTGCCTGGTGAGCACAGAGTCTGGAAGAGACCACCAGCACCCCTGGAACTGGAGCCACAGACAGTTGTGAGCTGCCATGGAGTGCTGGGAATCAAACCTGGGTCCTCTATAAGAGTGGCGAGTGCTCTTAACCTCTGAGCCATCTGTCCAGCACTCCATCCTGTCTTTTGAAACAGTCTTTTATTGGCCTAAAGCTTGCTGGTTGGGTTAGGCAGGCGGGCCAGTGAGCTCTGGGGATCTTCCTGTCTCTCCTTTCCCGGTACCAGCACTAAAGCACCTGTCATCAAGTCTAGACTGTGGTTCTGGGCGTCAGCCTCGAGGTCTCGTGCTTGCACGGCAATCACTTTATAAACCGAGGCATCACTCCAGCCCATCCAGGTGACTTTTGATTGGTGTTTAAAATTCATTTCCTAGAGATCTGATAACTAAAACACATTTTCATTCCTGGATGCTAAAGGGAATAGCTCCAGATCCTGGCACATCCTTTTTTCACTCATGGTTTCATTGGAGACTGCGTCTTTCCCGTTGCCTTGGTTTTCGCCCCTTGTCCAGACCCACCTGTTTATTTAGAAAAGCTCGTTAAATGCTGCACAGGCTGAGTGGCTGCAGAGGCGGGGAAAGGACAGAAAGGATGAAGGACTTTCCAGGCTTGTCTTCTGTTCAGGAAAGCTGTCATTATTTTTCTCTTGGAATTTTAAGCTCATGTGTCAAGCAAGAGACCCAACTCCTCTGTTTCCACATCACAGATTTCTGAACGAGCCTCCATTGGACCATGCGCTTCTAATTTCCTTCTGATATGCATTTTTAACAAGATTTGGTCCATTCTTAAGTACCTGTATTCCATCTTCCAGTCGAGGACTTCTTGAATCTGTGTAGAAATGTGTAGTGGAGTTTCATATGATTTTAATATTTGAAAGATTTTTAAATTTTAATTTTTGAAAAGATTATATATTGCACAGTAAAATATTTAAAGGCTATATATAAAAAGTAAACCCTTTCCATCTTCTGACCCTTTCCAGCTTCCTGTTCTTTGTTAAGCACCCTGGAAGAGACTGGCACACGCTATATGCCTAACAATCTCCTCCAACCTTCCCCTTGCACAGTGTGGCACACACTTCTGTATTTTACTTTGTCCACACATTGACATGTGGCAAAAGATGTTCCCAATTGATATGTATGGAAATATTGTCTTATTATTATTGTAACTGTACTCTTTTCTACTATATGATAATATTGTGATGTATTTTAATATCCCTCTTTGAGTGAATATTTAGACTATTTTTAGCATTTTTCTATGACCCTCAGCTCCGCAATCGCAGGTCTGCTTGTTGGTTTTGTCAGCCTAACTCAAACCTAGACATAGCTGGAGGGAATCTTAGAAAATGCCTCTAACAGATTGCCTGTGGGCGAGTCTGTAAGGCCTGTCTTCGGTTAATGATTGACGTGGGAGGGACCAGCACATTGTGGCAGTGCCACCTCTAGGAAGGTGGTTCTGGGTGGTAGAGGGAAGCAGGCTGAGTAAAGCCATAGGATCAACACAGTAAGCAGCTCTCCTCCGTGGTCTCTGCTTCAATTCCTGCCTCGGCTTCCCTTAATGATGGACAGCAACCTGGAAACCAAATAAGCCCTTTATTCTTCACATTGTGTTTGGTCATGGTGTTTATAACAACAGTAGAAATCCAATGCAGACATTTGGAAACCTGTAGAACAAAGTATTAGACTCGAAATTCTGGGCCCAAGGGAATCTAAGCAGAGTCAACATTGACATGTTTTTTGTCCAGGGCTCTGCCACACGGTTTTCTCAGGGAATGCTCTCAACACACAGCTATGTTGAGGCTGTGGCCTCCTTTCCCAGCTGTGCACTGTTTACAAAGAGAGGTGAGTCTGCTCAGCATTTGCCACTATGTCTTGCAATCAGGAGCGAAGTGAGTCTTGTAGACGTCAAATATAATTAAGGGTGCATTAGAGTTGCTAGTGAAATTAGTTAGGGTAATGTGCCTCCACTCCTTTCCCAGCTGATTAACGGTGTGCTTGATAGCCACGCCTTCCCGGCATTCTTGAAGATTCAGCCCATAGATTCTCTGCCAGCTACTCACATCCACACAAGAGACTCTGGTTCAGACAAAATAAAGGTCAATAACACGAGCTTTTTTATTTTAATTTGTTGTGTTGTTAAATAAGTTATTTAAACTGTGATTTTGTATCTCAAAACCAGAACAATGGTAAACATGATGGTGGATTTGGCAGGTGTTTGCTATTGTTGCCTATAACTGTCTGCACCTTTGATGTTGGCTAATAAGGTAGTTTAGACCCAGCCCCAAATAACCCTGCCTACTTTAACACGTCAGTGCAAACTAGAAATGGCTTCAACTGCTGATTTTAAAGTTTGACATTTTTAAATCTTCTTGGAATCATTGTTTTATAATGACTTTCTTATAAGCAATCACACACACACCTCTTTATAGTGCGTAAGTCTCCCCCACTCCTTTTGATTTTGTTACTTCTATGTTCAGTGTCTTCTCTGAGTGACAATTGAATTCTTGTGGGTTATCCTGTCCAATTGCTTCAATGACAGATACCATTTATATCAATGGCCAGGGTTTCATTGATAGAATGTGACAACTTATGACATAGGAAGGAGCCTTATAGTGTGGATTGGCAAATTTCAAATATGGAAAAAAATATCTACAAGTAAGTCATTATAAAGTGTCTACTCCAATACTGGGGGCTGTAGTTCAGTTAGTAGAGTTTTTGCCTCTCTTTTAGGAAGCTCTGGTTCAATCCCCAGTACTATATAACCTGGGCATGGTGGTAAAAGCCTCTAACCTCAGCACTTGGGATGTGGGGGCAGGAAGATCAGAAGATCAAGATCAGCCTTATCTACAAGCAGAATTTGAGTTCTAAAGTAGACCCCATTCCAAAGGAACTTAAAAAACAAACCTACCCATATATTTTTTTAACATGCCTTATTCTAAAACCAAAGTTGAAGGTGCTTTAATTTTTTTGACATATGAAAAGCAGTTAGCACTGGGCAGTAAAACTTCTGTGCTTCTGAGTGTCAAATAAATGCCTCTCACAATGGAGAGTAGCAGTGATTCAAGGCATTTTATGGCAAGGCAAGACTGAAATTCTCTTTTCTCTTCCTATTCTTTATGGTTAACTTTCTTCTTCCCATTTTTTCCCTCTCAAACTTATCTTTTAGTAATTGACTCTCAGTTCATAGTCACTTACCCTATTAAAATCAAGTTGTGCATATTCCATATTAAATGCATCTCACCCCGCACCAGTGGCTCCTCTACCATTCCCTAAGGAACTCAAAGCATCCTTGGTGCCTCCATCAATACTTGCCCCTCCTCAGTCTATCAGTCACTAAAGCTTGGTGGTCCTGTTTCTTATGCACCTCTGGAGTCTAACCACTCCTGCCCATCTAAACTGCATCCCCCAAGCTGACTTGAATGAGAAAATCCCCCACACCTAAGGGGCTTCTCTACATTTGCTTCTGTTCCTCCCAGGGCCTTGTACTTCATTACAAACATAGGAGTCATATTGCTATCTCAGGCCAATAGAAACGGACAGGTATGAGACTCGCCTAAAAAACGAGATACTATAAGGAAAATGTGAAATCAAATCTCTCAAGATATTAGGTATCAAGTTACCAGGTAAAGAAGGATGAAGATAACAGGGTCAAAGGGAAGGAATTATATCTGTGATTGATCTAGCTTAACCTGTAGAGGCAGCTCTCAGTGATAAGGAGCTATATAGAGTCCAGCAGTGAGCGTTGAGAGGAGAGTTGGGCCATTAGTGGGATCAAGGTGTTTGGACTTCACAGAAAAAGATACCAGAAAAGGGAGAGCTACCAAGAGAAACCCCTAGAGATCTTGGGTATCTGTCCTCCTTAGGAATTCAACTGGATATAAGTTAGTGTGTTGCATCTGAGGAGTGACCCCTGCTTGAGGAAGAGTCAGTCTCAAGGGTGGGAGGAAACACCCACAACTCCATCCAGGCGCTAATAAAACCCTCCCCAGTTGTCAAAGTGAAACATTCTGTGGCTTTCAGTTCTTCAGGGACAGTACTCAGAGGGGGTCTTGCTTAAGTAAGGAGGAAAACTGTCCCCAGATAAAATGTGTGATTGCTCCTGCTTGACAATGCTTAGAAAGTAAGACCCAAGAGAATCAACTGTGCCCAAGTAATCAGATTACAACTCAGAAAAAATCTTGAGAAAATTGATAGTAATACAGAACTTAGTAGCAGCTAACAATATAAGAACCCCAATATTGGCGTCTAACTGAAATGAGCACTTAGGGAGAAAATCGAGAAAGAAGAACACATCAAAGATGGCTGATTTTCAGAATTGACTTGATTCACAGATATGATAGAATTCACAGATACAGACAATAAAATAGTTATTAAAGCTTCATTTGTGCTCAAAGAGCTGGAAGAAAGAGTCAATGTTTGAAGATGGAGAAGATTTGGAAAGATAGAAGTCAAGCTGTCTGATGGAGTCAGCAGCAGATTCAACACCATAGGTTGGAGAACGTGAAGACACAGAAATAGGAGCAGAGCCCGGAGAGGACAGTGAGGAGAACAAAGGCACCAGTGAGCTACGGCTCAAATGTCAGAATTCCAATGCACACGTGATGTGATTGATATAATGTGCAAGCCAACAAACCAAGAAGATTTTGTGAAGTTCAGGAATCATTAGAGAAGCTACAAGTTACATAAAATTTAGTTTAAGACTAGCAATACATAGAATTGAAAGTGGCTAGAGAAAAGGACTTATTAAATATAAGGAATAAAGAAATATGTCCATTCCTCAGAGTCAGAGCAAGTGAAAAGACACAGAGCCCATCTCTTAAGGCTTTAGAGGCCAAACTGTCCATTTAGATTCTTCACCAGGGATGTGTCACTCTTCAAAGATGCTCAGTAGGGACCCTTCAGTCAGACAAAGGAAGCACACTTGCACTTCAAGAAAGTTAAAGGCAAAGAATTCCAGAAGATTCCAATCTGCACAAAGGAAGAGGAAGCCCAATAGATGGCAAGGAGGAGAGTGACACCATTGCCACCTGGAAATCTCTGGAAATGATAACCAGCTTCTAAAACAGGAACAATGTCCTGCAGAATAAGTCTCACATGGAGACATATACAGATGGCAAAAATCATGTAAGCCATGGGGGGGGGTAGAAGTGCATGGTAGTGAGATGCTTGCTTGTATTATAGGTGAAAAGTTTGAAACAATTATTTGAAGGTAGATTCTGAAGAGGTAACAGTATAAAGTGTAAGATGATCATTAAAGTAACAATATCTTATTGCTGGGGCAACCAGCCTTCTCAGTGTTGTGGGTCAATTATGGAATACTCCATGCCAAGGTCAAGAGCTCAAGGTTACTCAGGCAGGAGTGGAAGCAGAGGGAGGGGCAGAAGGAGGAAGGGAGGGAGGAAAGGAGGAGGAAGAGAAAAAGGAGGAGAAGGAGGAGGAGGAGGAGGAGAAGGAGGAGGAGGAGGAGAAGGAGGAGGAGGAGAAGGAGAAGAAGGAGGAGGAGGAGAAAAAGGAGGAGGAGAAGGAGAAGAAGAAGAAGAAGACGAAGAGAGATATTTCTGATGAATAATAATAGTTCAAACTCTGATGATCCGCTAGCTCAATTTATAAAAATGACATCTAATAAAATATTATTTTATAGATTTTTACCTTCAGAATAACCTTTATAAATGGAAAATATTTGTTTTTTTAAATTTTTAAAAAACTTTTATTGATTCTTCGTGGATTTCACATCATGCATTCTAATCCCACTCATCTCCTGTTCTCCTCACATCTGCCTTCTGCTCTTGCAACCTCTTCTCAAATAAAACCAAATTTATTAAAAAAAAACCAACCAAACAACACAACAAAAAGAAAACAAAGAAGAAGAACCTCATCATGGAAGCTGCCATGTGGCGGTCCATTGAGTCACACAGTTTACCCTTTAGTTTATCTGTCTTTACTGGCAAGTGTTCATTGTCACGAGCCATTGGTCTGGCTTGAGGCCTCTGGCTTCTGCTAACCCACTGATAACGGCCTCTCACTGGGACTCTTCTTGGACATCCTGCTGTCCTGTCTTGGAGATCCTGCAGTTTTGAATTTATAGGTTTGTCTTCTTCACATGCTCCAACAGTTCATAGATGAGGTGGGCTAACTCAGCCCTAGTTCTGGGCCTGCATGGTAGTTGGGCTGGTCAACTCGCTAACTTTACCTCATGGTCACCACTTGAGTGAGCTCTTCAGCACTGCCTCAGACAGTCCACTCAATGCAGCCTGCAGCAGGGATCAGGGCTAATTTTGCTCTCAGGCCCTCAGATCCAGCTCCCTCACGCTCACACCACCCGGGCCAGCTCTACTGCCTTGCCCACTAGAGGTCCAGGGCCCTCTCTCCCAATTGCTTTTGGGGGCACATGAGGGAGGGGTCAGTTCTTCTGCTCTCACACCCACAGGGACAGCTCACCTGCATCACTGACAACAGCATCATCTCTAGTGTGCTGCTCAGATGAGGTTCATTGCCTATGGTAAGGGATGGGGCCATCTTTCCCAAGTAAAGGACAAGTTCTTCTCTAAGGGAGAGTGAGCTCTCCTGCTGCAATATCCAGCAAAGGCAGGACCAGCTATCTCAGGGCCAGTGAAGGATGGTTCTGGCTCAGCACAGCATGGCTCCATGACCCCTGTGACAACATGGGTCACAGACATCATCACAGGCTTTAACTGCAGCAAGACCACAAACCCAGACTTGGCCCTCAGCAGCAACTTGAGCCTAGATATTACATGGCCCCAGTGGTAGCATAGGCCACCCAGGTCAGTATGGCCCCAGTGGCAGCATGGCCCTTAGACAGCAACGTGGCCCCAGATGGCAGCCCAGACTCCAGGCATTAGCATGGCCTTCGATGGTATCAGCAACTATGGATATTAACACAGACCCTGGGTATGGCAGATCCATGGACCCAGACATGGCCCTCACAATAGCCCTGGCCCAGACAACACCATGGACACAGGTGACAGCACTGACCACTCAATTTGTCTTGGCCCTAGTGGTAGTAAAGACTTCAGACACCAACATGGTCATCCAGTGTGGCCTAGACCCTGGGCATCCATATGGATGTCACTGTGGCCCCAGGCCACTCAGATCGGCATGGCTCCCACGGCAGTATGATCTTTGGATACCAACATGGCCCCTGGTGGCAACCCAGACTACAGACTTCTGTATGACCTTCAGTGGCAGCAGGAGCCACAGACATCAACAAAGGCCCCCTCAGGTGCTTCAGGACCTTGGTTCACCTAACAATGGTGTAACTAACTACTGTGTAGTGCTCACTGTATGCATTACATGGTATTTAATTCATATTAATCATATTTATCTATCAAAATATTTATCATTTATTTGCAAATCTTTTAAAATATTTTCATTTAACTTTTTGAAATTTCTGGATGTAGTCATGATTGTGCTCACTACTGTCTAATTGTACCCGGGACCTGCTGCTTCCTTCTAACTAACTTGGAGCCCATTGATCACCCATCCTTTTCCTCGTGTCTCCAGCCTCTGGTAATCACCATTCTGCTCTCAATTTTTATAGCATTATTTTTTCAGATTTTTATCTATTATTGAGATGTTGTGATATTTGTCCTGTGCCTGACCTGTTTCACTTAAAATAATGTTGTCCAGTTCAATTCATATTGTGTCAAGTGCCAAGATTTCTTTCTTCTATCTGAATATTTTCCTTCCTATACATGAACCACATTTCATTGTTCCTCTGTAAGTTGATGGATGAAGGCTGTTTCTCTGTCCTTGAAAACAGTGGTACATGAGAGTGTGTCTCTCACATGCTGATTTATTCCAGGCACTGGATGGAATATATGTAAATATCTCTCACATCTATTTGTCCAAAGATGCCGTTTGTTGATTTTCTGTCTGGGCAACCTGACCACTGTTTAAGTGGAGTGTAAATGTCTCTAAGAATTATAAATTAAAAACTATCTTTCCATTAGGTTTATTAGAATTTGCCTTTTATATTTGGAGTTAAAATGGGGCATACACATTTAGACTTGCTATTTGCTTTCACTGAGCTGATCCTTTAAAAAATTGTTTATCTATTATTTTCTCATATATCACATCCTAACCATGGTTTCTTCTTCCTCTATCCCTCCCCATGACAACCTTCACCTTCCTTTTGCCCCAGATCTGCTCCTCCTCCATTTCCCTTCAGAAAAATGTAGGCCTCCCAGGGATATCAACTGAACACTGCATAACTAGTTACAGTAAGACCAGGCACCAACCCTCATGTCAAGACTGGATGAGGCAACTCAATAAGAGGAAAAAGGTACCAAGAACAGGGAAAAGAGTCACAGACAGGCCTTGCTCCCACTGTCTTGAATCCCACAAGAATGCCAAGGTACTCAGCCATTATATTTATAATAATATATATAATAACTCAGGAGTTTTTACAGACTCCCTGACCTCTGTGAGCCCCCACGAGTCCCAGTCAGTTGATTCTGTAGCCTGTGTGACCATGTTCGTGTGGTATCCTTGACCCCTCTGACTCCTACAATGTTTCCTCCCCGTTTCATGGGATTTCCTGAGCTCTGGCTGATGTTTGGCTATGGCTCTCCGCATCGGCTGCCATTTCTTTATCTTTATTTGGTGACTGTCCTTGTTTCTATTTACTGCTTGAATCTAACGTTTCTTTCAGCTGATGTTAGTATGGTTACTCTGCCTTCTTTTGGTTTCCATTTGTGTGGAATATCTATTCTCATCCCTATATAAAGCTTGTGCGGTTTCTGCTGAGAAGTCTTCTATCAAGAGGATTGGATCATCTCTTTGTGCCATTGGTTGCTTTTCTCTTTTAACCTTGAGATGTTCTCTTTTCCTTTCAACTGTGTGAACTTGATTACAAAATACGTTGGGTTAGATCTGGTTAAATTAAATTTTACTGGTGACCTTTGGTCTTCCCATATTTGGATATTTGTATCCATCTTTATATTTGTGTGTGTGTGTGTGTTCGTGTTTGTGTGTGGTCACCAGGGTGCATGGACAGTGGTCAGAAGACAACTGCTGGGTGTCAGTTCTCTCCTTTGACCATGTGGTTCCCAGGGATCAAACTCAGATATTCAGTTTAGCAACAGGTACTTTTACCCACTAAGCCATTCCCCTCTCCCATACTCAGCTTTTTATGTGGGTGCTGGGGATCTTCATTCAGGACCTCGTGTTTGTAAAGCAAGCACTCTCGCCTATTCATCCAACCCCTCAGATATTATTTATTTAAATATGTTGTCTGCCACTTCAGCATTCTCAGATCCTCTGAATTCCAATAATGCTCCTTTAGCATGGTTCCAAAACTCCTGTAAGATTCATCACTCTTTACCTTTCTCTTCTAGCCATGTATTCTCAAATAGCTTGCCCTTGAGCTCACCAATTATTTCTTCTGTTTGCTATTGATGCTTCATATTAAAAGAAAATTTCTGGGAAGCCCCCCCAAGCACTGCTGGAGAGAGGTAGAACTGGAGACGCAATGGCCGTGACAGGCGAGAGAGAGGGCTGAGGCCTACATGATGTCTATAATCATTAGGGTTGATGGACTGCTGTACGATAGCCTAGAGCTTATGCAGACACAGACCAAACCTCTGCACTTACCACTGGTAGCAGAATCTCTGGCTCCGGGCAATGATGGAGACCAGAGATGAGAAAAGGTTTACTTTCTAGATTGGCCCTCCTCAAAAGACCACTGTGGCCTGAGATATCACTAAAGGCAGTGCTGGTGTCTGCAGACCATGCTGCTGCCTTCGGCAATGATGAATCCTAAGATCCATGTGGGCTCATGCAGTCTGTGCCCCTGTCCTATGCCTTGGTGATGTTTTTAGGCTTCGTGGCCTTGCAGAGCCATGCTGATATGAGTGGCTTGTTTAACCACCTGAGGCCAGCCATATTGAGGCTCACAGTCCATGCAGCTACTAAGGACCAAGAATGGGTCAGTGGTCTTGATACAGCCAAGGGCCGTGTTGATGTCTGTGGCCCATGTTACTCCTGAAGCCCATGCAGATGTCTGGTCAGGGCTTCAGCATGAAGTCGTGCCAATGCAGGTGGATGCAGGAGAACTGGCCCGGACCCTCAACAGCCACCACATGACTCTCTTCAGTTAATGGCTTTTGGTGTGGATGCAGGTGGAGAAAGACTCTTTCTCCCTTTAGGAGACTGGCCTCTAGGAATTTGACCATGCTCCGGTGAATATAGGGACAACACACAATGGACTTTTTCGGTGGGGGAGAGGTCACAGGGAAGGGGGAGGACATGGAAAGACAGGGAGGTGAATGTGATGGGGGCACAATGTGAGATTCTTGAATAATCAAAAAATAATGTAAAAAAAGAAAATTTTCTTTGTTGTATTGATTAACTCAGAAATTCTTGTTTCCAAAATGCTACCAACTCTGTACTCACCCCTTTTGTTGGAGTACGGAGACTGTTATGTCTCCGAGGAGATAGCAGTAGCTAACAAGTTCAGCCCCCTGTCATAAGACAGTGGATAACTGATAAAATGTCTCTCCTGCTTCCTTCCCTAGTCCTGAGTCCTCTCTTCGCTGACCACCCTTCTTCTCCTCCCTTTCTTTTACTCTCTTTCTTGCAGCCTAATGTTTCCAACAGCTTTGCTCTCTACTCTTAATTGTACTTTTGTTGGTATGACAAATGATGCGTGCTTCCCAGAAGAAAAGAAGCCCTTTTCTTTTTGTGCGTCTGGGAGCTCTGTGTATCACCACGTCAGAGGTTATTCACAAATATCTGGAAGATGCTAAATCCCTGAAAGTAATTAATCGGTTTGTCACTTTTCTCTTTTTAGTCTAGGCAACCCATTCACTTATTGCTCCTTGGCTTTGTCACTTGAAGAGGAAAGGAAGAACTCCTAATAGCAAAAGCAACTTAGTGACCACCTTATTGCAATATGGTTTAAAGTCAAAATAGCTTGTCCGTATTCATTGACTACTGTATATGATAGATTTTATTGTTGGTAATTTTAAAATACTCCTTTTTTCTCTGGCTGAAATCTAGTGCGTTTTATGGATTCTGCTTATTTGAAACTTCCATAACATCCTGAAGTGGTAGAATCTGACAAATAAAAGACCCCCTGACTCCCCAGACTGTATGGTTTCCATCCTTTTTGAATGGGGCTTTATTTTCAGTCACAAGATATACCTAAAAATGGATTGTGACGAATAAACCAGCGTGACCATGTAAAGTGTGATGAATCGGCCAAAGTGGCGGTGAGAGTACCAATTCTGTCTTCCAGGAGAGCCTTTGGAGTCCAGTTTCCCTCTCCCTGTCATTCCTGTGTTTGGAGGAACTTGAAATTGGTCTAGGTTCCAAGTACTTAACAGCTCTCTCTCTCTCTCTCTCTCTCTCTCTCTCTCTCTCCTTTCCTCCCTCTCCTGTTTGGTCTTGGAACAGAACCCCTGGAAGTCAAGGTAACTGATACTACCAGATATGGAAAACTTCTGCACACTTCTTCACCTCCTTCTTTATTGAGGTTCCCACGTGAATAGTGCAGTCAGAGTAGAAGACAAAACCAAAACAATAACCAACATCACACAGACACAGCTGTATCAGTTCTGAACACAGGAATAAGTAGCACCAAATCCCTGTTAGTGGTATACAGGGGGACAGGGCAAACTGGTAGCTCTTCCTAGAAACCCTTAATTTTGAGAAAGGATTAAATGGTATGTAATTGTGTTTTCTAGGTGATACTCCATAACACTTTATTTAATGGTCTTCTAGGTATGCAAAACACATACATGGTTACTAGCAATTCTGGGTGGCACAGTAAAGAAGTGATGTGTGTGTTTTATATGTGTATATATACATATATACATGCATATATGTATATGTATACATATATTTGTAGAGAGAGACTATATATGCTGGATATATATGTAAGTGGAATGTGTAGAATAAAATATTCAGAAAACTCAACACAAGATCTATAGACAGACTGAAAAATGTATGTTGCATATGGGTTAAAATTTACAAAAACATGCTATTGAGAAATTATTTCCAAGATAGTGAACAACATTTGACTAAATTCTGGACAAAATAAGATATTGCATTCTACAAACTTGATGCATATCAAATATTTTTAAAATTGTGTTTCCATAAGTAATAAGCACCTATCCTAAAATAATAGTAGAGTTTGGCTACATGGCTACTTAGCAGATATTTAAAAGCATGTCAACATGAGAGAGCACTCATGTGGAACTTCCCATTTCACTGCAGGAAGTTTTCTTGTATGGAACTTCCCATCACACTGAAGGAGATGTAGTATCTCATATTCACTTTCTACACACTGAGGAACAATAACTTGACCCCGTGGAAGACAGTATGGCAGTTAAAACAGAGTTGCCACATTGTCCAGCAATTTCACAGAGAATATACAAAGCAGAACTGATAGCAAGATGCTCAGAAATGGCCTTGTCCTCACATTCATGGCATTGCTTGCCATAGCGGAATTTGGAGGTTACTCATGGTTCTACCAATAGGTGACTTCACAAGTGAAATGTGGCATCTACATGCAATGAAATATTGTTCAAACTCGAAGATGCAGGAACGTTGACATAGGCTACAATTCGGATGAACCCTAAGGACATTAGCCTATGGGAAGTAAGTCAGGTACTAGCAAACAAATACATATGGCTGCACTGAAATGGGGTTTGTAGAGCTTGGATCCCCAGCACCAGTGTGGAGGAGTAAATGGGAGTTCCAGTGTATCTGCAATCCCTATTATGTAGGGGTGGAGACAGGATCTTCCATGGGGGCTGGGCAGCCTAGGTTCCAGGTTCAATAAAAACACATCATTAAAAACAAGATGGAGAGCTATTGAGGAAGACTTGCGGCATCAACCTCTAGCCTTCATTTGCATGTGCACTTAATCCCTGACACACACACGAACATGTATATGCATACAAAGAATAAAACATTTTTACTACATAAATACATCTATTAGAACAAAGTCATATAAATTAAAATATAAAAAATAAGTAATACAAATACCAAGGATGACAAAACGAAGAAAAAGCCACAAGTTGGTTAGTTTTATACCAACTTGACACAAAATAGGGTCCTCTGGAAAGAGGGAACCTCAATTGGAAAAGTGTCCCCATCAAATTAGCCTATAAGCAAGACTGTAGTGCATTTCTTGATTAGTGGCAGATAAGGGAGGGGCAGGTTATTGTGGGCAGTGCCATTCTGGGCAGTTAATACTAGGATATTGTGGGAACCTACAGAAGTGGATCTACATTGACTAAAGGACAGAGAGTTCAGACCTATTCTTGCTCCTTCAAGGTTATATAACAGGAGGTTTCACTTAAGATATGGCTACTAACAGAATGTTTTGACCTATAGGGTGTGGTTACTTGGTATTTTGGGTATTGAGAAGGTTATTACTTTGTTCGTTCCTTATATCATGGTAAAGAAGCCTCTTGCCTCCCCCTCCACTTTGGATTGGGGTGTTAAAAACTATGAGAAATGAATGTGGGGTGAATCTCAGTATTTACCAGATGCCCTCCTGACTCTGTCAGTTGTCGCTTGTTTATGGTTTTCTTAATCCTCAGGCTTCCCTCCAAGTGCCGATGAATAAACTGAGCGGGACCTGGCAGGTGTTGCCCAGATGGGAAATGCGGCAGGATATAAAAGAAAGTAGGCTAAGCGAGCCTCTCCACGAAGAACTCTCCAGCAAGCAGTGACTCTCCATGGTCTCTGTTTCAGTTCCTGCCCCACGGTGCTGCGTGAGTTCTTGCTCGGACTTCTTTCATGGTGGACTGTAGCCTGTATGCTGAAACAAACCTTTTTCTCCTCAAGCTGGTTTTGGTCATGGTCTTTATCACAACAATAAGAAGCAAGCTAGGACAGAAATTGCTGCCAGGATTATGTGGTGTTGTTCCGACATGCCGGACCATGCTGTTTTGATTATGGAAGGAATTTGGAACATTGGCTTTAAAATGCCTTTGAGTACTCAAAGCTTAATGAGTTAGTCTGTGAAAGCATGGAGAATATGGGTGCTGAGAGAAATGCAAACAGTGGAGGCCTGGTTTGTGAAGTTGGAGGGAGAAGTCTGAGTCCCTTAAGGAACTGATCAGATTGTTTATGTCATGCATTTGAACTAAAAATCTCTAGTTCTGGTTAACTCAGAATGAAGAATCAACTGTGATTTACGAGAGGCCGGTACCTGATGTGAAGCTTCTGCTTTACTGGGACGTCAATGTGATCAGCTAAAATTTAAAAAACCAACTTCTATTAAGAAAAGGCCAGCATCGCTGACATGAAACCTGGAGAGCCTTTCTTCAGGATCAGCTCACAGAGCTGAGGTACAGAGGGCCCAAGATTACCCTACATGCTGGCAGCCAAACTTGGTAATATGTTAGCATTTCCCAGGTAATGGTTTTGCTAGCATAAAAGCTGTAGGGTTGAAGGGGTCTTGGAGAACAGTTGATGCTTGGCGCCATGAGGCAGGAGGCCACTTGTGGTGGTGCAGCCTCTGGAGACCTCAGCATTTTGGAGACACAGAGACTAAGGACAGAATCTCCTGTGAAGTGAAACTGGCCTGTGTCTATGAGAGGAGCTATGGAAGCTGATAGTGACAGAGATGGAGAAGTAGAGCTGCCCAAACTATTTGAAGCTCAGAAGATCCTGAGTGAGTTCCAGATACTGGATACTAGGTTATTTAAGATGTTGAAGTTTTGGTTTTGCTTTGCTTTCATTGTACTTATAGAAGATAATATTAAACCAGAAAGAATCACAAATAATTATTTTTGGTCAACCCCCTCCCAGCATGTTGAAAAAATGAGATATATTATTCCTATTCTAACAATACAAAGTCAAAAGAACTATAAAAATTACTTTTTATTATTCACACACACAAAATGTGAAGTTTCAAGTAAATTGAGTAGCCTACAACCAAGGAGATGGGACAAGAGTCTGACAATCTGGGCCAAAGGACAGAAGGAAGAGATACCAAAGGTGGCAAGAAAAATTAAGCTAGGTATGTCTTGTGTAATATTTTGATTGTATTCTGACAAGTGTAATTCTTACTTAATAACTGTTTTGTTATATATAGTTTTACTATGCTAAGTTTAAAACCTTCCTTTAATTAGACAAAAAGCAGGAAATGTTGTGGAATAACCCTCTGTACACTGTGAATTTATATTACTTTCATTGGTTTATAAAGAACTGAGTGACTGGTAGCCAGGCAGGAAGTATAGGCATGAAATCCATACTAAGGATACTGGGATGAAGAAGGGCAGCATCAAGGGAGATGTCAGAAGACAGAGGAAGCAGAACATGTAGAAAATGAGCTAACAAGCCATGAGTCATGTGGGAAAGTATAGATAGGTAATATGGGTTAATTTAAATGTAAGAGTTAGCTAGTAATAGCTCTGAGCTATCGGCTGAGTATTATAAGTAATATTGAGTCTCAGTTATTGAGAGCTGGTAGATGGGACAGGAACGTCTGCCTACAGATATGACTTTTGTAAAATTATTACAAAAGCCAACCATGAACAATGAACACATAGATTCCTCAGGATCCACAGACAGAGGAGAGCTTGACTAACTCACAGGGTCTTCTCACACATCTATAGCTATGACTTACGGGACAAGCTGTGTAATAAAAAATCAGAGAAAGCTGTTGTGGGCAGCAGTCCTGGAACACAGGTCTGCTCTTCTCTGTGAGGAAGGAACAAGCTCCCTTATATCCTATATACCTTTAGGGCAGAAATTTTAACCCTCAGGGGAGAAAACCAAACACTGCTATCTTTGGAACACAATGTTCATGGCCTCTGGGAAGAAGACAGAGGTAAGAAACAAGAAAAACCAAAGCAAAGCCAGGCCATAATGGCTCACAGCTTTAATCCCAGCATTTGGGAGGCAGAAAGAGGCACCTTATGTGTATCTTGCTGTCCTGGTTCCCAAGTGTTGTAGCTGAGTAGAACTGTTTAACTGTTTCCCTCCCTTGGCAGCTTGCCTGGTATCTTGTGGAACCATGGAATCTAAACTTTGGGAAAGAGGTCCTTAGGTTAGATCTAGGTTGAATCATCCTAGCCCTGTGTCCTGAGTGTTTGGTGTTTTCAGCAATAGGGGCTTGCTTTCAACCTCTGAGAGGCAGTCAAGGCTACATCAATTATCTTCATCATTTTGAGAGTCACTTGGACTACCCTGACCAACTGTTTGTATCCATATGCACTTGAATAGGAAAGTTAGCTTTTTCATTTACTCGACTTCTCCTTTCCGAAAAAGATACAATACAAAACGTTTACTAGAATGTTGCTCTGGCTTTAAAGGGAACTCATACACTTGTTCTAATTAGGAAACGAACTATTGGCAGAACCCAATCGTTTGTTGCCATTGTGCCAGCTAGACTCTTTCTGTGTCTTTGGGCATCTTTGCTGTGCTCAGGAAAGCCAGGTGTAGTCAGTTTTTCTGTACTTTGATTTGCTGGTAGAACACAGTAACTGTTTTTTAAGGTGTTAAGGGAAGGTCTCCTGTTATCATTGTTGTTTTTTTAGATGAGTCTTATAGTCTACAGACCTTTCAATAGGAATTTTCAGGAGTGGTAAATGGGCCAGTAGGGTGTGTTAGTTAGAAGTTAAAGACAGGCAAGCAATGGAAATGAAAACCCAAGAAATATTTAAGGCAAACTGTTACAGGTGAATTCTTCTGCACAGACAATCTGCATCTGTAAGCATGCTTGGAGCTAAGCAAGCAAGAAAAAAGAGTCAAGCAAGCCAGTATGAAATACAAGAAGTAAATTTTTAAATAATTAAAATCATGAGAAAATATTTTAAAGCAGAAATAAAGTCAAAATGATGAATCATTTTAAGAGCCAAGCTTTGGAACAACACATTACATTTAATTGAATATATATATGACAATTAAAAACAGATAACTTCTGTCCTAATTCCAAAAGAAAGAAAATGCAAAACTGTTATGGGAATATGTATATAAAATAAATAAGATGGTCATCAGAGTTACAGAAATGATTTCATACAACTTCATGCTAACCAGGTTGAAGATTTCAAGCTGAGAGTTTGAAGTGAAGAAAAAAATTATAAAATAATTAAAACAAGTCTAATCTGAAGAAATCCTAACTAACAAAGAGCAAAAAATGAAGTGGTGAAGTTGTTTTTAATGTCATATAACAAGGATCCCAAATATAGAAAACCAAGCAAGAGCATTGAGATAACAGAGAGAATGCTGTCTTAATAGAGAGACTGGGTATGAGTTCTCCAATAAAACCCTAAGAGCAAGCTACTGGTCCTTTAAGCTATCCTTAAAAGTGATTAATTGGTTACATCAAATTAGCTTCCACATGAAAGCAGGAGGACTTACATCAGACTTCTCAGGCATAATTATAGATATCTGAAGATAGTGGCATGAAATTTTCAAAATGTAGAGCCAAGGAACTCTGCCTGTCAGATAAAGTATTGTTTAACAACGATCAAATGCTTAAATTTTCAAAACATAAGGAAGTTTGCCATTCATAAACATTAATTTGAGGAATTATTACATGAAACTTGAATGGGAGCTAATTATTTAAAGAGTAAAATAAATGAAAATTTGTAGATTCAGCAAATATAGGAAAGAAAAAAGTAATAAATTATGACAAAAATAATGTGGTAGAAATAAACACATATGTGTGTAATCAAATAATGAGGAATTAATTTATCAATTCAAATAAATAGTCTTAGATTTGAAGAAAAACAAAATAGCATGTAGACATTTGATGTTTATAAAGTTACACTTCAATTATAATAAGCTAAACAAATGACATGTGCCATGTTTTGGGTGAAAATTTAAAATTCTGCATACTTTATAGGTTTCTGTTTTTTTTGACAAGATTTCTCTGTGTAACAGTCCTACTTGACATGGGACTTGCTTCATAGACCAGGCTGGCCTCAAACTCACTGAGATCCATCTGCCTCTGCCTCAGAGGTGCGGAAATTAAAGGTGTGTGCCACCACCACCCAGACTTTTTAAGTTTCATAGTAGATGGATATAAATTTCATACAATATCATTGATAAAAGGCAATTTATAAGCTAACCTAAAATGGGAAAGGCCAAGAACTGGCGAGACAATTCTAGAAAACATACATAGGCATAAAAACGCATGAATCAACCCTGTCTCAAAAAGCATACTATTGAAGTAATTCTGAACTCATTAGTTGCCCCAAACTAGTACTCCTGCACCATGGGAAAAGAAAATGGAGACAAGAGAAAATGCTTGGAAATTAAGCATGCAATTGGCATATGTAAAAATAATATGAGGTTGAAAGCTGAAGACTTGCACAGAAATGTAGAATAATCGGGGAAATAAGATGTGTGAGAAAGTGTAGCAGACACAAAGAGTCAAGTTTCAGAAGTCATTATCCAATTATTAGATGTCACCAATCAGGGAGGAATTGGAAAGTGGTTGCATTACAAATACAGTTGTTAGGATTATAGAATTGTGGTGTTGGCACTGAGGAGAGATGTCTATCCCATGTTGTTGGAGACGGATGGACAGAGGACTGAAGCCGAAACATGACTTCCTGACAAGTTCTTGAAGTTCATATGCAAAGTGAAGTTCCTAAACTTGCCAAGAGAAACCCTGGTTCCCAGAAGCACTCGGGTTTACAAGGCTGCACACAAAATACCTGCACGTGTGTCAGTCAATTTTCTCCTGTGTTTTCCCAGTCAAGTATAGGAACGAAGCTGGGACCTCTGGCGATCCTTCTTGGAACTCTTCAAAAGGATGTACTCAGATGAAAACAGGCGATGAACAGGAGCTGGACACACGCTCGAGGAGGGCGAAGTGCGGTTCAACCTGTAGCTGAAAGGACAGGCCTGATGGCAGGGAAGACTGACCAAGGGCTGGATGGGCACACGTGTTCCCTTGGAGAGCTTGGCATAGGTGATGTGACAAAATCATGAGAGAGCCGAACAAACAGAAGAAAACTATGTGAAAAAACTATGTGAACAAAACAAATGAAGGAGCCATCTAAACTGAGGTAACTGGGTTGTTCAGCACAAATAGCACAATTGAGTCTGAAATTGGAGGTACCAAGAGGGTGAAGCCATCTGTCACAGACCCTGAGCATTTGAGGTCCCTGAAACCCACAGAGTAAAGAGAGAGAACCCTTGTGACTGTCACCATGTGCTGCAGTGTCCTCACTCTTGTGACTGTCACCTGCGTGCTGCAGTGTCCCCACCCTTGTGACTGTCACCTGTGAGCTGCAGTGTGTCCCTACCCATGTGACTGTCACCTTGTGCTGCAGTGTGTCCCTACCCTTGTGACTGTCACCATGTGCTGCAGTGTCCTCACTCTTGTGACTGTCACCATGTGCTGCAGTGTCCTCACTCTTGTGACTGTCACCCGTGAGCTGCAGTGTCCTCACCCTTGTGACTGTCACCTGTGAGCTGCAGTGTCCCCCTCCTTGTGACTGTCACCAGGTGCTGCAGTGTCCCCACCCTTGTGACTGTCACCTGTGAGTTGCAGTGTCCCCACCCTTGTGACTGTCACCAGGTGCTGCAGTGTCCCCACCCTTGTGACTGTCACCCGTGAGCTGCAGTGTCCCTACCCTTGTGACTGTCACCTGTGTGCCATATTGTCTCACCACCCAATATATACACTTCAATACAAATGAATAGATTAAAAAAATCTGAAGCTATAGAGAAACCGTGCCCTGAAAAACCAACCAACCAACCAACCAACCAACCAACCAACCAACCAACCAACCAACCAACCAACCAGCCAACCAACCAACCAAACAAACAAACAAACAAATAAACAAATCTGAGCTTGGGAACTGTTAAGAGAGCTGAAACGCTTAGTCAGTTGGAAAGCCACCTTTGTTTTTCAACTTTTAGAACCTTCTTATTCATAGGAAGGCCAGGGATGAAATAATAACATTACAAAATTGCATAAATGTTTTTAAATGGCACTATTGAAGCAACAGGAGAGATGGTATGTATCACTTGAGATGAGATGTGCTATTAGTTGGAAGTTGTGTGTCTTGTTATCAGGAGAGGTAGGGTAGTTTAATAATATTACTCCATGTGG
Source organism: Bramus lutescens (assembly GCA_001685075.1). Classification (NCBI taxonomy): domain Eukaryota; kingdom Metazoa; phylum Chordata; class Mammalia; order Rodentia; family Cricetidae; genus Bramus; species Bramus lutescens. The sequence goes on from LOEQ01001070.1 coordinate 246,403, forward strand.
AAATTGAAAAGAATGGCACAGCTATGATGAAAAGAGAGAGACAGCGGATGGAGGGAAAAAAGCATGCTGGCCCCACCCCCACCCGCTGGTCCCATCCCCATTCATCCAAAAGAAAAGTCAATGACATCTGAAGCACGGAAATCTTGTCTCATTTATGGGCAACAGTGTCACTAGGAGGATTAGAACATTGGTTACGATGGCTACAAGTTAGTGGTGTCTATGTGGAGCTGCTAAGGGCTCACTTCCTCCTTAGAGCTCTCAGAACTCTATTTACCCTAACGTCTACCTACTCTGAAAACCTCTCGTGTTCCAGGAATACACATTCTGTGGTCTAAAATTAATTCAGAAGAAAGCCATAGTGGTCAATACTACCCTGCCCCTCAACTGTCACAGTGGATAGCACAGGGGATCCTGCACACTTTCATGGAAGCACAGGAGAGCTGACCCTGTTGTCAGGGGTGCAGGCCCTGCAAACCTGAGAGCTGTTCTACCGCTGCGCTCCACATATGTCCCCTACAGCAGTCAGAAGAGAGAGGGTCCTGTACCTACCCTGGGCAAGACAGTGGGCTGGCCCTGGGGATGTGAGTACCTGTGACCCTGATCTGAGGACCTGAGAGAAGGAGAACCAGCCCCACTCCTTGCTGCAGGCTATGTTGGGTGAGCTAGCTGAGGCAGTGCAGGAAAGCTTGCTCAGGTGGTGAAGATGTAGGCCAGCTGGTGGGTTGAACAACCCAGCTACCACCCAGGCCCAGAACCAGGGCTATATGGATTAGCCCACCCCATCATTCACCACATCTACGAACTGTTATAACATAAAAAGAGGGTAAATTTACAGATCCAAAGCAGAAGGATCTCCATGACAAAGGACAACAGCAGGATATTGGAGAGGAGCTGCAGGGAGAGCCCAGGATGGGTGGAGTAGCGGGAGCCTGGGGTGATGAACTCAGGCCAGGGAACAGTTGCAACTGAAGATGAAAGGATGAAAAGGTGCTTTGTTTTGTTCTGTTTTTTTTTTTAATTTTGTTGTTTTGGGGATAAATTGCAAGGACAGGGTGGATGCATGTGGATGAGATGATGGGTGGACTCAGGATGAATGATGCAAAAATCTACAAAGAATCAATAAAAGTTAAAAAAAAAACCCAGCTAAACAACAATTACCACAGACAAAATAACATCTGATGTGTTAAAGGCCAGAAAGACAAATGATAGTAATAGAACATATGAAAATTTTAAGTAGTGTTCCATGTACCATTTACAATTTCTAATTACATTAGTTTATTAGTTAATTAATTGCTCTGAGGGGGAGCAAAGTGTGCTGCAGCTTGTGTGTGGAGATTAGAAGAGCATTTTCAGCAATTAGTTCTCTCTTTTTACTGTGTGAGTTCTTGGGATTTACTCATCAGCCTTGGAGACAAACAAGCACCTTAACCTGCTGAGACATCTTGCAGGCTGAAGACAAACACCCGGCCTCTGAGCTAGCGCAGTGGAGAAGTGTCCTTTAATCCCAGTGAGAGACGACTTGGTGAATTAGCATCACTGGTCAGCTTACCAATAATGGTGAGCAGGTCAGAGTCCTAGCTAAAGCTAAAAACGGACAAATGCCAGTGGAAGTAAAAGGCCATGTATGTTTTAAAATGTTAAATACATTAAAACAAATACGAGGCGTCTTGGTAGCCGTGATGGAAAGACACACTTTTCAGAAAGCTGGAGAGCAAAGCTTGCCCACCTATGAGTGTGAGTGAGTGGACTGAAAACATGCGTGATCTCCAATGAACTGACGGGAAATACGATTGCTTCTGGGTTTGGGATTGGACAAAGGTGGTGCATATATTTTTATTTATAAAATTTATGTGAAATTTAAACTGTTTTCTTATTTTTCAAAGAAAGCAGAAAGGAAAAGAAGGAACCAGAGTTTTGGACAAAGGGACTGGTTTTCTGGATACTTGACATAGAAGAATTAAATCAAAGAAACCTAAAATGTGACTGGAAGCTAGCTAGCCTTGCAATTCCCTGGACCTGGCACCTTCCTTCCCTTACTAAGACTTTAGGTTTCTGCAAGTCTGGGATTGAGGGTCTGACTTACAATGAACAATGACTTCCTAATTGCTGTGCTGACCTATAATCCACACACAAAATAAAGCTGTTGGAAAAATCTTTATTTTGGCAGTAGCTCTATTAGATTTCAGCCTTCTGAATCTCAAAGGAGACTAAAATCTGGAAAATGATAGTAAAATCAGATGTTCACAGTGTTCACAACTCTAATATTAAAACCTGGCAAAGAAAACATCAAGACCAGTAGCTTGGTGAATATGAGGTAACTGAATGCCACAGTGTACGAAGGGCCAGTTAAGCACCCGAGCCATTTCTAGGTACTCTGCTAGGCAGTCACATCAACTAGTGGACAGGATTTCTCCAATGCTCAGCTTAGGGGGATTTACAGTCTAGTGGGGAGAAAAACTAACACAGAGTTCAAGGGCTGTGAGGGAACTGTGGATGCTAAGGGCCAGATTTCAAGGGTCTTTTCCCTACCTTGTGTGCTTAGGAAGGTTGTTTGCTGGAAGAATAGAGGAATAGAGGTTAGCCAGCAAAGGGTTTGAAGATGATAAAGAAATCATCCAGGGAACAACCCGAGTGGAGGCTCTGCAGTTTGCTGGAAGGCTGGCCAGCATGGCTGGTGGCTGAAGGTATACTGTAGGACTCAGCTGGGATGACATCAGTTTTGTGACTCTACAGGTTTCTTTTTTTAAATTTAATTTTATTTTTATTGAGCTCTACCTTTATCTCTGTTCTCTTTCCCTTAAACCCTCTCACAAGGTCCCCATGCTCCCAATTTACTCAGGAGATCTTGTCTTTT
>LOEQ01001071.1:25014-39472 GCA_001685075.1 Bramus lutescens
AGTGTAATATAAACTGCATGTGATAGAGGGTAGTGTAATATAAACTGCATGTGATAGAGGGTAGTGTAATATAAACTGCATGTGACAGAGGGTAGTGTAATATAAACTGCACTGGTAAAGTTCATGTACTGCCATGGAGAGACAGCTCTGCTTGTCTCTCAATTGGGAACCCCTCATGATGGAGCAAGACCTCCACTGTTATTTCTGCTGGATGCTGTAAGCTCCCACACAGATGTCTGTAGCATAAATAATAAAAACCCAGAGACAGATAATGGGGTTCAACCTGAAGATCAGAAAAGCAAAGCAGTCTATCTCAGACTGATAATGGGCAAGACTCCACGCCCCACATTCCACTGAGCTCCTGTCTCTTCCCCCGATAGTCTTCTCTCTGCCCAGGCTTATTGCTCCGGTATGCACCTCCCTATTGCTGGGATCACCTTTGTGTGAGCTGTTTCTCTTTTACACAGATTCAATCTCACACAGCCCAGAGTGGCCTTGAACTAACAGAGATCCATTTGCCTCTGCCAGCCCAGGGTGGCCTTGAACTAATAGAGATACTTTGCCGCTGCCTCCCGAGTGTGCCGCCACCCTGGCCTGTGTGACTAACTAGTATGGCTGCTTTGCCCTCTGATGTTCAGGCAAGCTTTATTTATTAAAACACAAATAAAATACCACTATAGATGTTTCTCTGCTTGCTATCTGTTCTCTTACTTTTGTTTGCTAAATATTTAAATTCACTTATCAGAATTGAACAGTTATCAAAGATCATTCTTCCAATAGGCATTGTGTGTTTATATATTTCTAAATCCCAGGTTAATGTTTCCTACATAATGATAAATAGAAATACTGTAAAAATGTGAAAAATGGAGCTTATTTTTTAAAGTTAAATTTAATTGCACGTGTATGGGTGTTCTGCCTGCATGTATGCCTGTGTACCATATGCATACTCAGTGACCACAGAGGTCAGAGAGAGGGTTGGAGCCTCTGACACTGGCATAACAGATGGTTGTGCACTCCACATGTTTGCTGGGAACTGAACCTGTATCCTCTGCAAGAGCAGCCTGTACTTTTATCCGCCGAGTCATCTCTCTAGCCCTTGGAAATCTAATTTTTAAAGAAGTAGTAAAATCTGTTAGACTGAGACTGGACGATGACATAGGAAATTATACTCAATAAAATACTAACGACAGAAAAGAGAACAAATTATTTCGTTTTATTAAAAATTTCCAGTTTATAACCAAAATATACAGCCACTACATTTAAAATCAGTTTTTACACTCACAGTTAAAGTGCTAAGAAAAACATTTACAAAACTGACATCAGTCTACTGTAAACAAAATAAATCTACAACAGTGGAGCGCAGAGCACACCCAGCTACCGTGAAGTACAGCCCATGCTATAGCTGGCTGTGCTCGCCCTACACAGACCCCACCACAGCGACTGTCCACTCATCTGGACATCAGCAGTTTTAGCCAACGTATGGAGAAGAAACAAGAAGAACTAATGTCACAAGAATCAAATCTTCATCACAAACACTTTCCAACTAGATGTTTATGCGATAAAACAAGGTTAGTTTTAGAATTTAGAATCACCTCAGCAATTTGATTCAGAACAGTATTTTAAAAACTAAATTGCTAAGTATCAGTTACTTAAAAATAAGTTTTGGAATAATGAAAAAGGGGTAATTTTCCTGCCTTCACATCCCTTGGAAAACTGTTAACAAAAATAGGGAAAGTCTTTTTTTGAGCAGGCAAGGACAGTGTTCACCTATAAATTTCCCATCATTGAGTAGAGCTGCCAAGATTGAAGTGTTTGTTCTTAATGCAGACTTCCCTTTAATCAAAATATCAGGAATATAGTCACTAATAATTTAATATGGACTGCCTAAGTTTCCTTCTTCCTGACAATTGAAGTGGGTCGTACTTTGAACATGTTGATCGGAACAGCTGGGACTAGGAGGGAAGTAGAGAGATTTCAGGCTGTGTATTTGAGGACAGATCAGATAGAGTGGGGCTCAGTCAGGGCATAGTTTCAGGGGATCACCTAGGAAGAAGTGTACCAGGTCTGTACTGGAATCCAAGTGACCTTCTCTAGCCTAAGAATGCACCAAAACTGAAGGCACCCAGGCAACTCCAGAGTATGCTGGGCACCAAACAACAATTTCTACCAGTAATCTTAACTATTCACAACAATATGGGACAACTTAGTCTGAGTCTGAAACAACCTAATTTATACTTTTTGGATCATAAAACTGGGGATTTCCTGAATGAGAGTTTCATATTCTTTGCATGTATGTTTATATTCATATATTTTTGTTCTTATAACCAGAAATGTAAGTATAAAGAAAATCTTTAAATGAAGGCTTGCGGAAAATGTGTTGACTGTGTAACATGGCATTCATTATTTTAGAGTGTCTATCAGGGGAATAAAACTCAGTATTTAGCAAAAATAGAGTATATATCACTCTGGGGGATTATTCTGCCTCTAAAAGGTATTTATTGATTATTCCTTTGACATTGACAGTATGTTAGCTTATACAAGCTTGAAAATCAAACTTAGTGAAAAGTTTATGTAACTTAAGTGTTCTCAAAGGCATTTGCTTCTAATTGACAAAAAATCTTTAAGAACATGAACTCAGCAACAAGACGAAGAAGCAGCTCTTCAGATGACCTAAGAGCTTATGTAGTCTCCTGTTCTGATAGCCTGAGAAGAGCTGGGATGAAAAGTCAACCTATCTGTTCTAAACATTTTATTGTTTGGTTGTGAAATTGCTAAGGTGGTTATTTTTTTTTTTTACCCTGAAGTCAGTAATTTCACATGTTTTGAAGAATATTTTCCAACTAGTTAGACAGCAAGAACCTAGAGATGGATGGCTGAGACAAGAAAGTATGAGCCAGCTCATTAAATAAATATGGGATTTAGATATTCTGTATCCCAGAAAATGAAATAACTATTAATCATAGATACATCTTCATATAAGGAATCTGCCAAAATGACCATCAGATTAAAATATCAGAAAGTCTTTTCTTGTTTTGGAGACAGGGTCTTGTCATGTAGCTCAGGCTGGCCATGAACTCCTGGCCATCTTCTGGCCTTAGTTGGCCTCCTAAGTGCTAGGATTACAGACATGCATCAACATGCTGGGCTTGAAAACAGTAATTTCTTAATTTAAAAATTTAATTTTGAAGAGTTAACTTTTATAATAGTCCCTACAAACAAATAAGCCAATGTACTGCTTGGAGCTGTGAGTGGAGGGGAGAAGGAGTAGTGATGATGGTATCTTTGTCATGATGAAACAAAACGTCAAACATAGGTGAGAAAATAAAACTCAAGAACAAAATCCAGAAATTGAAAAGAAAAGCAGAAAAGTTGTTTGAAGTTGGTAATAAAAGTTGGAAAAACTGGGGATACAGTTTAGTGGTAGAAGGCTTGGAGATAGTGTAGGAAAACCCCAGTTCAATCATTAGTACCACACACACACACACACACACACACACACACACCCCAAAAAGGAAGGGAGGGAGGGAAAAATAAAAGTTAAGCACATGAAAAGTCTTATGTGATGGGTGGCTCATGCCTGCAATCTTGAGCAGGAGGCCCAGGCAGCAGGACTGCAAGCTTTAGGCTAGTCTGGACTAAATGGGAAGTCTTGATACTTGATACAAAAGATGAAAACCTGGTGAGTTAGAGCACTTGCCTAGTATACACTAGGCCCTAGTACTAGTGGAAATAACAAAACAAACATAAAACATGAGAAGCTGGAGGGTTTGGGAGAAGTTGGAATACTATAAAAGGATAAATGAAAAAGAATTCAGATTTATTTCAATCCATGGGTAAGATATATAAGAAATAATACCCATTGATGAGAGAACTTCCAGACGCTGAACACTTTTCTCCTCTCTACCTGGTTTTTGAGATACAGCCTTACTGTGTAGCTCAGGTTGGCCTAGATTTTACCACGCAACACAGGATGACCTTAAACTTAACAATCCTTCTGTCTTAGCCTCTCAAAGATTGGGATTCCAGTGTGTGCCACCAAACTTAAATAATTTCACACTTAACATTATTTTCAAGGCATCTTCATTTCAGCTCAATGTAAAAACCTACTGTGTAGATTTTCTCTTACTGAAAAAAAAGGAAAAAGAAAAGAAAAAAAGATTTCATAGTAAATATTTCTGCTGACAGGATTAGTTCTGGAAAATGATCTGAGACAGAGCTGAGGGAAGCAATTTGCCAGCTTTCCAAAGCTGAGGGTGGAAGGAACAGCTAAACAAACAGAATACTATAAGATGGATAACTATAAACCACTCTAGGGTTACTTGGTTTTTCTTACCTCTTCTCACTATAAATCCTCCAAATATTCATTGAAACTGGACTTCAGATTCAATATCTACAACAACAAGGACTTAACAGGAAACCTGAAAATAAATGTGTTTTTAGAGATGATTTAAAAAATTATAATAGTCATGGTTAATGGCAGGCTACATTTGAGAAATGTGTTGCTAGGCAACTGGGTCACTTTGCAACATCGTAGCATGCACTCACCCAATCACATGACCTTAGGGACCACTGCAGTATGGACAGGAGGTCTAAATCAGGCCTTGGGCTCCCTTGTGTTTCTTAATTAAAAATGACTAAAATGTCGTTATGCAGCATATAGCCACACAGGAATCTTGGGTGAGAGACTGAAGCATCTAATTTAGTTACTGGAAGCCAGTGAAAGCCCTAAGACAAAGAATCAATCAAGTACAGCTTAGGAAATCCTACCAGGAGCTGAGGATATATATAACTCAGTGGTAGGATGACTGCCCAGCATATGCAAGGCCTTAGGCTTGTTCACCAGAACCAACGTGGGTGGGGGCTACAAAGTTGTCATAGTTAAAAAACAAAACACTAGAAACCAGTACACTAACCTAATATACTTTCTAATGTTATGTACTCACCAGACTTCAAACCCAATGGTGCACTGTAAATCTACAGTCCAAAGCATTCAAGACATCATATCTGACAGTCAGAGCAAAGAAAATGATCTCTAAAGTAACTGGGTGGGTTGGAGGGATGGCTCAGTGGTTAGGAGAACTGGCTGGTCTTTCAGAGGACTGGGGTTAGAGTTCCAGCACCCACATACTGGCTCACAATCCTCTGTAACTGCACTTTCAGAGGATCCAATACCCTCTTTTTCCATCATATGAAGCTCAGACGGAACTCAACATCAGGCTTGGCAGCAGGCGCCTGTGCTTGTTGAGTCATCTCACTGGCCCTAGTAGAGATAATTAAGGAATTTATGCTAATATTTTCTACAAAGCAAGCACAAATTTACAATAACAAATCACATTTATCTCTAACAATATTTTGTGAGTTTTGTTTTCAAGGCTGAAAGTGAACCCAGGGTCCTGTCTATTGCTGAGCTAAATCCCAATCCTGGTAATATTTTAAAACAGGCTATCACTTTTCTGAGGCAATCTAACAGCTACACTTATTCAATGAATGTGAGGAGGCAGTCAAAAAGTAATGATGGAATGGAAAAATTCTACTCAGTTTCTCTAGGTTCTTTTAGATTTTATAATCAAGCTGAGTGGTGGTGATACACACCTTTATTTAATCCCAGCATTCAGGAGGCAGAGGCAGGTAGTCTCTGAGTTCGAGGTTAGCCTGATCTACAAAGAGAGGGAGTTCCAGGATGGCCAGGGCTACACAGAGAAATCCTGTTTTAAAAAAACAAAACTAATAATAATAATAATAGATTTTTATAATCATTTGAATGTTGGTTAAACCTGACAGTCTATTAATTAGCAAAGGAGCCAGTGCTGTAATTGAGTTGTTCACTAATTTTATTTTGAACACATGCTAGGAAGGTGCTCTCCCAATGAACTACACTACAGCTCTACAGAACGCTTCTGGTAAGAGGTCTTAACTAAATACCTATACTCATAACTAAGAGAACAAAGACCACAAACATCATGTCAATTCTTTTATTTAAACCAACTTGATATGTTTATGCTGATGTTTAAGAAGCTTTTTATTAAAAAGTTTATGTCTGGTATTTATAATTTCTTTCACTTTTACTGTATGAAATACAATTTTCCTCTTTTAAAAATCACTTAAACTGGGGCATGGTGGCACACCTGAAATCCCAGCACTTGGCTGGCAGAGGTGGAGAACCACAAGTCCAAAGCCAATCTGGGATATATACCTAGGACCTGCAGATCAGCCTGAAGTATTCTGTGAAGGGTTGGAAATGGAGTCTGGTGACAGAACACTTTCTAGCACTGGGGTCCTGGGGTCTAAGCCCTCACACCACAACAACAGAACCAAACAAGAACTAGGAACGCCTCTCATAATACCTGTCAACTTCAGTTCAAGCTGCCTTAGCTGTGTAAGCGGATCAAGTGAGCATAGTTTATAGGAAGAGAATGCAAAGTGAGCTCACAGCAAATGACTATAAAATTGTCAAGGAAGAAGCAAATTAAAGTCCAGTGGAACTTTAAATTTGAGACTCCCAAACACTAAATTCCCTTAGACTGCAAACAAAAATGCTTTGTCTGAAGTTACACAGCTCATTGAAAAGGAAGGCAAGACTAGGTATCAGCTGTCCTGACTCAAAACCCTAGTATATATTTAAAATAACACAATGTATTCTTACAAATTATTAAATAAAACCTGGCCAAAACAAAACCACTGAGTTCTAAATTTTGAAAGGCCAGTTAGCATAAAACAAAGGAACACCTGCAAGTTTGCAAATATGAGTAAGCTTGCTTAGATAATTTATCTGCTTCAGAAAAATGTAACAAGCTTGAAAAAAATCTAAAAATACTAATTCAATAGTTAGTGGTAATGAGCAGAAAAACAGAACACTGAATATTTATTTATTTATTTACTATTTATTTATTTTTAAAATGAGGTCTCCCTATATAGCCCTGGCTGCCCTGGCACTATGTAGACTAGGCTGGCCTGAACCTCACAGAGACATTCTTGCCTCTGCCTCCTAAGTACTGAGATTAAAGGTGCATGCTACCACACCTGGAAAATTTTAAACTTCTGAATTATTAAAAAGTAAAAACCTTTTTTTAACCAAGGGAAAATGGTGCAGTGGCCAATAAAACTAGAGAAAGTTAAGGACGATTTTACCATACCAACAAAAACATCCATGAAAAAAACAAGATAGGTTTCTAGGCAGTTATTTAAATAAAAGCTAAAGAAAATTACCCTTTAACACATTTAAATAGATTAAACTTAATGGATTTTGTACTGGCTTGACTTTTGACCAAAATATTAGTGAAAAACTTTTCAGTCAGATTTTCTAATTAGAGAACACAGGAATAAACACATTAACATATGATAAATTTTTTATAGGCTAACCAAACACCTATGCCTATTAAGATGGTTGGCTCTAGGCAGAATTTTAACATTGTTTTTCCAGAAGATTTGAATATTGAAAGAAAAGCATCATCCTGTATCAGTTTAACGATTAAAGCTACATAGGATTAAAATTAGTTAGAGAAAGTAATTGAAGTCTGGTGAACCGTGAAGGATGTCTGTCTTTCTATGCTTTCCCCAGTACTCACATGATTTGAACAAAAAATGAGAAAGAAGAAAAACTATGAAGAGATGTATAAATGTCAATGCACTTCCATAAACAGATGATCAAATGTATGTAAATATATAAAAATTTTAGGTTATATAGTTTAAGTCAATAAATGTTTATTCGTATTTTTAAAAATATTTACTTTAGGCTGGGCTGTGGTGGGGCATGCCTTTAATCCCAGCACTCAGGAGGCAGAGGCAGGGGGATCTCTATGAGTTTGAGTCCGCCCTGGTCTACAAAGCAAGTTCCAGGACAGCCAGGGCTGTTACACAGAGAAACCTTGTCTCAGAAAAAAATAAATTACTCTAGTTTGAATTTATGTGTACATGTGTGCCTGCTATGAAGTGTGCTGGTGTCAAAGGCAGCCAGAGGAGCGCCTTAGACATCCTGGAGCTGGGGCTACAGGCAGCCCATGGATGCCTGACGGGGATGCCAGGAACTGATCTTTGGAAGAGCAGCGAACACACTAAAGCATGGAACCATCCATTTCTCCAACCCTAAGCTTTTCTCATTTTAATTGGTTACAAAAAGTCTAAAAGAAGTTTAAAAGAATCATGAGTTTATATATAAACCTAGGTTCTAGAAAACTATTTCCTGTGTTTCTGTGTGAAATCCAAGAATTCTTATTTTACACAGATTTAAAAAACAATCACAAACTTACATAAACAACTGTTATGGTCCACATTAGTGTTATGAGTTAGCTGTTCATTAAACATTTACTAAAAAGCTTATACTGCATGAAGTCCTGTGCTAATTGTTATTCATCCATTGCCTCTGAAACAAATTACTGTTTTGAGCTTAATATTGCCTTGGATCTTTTGCCTACTCATGAATAAAACAATATTGCTAAAATCAAAGTACTTTTCAGAACACTTCTGATAACATATTAATACTTTAGAGGGAACTATCATTTTTTTGGTGGTCAATTGAACAAAGAAAACACTAAGTATTAACATATGCCAATCACAACAGAAATTAAAGTTACCCATATGGTAAAAACTGTCCAGACTTGTTCAAGTCAATTTAAGCAGGTAAAGATTTGAAATCATTGTTCTGCTACAGTTCATCAAAAATCTCTTAAAAAAAAAAGATTAATAACATGGAGCACATAAAGAACATGACCCCAAACTGAATAGTGTTACTTAACACTAACAATATTATGCACATTGTATAGAACAAGTGAACAATGGTACTTGTTGAAGCTGACTGTAGGCCAATGACATTCACATACACATCACCACCAGCTTAGAGGAGATGCAAATACACACACAGAATCTGGAAGCACAAAGGTAAGACTTTTAGAGCAATGTTCACGTCACTGTCTATACTTGGCTCACTGGAAAAGACACCCAATTAACACTTGGCAATTGGTATTATGCAGATGGTGGCAGACGACGACATCTTTGAGCTCAAACTGGTATTTGTGTCTTAACTTCCTGTTTTTATTTGTGGATGTTTGTTGTGGTTTGCCCATGCTGTTCTATGGAGCTTCTCAAGCAGAAGCTTCCTGAGTTACTGGCTTATTTATAGACAAGTTATCAGCAGTGCCTTTTAAGGCTTAAGGAAAGGTTTACTGACTATCGTTATAAGGAACTTCAGGCCTCTCTGAGTGGCAACTCCAGTTCCAAGGAGAAAGACAGGAGGTCAGAGGAAGAGAAACCATTTGGGGTACATGCTCAAATGAGTCTTATGAAGAATGGGTAGTCTCTACTGATATATACTTTGAAGAACCAGCATGACACAAATAAGTCTGACAACCAGAAAACTGGCTCTTCTGTCAGGTGGGAACTCTTAATTTTAAAGGGTGAAAGAAGCATACACATGAATTAAACGTGTGTCAAGAAATGTACTACAGTAGACCTCTAATAAAGCTCTAAGTTCTCAAAAACCTTATTCTCTCATATTCCACAATGCTTCACAGTTTCAAAGAGCTTCCATACGGTTGTTTTCATTTGATCTTAATCTGACAACTTAGTGAGGTAGGTAGAGTAGATATTCATCTTCAGTCTTCATTTTCAAACAAGGGGAGCTAGGCTCAAGGAGGCTGACTTGTTCAAAGTTGAAAGCTAGCATATGGCAAAACCATGCCTCTCTCTCCAGAGTCAAGAATATTTTTTTTTTCTGAGTGCGATTCTTGGATACCCTGCTAAGAATCTTCTGTGGTGTTTTAGATACACAAATTTGTGAAATCCTACTGCCCTTGACTTACTCAGTAAGAATCTCTAAGGATGACAGCTGAGAATTCTGCATTTTATAATGGATAATAAAGTAGAAACAACAATATGTATATTATGTAACAATGTAAAGTGTATCACTGAGTCTGGATGAATCTTCCCATGATCAGATGTGACGCCATCAGCCCATCATTAGGGGACAGTGAGCTTAGGAGAATGGGCTTCAAGTCTGGCTGCTAATAATCACCTGGAAAGCTTTTGTGTTTTTAAAGCATAAACTCTCACCCGAGAGAAAGATGCTGGCTAACAAGAGTTCCCAGTTATCTGCAATCAGGGCTGAGCATCACTGTTTTCTGAACCACACATTAGCATTTTACAGAATTTTTCTTTCTGATTAGTTTCATACCCAATAAACTTCACAGTTCATATCCTAAACCATTTAAGTTTTATAAGATAAAATGTCAAGTGTTTTTTACTTGATATTTTTAAGATGAAAAGGTATTCACAAAGAGAATAACCATGCTCCATTTAGCTACAATGATTTTCAAGAATCCAAATTAATCACCACTTTAGACTTAAGATTATATATTTCAGATGTAAACAGTGATTCAGAAACTGAAAATAGGGATGTGAGGCAAAAGTGGTAGCCAACTGGCTACTGGGGAATTTGAGGGCAGACAATCAGCTCACTATAGGAGGGCCTGGATACCAATGTCTGATGGCTTTGGCAAGGTCACATCTCACTGTAGAAAAATACAACAACAAATACAGAGAAAATATTTTGCCATTTTGTAATTTTTTACCACTAAAAACCCTTATAATGTGTGATGCTTATCTTACTGCATGCCTCTACAAAACATGTCTGAACATGAAGTTGTCTATGAATCAATACCATTACCTGGGAAAAGATGGTCACAAACTAAAACTTTTCTATCATGCATATGGATATTATAAAAACATAGCCCATAAAAGTAATATTTACAAAAGTGAAAAAAACAATACGACTACAGGGAAATGCTCATCTCTGCCATTACTCCAGTGCTAATCCACATCCTGAATATCTCTGGGGAAGAGTGAGAGACTTTGAGAGAACCCCCCACAGGCCAACTGGACTCTTCTGGCACTTTTATCTACTAGCTAAATACCCTTGCTGGCTTATCACAGTCTTCTACACCTTAAAAAACTGGCTCCTTTTATTCACCCAGTGGAAACAAACCTACAAAGTCCTAGCATTCATCTGAGAAATAAGCCTTGCATAGAAATTTTCTTTAATTCTGAAACTTTGTTTTATTAACAGAGCTACCAGAATGTCATTTCACAACTAGTTCATATTATATGAAAGTTCACTACAAAGCAGTCACCACACATATAGGATTTTTCTAAATATAAAATAAGTGGGTTTATAAAAATGCTTACCAGACAATCATCTCTTCACAACCTAGAAAGAATTATTTTTGTGATGACATGACTCTTAATGTTTCGGCTGTGTTTACGCTCCACGTTTGATGTGATACAAAAAGCAAAGCTCTACCTTCTCAGTGGGCACAGTCTGCCTGAGGGAAAGCAGGAAGACAGCGAGTTACAGCAGCCAGCCATGCGAAGGCAAAGACTAAAACCTGCTTTCCAATAGCACACATTGTAACCGTAGACAAGACTAAGCACTGGTCCCATCCTCTTCGATAACACGGTTCATGCTGGTGCCGTGTGTGATGTGAGTCATGGGGTTGCTACTGAGGTCTCGGGTGCTGCTGTGTCGAGACTGCTCATTGAGCCGATGAGAGCTGCTGTGCCTGGAGTGATCCGTCAGGCGGGACATGCTGCCGTGAGGTAGTCTCTCCTCCACTCCTCGGTAGCTGCAGGGAGTGTACCTGCATATGACAGTGGGTTCTGAAGTGAGTAACCGAACACACCAGAGAGTAACACTAGTAATTTTCATTAAAATGCCTTAGTAATTGAAGTGCTCAGTAAGTCAACAGTGAAAAAGCAATAAATGACATGATTTCATAATGCTGTAGAATTATCTGATGTGGCTAACAGAGATAATCTACTTAGGTTCAGGATGAAGGTCTTATTTCCTACAAAGGGGCAAACGGTAACGAAGCAAGGCTGACCCACTTGGACTATGTTAGGTGCAGACACTGTTCTTATTCCAGTATGTGTTGAATACAGTGGACTCAGAGACATGAAGAAAGGGAATGAGGCACTGCCCTCAGACTCTAGCAGACCAGGTACAGTCAATGGTGCAGACTCCGATGTTACTAAAGACTAGGGTTGGAAGAGGAAGTACACAAAATCACAGAACTGAAGAGTGACTTAGACATCAGTGAGTGAGCTGCTAAGCGTTGATGACATCTATGCCCAGAGTGTCTAGGTGTGCTATTTAACAGTAGATCAGTCAAATCTGTAAGTGATCTTCACTCTTTTCCTCAGGGTTTAAAGCTGTGAAGATGGTAATTTATAGAAGGTATAGCTACTTGGAAGTTGCATCCTGACACCCTGAAACCAATACTCTCATCAGCAAATCCTTGTGCCCCTAGCTGGTCTCTACACACAGCTGGGCCTACACAGCTTACTCTAGGTACTCTACCCAGAAATGCAACTGGAGGCTGATCAAATTGTCTTTTGTTACAATCCCAATCAACAAACCACACCAGAGGCAAGAACATAAAGATGCAAAAAACAATGACCATGAAAAAAACAACTTCAGCCACTGGAATGAGAAGTTATTAGCTCTAGGCCAGTCAAGGCCATGAAAACCAATTAGACTTTTTTTAATTGATGCATTTATTTACCAATCTTTCTGACTAAATAGTGAGTTCTTTCAGGATAAGTACCATATCTTATGTCTTAGAGAAATTTTTTTCTAAAATGCTTTTGTTGTTGTTGTTATTTTTCGAGACAGGGTTTCTTTCACTGTGTATCCCCGGCTGTCCCAGAACTCGCACTGCAGACCAGGCTGGCCTCAAATTCACAGAGATCTTCCTGCCCCTGCCTCCCGAGTGCTGGGATTAAAGGTGTGTGCCACCACACACCTCTTCTAAAATATTTTTTATTCATATACTCATAAACTTTTGGAAAACACATTTTAGGAAAATAAAATTAAAAGAGAACTAAGTATACATACTTCTTGACTTTAATGAACATATTGCTTTTGTTTACTTTTACAGCACAGGGTTTAAGAGCCCCTGGACTACAAGCCTTGCCTAAATATAATGTTTCTAAAAGTAAACAGGGCCACGAATAATTGTTAGGCCTATAATACCAGCACTCAGGATAAGACATGAGAATTTTGAGTTCAAGGCCAGCTTGAGCAACATAGTGAGAGCCTGCTTCAAACACCAAGGGCAAGGGATGGATGCAGCACAATTGTACAGGGTTGATCTAGATGTAAGTCCATTGGTTTCATCCCTAGCACTGCAAAACAAAGAAAAAAAAAACTCAGAACACTGCAAACTTTTTTGGTTTTTGTCTCTCTGCTTTGCCTGTAGTGATGGGGATTAAAGTAAGGCTTTGGGCATATTAGGCAATGGAACTTAAATGGAGTAATGACCCCAGTCTCATCCCTCCCTCCTCACCCCAGCATTTTTTTCTTTCTTTCTTTTTGAGGCAAGGTCGCTAAGTGGTTTTGGCTGTTCTGGAGCTCACTAAGTAGACTAGGCTAGCCTTGAATTGATAAAGATCCTCCTGCCTAAGCTTCCCAAGAGCTAGGTTTTAAGGTGTGTGCTACCATGTCATTCCCTTTCTAACAGTCATCAAAATAAATCATTATAAGCAGCTGAAGAGTTAGCTACCACTTTAAAAAATCACTTTCCTACCCTATTAAAAGATAGTGTGACTTAAGGTGAGCTATTTGTAAAATTAAAAGATCTGAAAGAAAGTCCTGAACACTGCTGAGGTGGCCATCCAGTTCTACAGCAGCGCTTGCCAATGGACGTCGTCATTCAACTTCAGAGTTTAACATTGAGAAGTACTTTGAAAGCAGTCATTTAAAAACCTATTTTAGGGACCAAACACGATGGCACACACCTTTAGTTCCTTACTCATGGAGGAGACAAAGATGGGAAAAAGGAAAAAATAATAAAGATGCTACCTAGGATTTCTACCGCTGTGATAAAACACCAAGATCAGGGGGTTATTTCATCATCCAGAGAAATCAGGGCAGGAACTCAAAGCAGGAACTAGAGCTAGGAACTGGTGTGGGGGCCATGGAGGAACACTGCTTGCTGGTTTACTCTTCATCCTTTGCTCTGCCTGCTTTCTTATACAGCACCTACCTGCCTGGGGTGGCACCACCAAAAGTGGACTAGGCCTTCCTCTATCAATTATTAATCAAGAAAATACCTGACAAGCTTGCCTATAGTTCAATCCTATGGAGGCATTTTCTCTACTGAGAGTCTCACTTTCCAAATGACTCTAGCTTGTGTCAAACTGACATAAAATGACCCAGGACAGATGTGTATTTAGATATTTTCATATTTTCTCATATTAATGAGTAAACACTTCAACCAGGCATGGTGCACACATTTGTAATCCCAGAAACAGGAAAGCAGAGGCAGAAGGATCCCTCAGCTTTGGCTACATAGTGAATTTCAAAGTCAACCTGGGCTTCAAGAGACCCTATTCTGTTTCCAAACACTTAAATTTATGTATTTACTTTTTTTTACATTTAGAACCTAGAGACATTTCCTTTTTTTTTTTT
>LOEQ01001071.1:42230-52494 GCA_001685075.1 Bramus lutescens
TTGTCTCTGTGCATGCTGTTCCCTTGTCATTCATTCCCTCTGAACTCTAAAGCAGAAGTGCCATCTGTTGGAAAGCTGCTTCTCACTGTCCATGATGAGGTAGATGGTGCTCTTCTCTGAGATCCTAAAGCAGCTCATCCACATTTTGACCACATGCACGCACGCACGCACACACACTCTACAGGCTCTACATAAGAGGGGGAAAGAGTGGTCTTTTATTATCTACCTTACTCCATTTACTATGATGATCTGCAGGTCCACTCATTTTCCTGCAAAAGAATGACCTTTTCTTCTTTATAGCTAAATAAAATCTCACTGTGCACTTGCACTATATTTTATTTATATGTTTATCTGTTGATGAAAATCTAAGCTGATTCTATAAGTTGGCCATTCTGAACAGTGGTGCAATAAGCATAGGTAGAGGGTGTGGTAGTTTGAATGTAATTGTCTTCTATAAGCTCACAGGGAGTGGTACTACTAAGAAGTCTGCTTTGTTGGAGTAGGTATGGCCTTGTTGGAGGAAGTGTGTCATGGTGGGGACACACTTTGAGGTCTCTTTTGCTTAAGCTTTGCTTAGTGTCACAGTCTCTTTCCTGTTGCCTGCAAGATGTAGGACTCCTTCTCCAGCACCATGTCTGCCTGCACACTGCCATACTCCCCACCATGATGATAATGGACTGAACCTCTGAAACTGTAAGCCAGCCCCAATTAAATGTTTTCCTTTATAAGAGCTGCCATGGCCATGGTGCCTCTTTACAGCAATAAAATACGTAACTAAGGCAGGGAGTATCTCTACATTATGCTGACTTAGATCCTTTGAGTATCTTCTCAGGAATATATAAGTGAGTCATAAGGCAGTTCTATTTTTAGTGTTCTGAGAGGCATCCATACTGATTTCCAAGTGGCTGGAATAATTTACAACATCTCTAGCAATGCTGATCCCATCTCCTCCCCATTTTTCCAACACTTACATTTATTTTCTTAAAGAAAAATCTGCCTTTCAAGTCAGCTGTTCCTCTCTCCCCACTGCTTCTCTATTCTCTGATAAAGGCTTGTTATCTCTCAAATGACTTCATGTGGCAGCTCATAAGCAGTTTCTAGCTCTAATATCCCAACCCCAAATTTAATGAGATCCCACAGCCAGGCTTCCTTCAAGTTCTCTCTGAAGCATTTTCTGAACTGCTCTCCATGGTACCAGAGTCACTCTAGTTTCTGCTTCCACTAATAAACAAGGGCTGGGTGCTGGGTACTAGGATGTAGCTCAGTGGGAAAATCCTTACCTAATATGCTCAAACCCTGGTTTGAACCCCAGCACCCCACACAATAGTACGCTGACAAACTGACTTAATGTTGCCTCTGCTTCCTCTAAGGCTACTGAGATGCAGCTTGTCTGAGTGAACACTGCCACAGGAGGCCTGAGCAATGGCTGTCACTTTAACTAAAAAGCCTAAAGCATTTACTATCTGGCTCCTTAAGAAAGCACTTGCACAGCCCTGGAATATATTTTGTTTTATGTCTATATTTTACTTATGTGCTTATTTACATTAATAACTGAACTTCTCTCTGACTCTGAGACAGGCTCTGTTTCTAGAGAACAGGCACATTATCTCACTGAATTTCTATGACATTAACGAAGGGGTAGCTATTGCTATTTCTCCTTTATATGTAAGGAAACTAAGTTTTATCATCCTTGATCTGCACTTTTTTAAAGACTGCCTTTTATTTTTCTCATTATGTGTATGTGCGTGCCTGCATGTGGGTGTGTGCCTGTGAGTGCAGGTTCCTATGAAGGCCAGAGGTGTCGGATCCTCTAGAGCTGGAGTTGTAAGTGGTTTGGAACTGTCTGATGTGGGTGCTGGGAACTGAACTCAGAGGAAGAACAACAAGTACTTTTAATTGTGAAACCATCTCTAGAGCCCCCCGGATCCACATTCTTTTATTTTTTTGGGGGGGGGGTTCAAGACAGGGTTTCTCTGTGTAACAGCTCTGGCCATCCTGGAACAAGATTTGAGGCCAGGCTAGCCTCAAACTCACAGAGATCCACCTGCCTCTGCCTCCAAGTGCTGGGATTAAAGGTGTTCACCACCACGGCCCGGTTAAGTTCTTCTCTCTAAACTGACTGACCCACCTCTTATCCCCCTCAGTGCCCTACAGTAACACCATGCTGCTTTTGTGTCAGGTCTAAACTCCAAAGCCCTTTGATTGGCTTTAAGTCCCATAATCTGGGACAACTATAACAAGAAAATTTTAAAAAGCTTAATAATGTTCCACTTCTATTTCAGAATTGACTGTCTCCTAAGTATTGTGATCCTAACTGAATACATATAATAAACTAAGTTGCTCCCAGAACTTACCTGCCATCACGTGACCTGTGGAGGCTGCCATGGTAGCTGCTCACTTTGCTGTGCACACTCCCTGCTTTGCTTCTCTGATCATCCACCATGGCCAGCTGAGTTGAAGAAGCATGTGTGGATGTTCCTTGAGTGGAAGTTCCTCTTGATTTTCTTATAATAGGAGTATTCGGGTCCCTCAGGAGCGACTGGGCAAAGTCAGGTTCCTGGAGCACCTGCCGGCTCTCATTCACTATTCTACACACACAACAGGAAGTGTAAGATACAAACAGTCCTACAGATCAACAAACAATACTGCTATGCAATACTGGTTGATGCCAGTCTTGAAATTAATTGTTCCCAAATTACGTCTTTAGG
Source organism: Bramus lutescens (assembly GCA_001685075.1). NCBI lineage: Eukaryota > Metazoa > Chordata > Mammalia > Rodentia > Cricetidae > Bramus > Bramus lutescens. Next base: position 44,939 of record LOEQ01001071.1, read on the forward strand.
ACCAATTTGAGGTAACAATTTTGGCAGAGAATACAACAAAAATCTCTGTCAAAAAGTGGGCTTGATGCCAGTAATCCTAGCATCTGGGATGCTGAGATAGAAGGTTCAAGTTCAAGGTTATCTTCAAGTTCAAAGACAACCTAACCTACATAAGACCTTGTGTCAAAACACAACAACAAAACAAACCCAATGCATTCTGCCCTAAAGTGGTGTGACAGAGAGCCTGTGTTAGAGTAAGAAAATCAAGATTGTAGCTGTAGTTCCAATTTTGTGAGCACACAGGTGATCTCAGCAAGTTACTATTCTGTTTTTCCTTCATTTTATCTATGAAATAAAGGCCGACAGGTTATTTCTAAAAGGTCCCTTGCAGCTAACGACACTGTGATTTTTTTAAGTTCCAAAATACTTTAAAAAATAATTATAAGATAGAAAAGTTTTCTTTCATGCTTTGCAGAAGTAATAATGACTTCACGGTAACTGGATACAACTTTAATTTGCAAGAGCAGTTTAAGGCTCCATCCTGACTTGGTGGCAGGAATAGTCATCTAGTGTTAGAACAAACCTGAGTGGTCAACCTTAGGACAAAGTATTATGAAGAATTAAATTAAGCAAATATTCAATGAAGTCATCAACAACTTAAAGGGACAAATTATCAAAAGTAAGGGCTTTTAAATGTTATGAAGGGATGGACAGTATATATACTGTCATTATGTGCATTATGATGAACAAAGCAATAACTGAATTAACAAAAATCTAATTAAATCATTGTAAAATGTCTGTGAGAATGAGTTAAAGTTAAAATTGAATGACTTAATTAAAAAAAAGGCAACCCCAACATGTAAAGATTTCATCATATATTGAGAAAGTATGTGTAAGTTTTTGAATTAACAGGGTTGTTAAATTTCCTGTTGTTTACGGTGTTGGATTGACAGGTGGAAGATAGATAATTGATGAGTACTTTACACTTCTTCCTTTAATCCACTTAATGCATTCTTGACATTTAAAGTTATAATAGATTAGCAATAGATGATGAATAAGTTCTTACAGAGAAAACATGCCTCCTTCAAAAGCTGCATCATATTTAATGAACACACCAAGAACCACTAGTTTTCCTTTTTTCCAAGACAAGATTTCTCTGTTTAACAGTCCTGGCTGTCCTGGAACTCACTCTGTAGACCAGGCTGGCCTTGAAGTAAGTCACAGACACTGGCCTACTTCTGCCTCCTAAGTGCTGTGATTAAAGGTGTGTGCCACCACCACCTGGCTAACTAGAAATATTTTCATTAAAATCAGGAATATTATGCTATCTATTACCATTATTCTTAATTAACTCTCTCAATAGCTTCAAACTACAATTAAATAAAAGAAAGAAACTGAGGTTATAAACTTTTAATGTGTACTAAATTAGAATGGAGCAACAGTCTATCTTTTCAAACGTTTGACAGACCTGGAAAAGCAACGGAAAACCTCAAATAGAAGCTGAAGTTACATTGAACAGCTGTGTGGCTGTGGCCAATTATTCAAGCTGCACTTAGTATTCTCATCTGAAAAGAGATGAGAATACACACCAACCTTCACAAGGGAGTCAGGAAGGCCAGGTCAGGAAGAGAAAAAACATCCATTTGTTTTCAATTTCAAAAAATTCATACTTTAAATGTTCTGCAATGCTTGGCCTTCCTTCCTTACTAAAGATTCGAACACGGAAGCATTTATATGGCTCTACTCAACTGAAATCAATTTTTTAGTTGTCTGTTTGTTTATATTTGTTTTTACTTAAAATGGTATCTTCCTTTCTTGCCCAGTCTGGCCTCGAACTCCTAATCCCCCACTTCAGCCTAACCAATAACTAGGATTATAGGCACGCGCCACTGTGTCCAGCTAGTTTTTCATTTTAAAGTCATGCTACTGTGCTGAGTGTTTCTAGTCACTGCTAATAGCCACAATCTTGTTATAATACTTCTCCCAGTCCAACACACAGGCATGTACGCACACACACATGCATGCACACGAGAGCTATTAATACTACGAGAACTTGTTAACTTACTCTTTTTTCCTACGACCATGGAAAAAACTGGCCCATTCAAAGCACGTCTTTTTGCTTCCAACCCAAAATATAGAGGGAATCCCGACTATGAGAGCCATCAGATACTTCATCAGAAAGAGAATCAGGTCTGGACGACTCATCTGAGTAACCTACAGGGAGGGAAAGAAAATCACCTTACATGTGTTTATCTATTAAAGGCAAGTATAATAATTATAAACACAACAGACAACAATGAAATCAGGTTACAAACTTAGTATCCTCATTTCTATGGATAATTTTCTTGGATCCTCAAAAGAGCAGCAAGTACTCTTAGTTGAGCCATCTCTCCGACCCTCTATCTTTTATATTCTTGATTAATTTTCTGTACACCCCCTCTTAAGTTTTAGCAGAGATACACTAGACACTCACATGACTGTGAACCTGCCAATTCTTATTCTGTCATCTGTCACTTTGTATCTTGCTAGTAAGGGGATGCTCTAGCCTTCTGTCTCACTTTGTTAATGTTCTTTCACCTTACAAAATTGTTCATCAGCTATTTCTTAACCATCCCAACATGTTTACAAGGATTCCCCAACACCTCTTCATAGACTGTTTCGTTCCCAGCAAGAACTGTTTGTGCTAGCTGTGCCTTTTAAAAACAATGTGTAGTTTACCACTGAAATGTAAACTCCATGAAGATGAAGGTTTACTTACTCTCCAAGTGTTTTATTTCCAGGGCCTTAAGCGGTGCTAGACACATGAGTGATAGTCAGTAAATACATATGTATTTAAATATATACTTATACTTTTAAAACTTTTTAGATAGGGTCTCACTCTGTTTCCCTGGCTGATGCAGACTCCCTCCATACATCAGGCTGGCCTCAAACCCAGAGATCCACTTGCCTCTACCTCCTTAGAACTGGTATTAAGAGTGTGTGCCACCACACCTGGCTACTTATGCTTGGTTTTATTAAGAAGAAATTACAGTTAAAAGCCTGGTGGTGGTGGCTCATGCTTTTAATCCCAGCAGTCAGGAGGCAGAGGCAGGTGAATCTCTGTCTACAAAGCAAGATCCAGGACAGCCAGGACCATTACACAGACAAATCCTGTTTCAAATCCCCAAAAACCAAAGCCGCCCCCCCAAAAAAAATTACAGTTAAAATTATTCAGCAACACATCCTCTTCACAAGACAGTGCTCCCTTCCACAGCTACCTAGTTTTGAAATATTCAGATATCACAAAAATATTATCATTACTAACAATGCCTACAACTACTTACGACTTCTCCCTTCAGGTTTCCTTCTTTTCCCAATAATACAATGCCCAACTTCTTGGGTATGGTATACCAAACATTTGTCTAAAAACATCTCTGTCCATTAACCTTGAGTGGACATACAGCACAGCGATGCTAATATCAGTTACTACCTGAAAGTCCACTGTCTGCGAAGTCCTGCTGTTGCTGGAGAAACCCCTACCTTACTCTGGAGACTTTTGCCTCTGGTAGTCTTCAACTTTGCACTCAATACTCCTTATTGTCTTTTACTTATGCTAGTATTCTGGCTGTTGCTTTAACCAATTTTCTTGTTGCTGTTTTTTCAAGACAGGGTTTCTCTGTGTATTCCTGGGTATCCTGGAACTTGCTTTGTAGACAATGCTGGTCTCAAACTCAGAGATTCACCTGCCTCTGCCTCCCAAAGTCTGGTATTAAAGGTGTGTGCCATCATGCCCAGTTTCAATGTATGTTTTTAAATATTTGCTTATTTTATGTGTATGGTGTTTTCCCTGCATGTATGTCTGTGTGCCACTGTATGTCTGGTTCCTACACAGACCAGAGGATGGCACTAGATCTTGGGGAGCTGGATTATATGCTGTCATGTAGGTACTGGGAACTGAACCCAGGTCCTAAGCAAGAGTCGCAGGCTCTTTGCCACTTCTCTGAACCATCTTTCCAATCCCACAACGTATTTTTTAAAGGAAGATTTTCTTGAAATATTAAGGAACAAATGTCTATTTCATAAAGAATGACAATAAATAGTTACAACAACACTTGTACCTAGCAAATGTTCAATGCTATGTCTCATGGAGCACAGCAGTCTCCCATATAAAACTGGAGAGATGGCTCAGCAGTTAAGAGAACCTGCTGATTTCAGTTCCTAGCACCCATTCTGGGGAGGAAGTGGTCATAAATGCCTGTAACTTCAGCTCCAGAGGATCTGACACCCTCTTCTGGTCTCTTCAAGCACCCACACACATGGTATATACTCACCCAGAAACAAAAATAAAGCTTAAAAAAGATACTGTGATGAAATAAAACTTGAAGACTATATTCTCCTCTTAAAGGATCTTTACATTAGTCTGCTGATGTTTCTGAAAAGTCCTGCAGTAAGGAAGATATTTACTACTTTTTTTCCTAAGATAATAGACGATGAAGAGTTGGAAAGGGCAAATTCTAGGCATTGTCTTATAGTCTATGAACCTCTTCATCTCAGAAAACCTTTTTATTTGTTTATGTTTTGTTCTGAAACAATGTCTTTTAACACGGGACACCCTTGAACTAACACACATTCATTCTCCCTCACCCTCTGGCTCCACAGCATTTGGTGGGTTTTGTTTTGTTTTGCTTTGTTTTTCCATACAGAGTTTATGTAGCTTTGGAGTCTGCTCTGTACACCAAGCTGGACTTGAACTCAGATCACCCTGTCTCTGCCTTCTGAGTGCTGGGATCAAAGGTGTGCACCACCACCTCCCAGCAGCCTCTGTTTTTTCACTCTGAAGCCCAAGCTGGCCTTGAACTTGTGGCAAACCTCCTCTGCCACCTGAGTGCACAGTGCATGGGTGAGCTACCACGCACATTTGCCTTCCTTAACTTCCTAAGTACTAAGACTACAGGTGTGTGTCACAACATCCTGGCTGGGAAAACTACAGCATAATGAGACACTAATTTTTATGTCTACTTTTCTTGTCTTCTCCATGATTCAGAAATCCACTAAGCCAATTAACATGTACATTGACCATGGTTGTACGTACCCAGAGAAAGAGATGAGAAGGGGAATTTCAGAGAAGTGGAGTACAGCAAAGAATGATGTGGCTAAGAAATATGCTTCAAATTACATTTTCTTATAGCCAATGAATGCTCAAATGAGGACTGATCAGAAAAAGATATTGAACTGTAGAGAGGTGACTTAATTGGCTAATAGAAAGAGGGGCTAGAGAGATCCCTTAGAAGTTAAGAGCATTGGCTGTTCGTCCAAAGGGCCTGGGTTTGATTCCTTGTACCCACATGATGGTTTACAACAATCTATAACTGCAATTCCTGGGAATTAGATGCTCTTTCCTGGCCTCCGTGGGCACTAGGCATACACACAGACATACATGCGGCAAAATCACTCATATACATAAATAATAGTAATAAGGAAATTTAAATAATAATACAATGAGGCAGACAATGGATAACCTTAGAATATATAACTGGTCAAATTGCAAACAAGGAAGTGCATTGGGAGAGCTCAACAGAAATCATATAATTCCTAGAAGTGCTGTGGCTGTCAAGTACTGGATTGAGCAATATGTCTTCAAAAATCACTTGAAAAGTTAAATGCCTTGAACTTGTGACTATAAGGGAATGATCATCTGAAGTTGGAGTAAATACTCATAGACTCTGTGCAAGCCTTTCATTTTGTAGATATGGAGTCAAAATATAGGGAGGCAAAACCACCCACCTGAAGGTTAAATTTATTTGCACCTTCAGTCATTCAAATTTTGAGTGTTACTATGTCCCACAGCAGATGAGTTAGAGAATTTTGCACGCTTATTGAATTTCCATTCTAGGGAGAGGTATGGTAGAGTGCTGCTAATACACAAGGAAACGAGGAACTCTTAGGCATTTAGGGAGCAGTAAAACAACTAAGGCAAGATAAGGAGCAAAGCAGAGAAGAGCTGGGGTAGGAAATGATGGAGAGGGATTAGAAATTATCAGAATGGCCAAGGCCTCTCCATAGGCATGACACATTAAGTAGGGGTTGAGGGTGTATTTTGGAGTGAAAGTATTTCAAACAGAAACAATGATAATGATAACCCTAAGGAAAATTTGTTACTTCTGAAGAAAAACAAAGTGGCCAGTAAAGCTAAAGCCAGCTAGAGCCAAGCATCCAAGGAGGGGAATGGCAGGAGATACAAGCAGAGAAGTAGCAGGAACCAAACGATGTCTGGTCCTACAGGCAATGATAAGAATACACATTTTATTCCAGTACTACAGGAAGCCATTGAAGGGCTTTGTTCAAAGGGGCAACCAAGTTCACTCGTGTTTTCAAAAGATTATTCTGGCTACCATGCTGAAACAAGCTGTAGAAGAGCGAGAGCACACTCAGATGGCCACTGCCTGAGTAGATGAACACTTGGTCAAGGGAGGAAGTGGAGGTTATACAAAGCTAGTAGGTAGAATGCAATGCATGAGAGGAGACAAGGCTCGAAGACGCCTCCAAATTAAGTGTCTGAGCAACTGGGGAATGCAAATACCACTCAGGGAATGGGGGGAACCTGGGGTGAGATATAGGAAGTAGGTTTTAGGAGAAATATTAAAGAGTTATAAATAAGCTAAGATGCATGTCTAAAACACGGGAAGATTAAGACTATGCAAAAGTGAGGGGGGGGCGACAGAAGACAGACAGGAGGTCCTATTTTCCAAGTTCTTTCCTCTAGTGTTTTATGCTGTATAATACTGTCTTTTATAAATCAACATTATTCACAGAATGGAAATGTTTAAATTAAAGGGAAGGAGTGCTAAAAACAAAATCAGTAATACCCAAAGCAACCACAAAAACCATCAGTCATGCAAGCAGCACACAGGAGATTTGAAGGAGAGCAGGGACGCAGCATTGAACAGTGTATTACAAGATTCCAGTAAAACCCACAATTCCAGAGGAGACAAGTCAGCACCTGTGTATGGTAAGGGTAAAGCAAGACAGTGACTCAAGAAATATGCATTGTGAGTGTTGGAGCAGAAGTCCAAGACACCAAGGGGAGGAGGTCAAGTGAGTGCTCTAAAAGGAGCCTCCCTATGACTGAGGAAAAGAGCTGGAGAATGCATTACTTGGTTATACATCAGAGAACACAAAAATACTGAGGGTCTGTATTATATACACATGATACACAGGGTAAAGCTCATCAAAAAATGTACTTAAATAAAGGAAAAGGAATATATGCTCAATTTTACTTAAAATAACTCTATATTGAAGTGAATTAAGTTTTTCTTAAAGAAAACAAACTTGAAAAATAAATCAATCCTTATATAGTAAAGGGGAAAAAAGAGATGCACTACATTGTTTTTTTTTCTTTCATAAAGTTATTGAAAACATCAGAATCTTTCTGATGTTATAAATATAACTTGCCTTAAGTTGTTTCTGGTGCAGTGATAAAATACCCTCACCAAAAACAAGCAAAAGGGCTGGAGAGAAGGCTCAGAGGTTAAGAGCATTGCTTGCTCTTCCAAAGGTCCTGAGTTCAATTCCCAGAAACCACATGGTGGCTCACAACC
>LOEQ01001071.1:86841-96995 GCA_001685075.1 Bramus lutescens
GGACCTTTGGAAGAGCAGGCAATGCTCTTAACTGCTGAGCCATCTCCCCAGCCCCCATCTTCACTTTCCTAGTGACTCTAGACAATTTAGAAACAGACTCTGGAATAGAATTAAAATCTGTACACCATGCATTGTGCAGCAACTTACAAATCTCTCATTTAATCCTAAAAAGCCCGTCTAGGTTTTTCATTATTGTTATTTTGAATAAGAAAACAAGATGTAGGAATGTTAGGTGATCTGTCCAAAGTCTTACTCATATTGCATGACAGAGTCAAAAGCTGAACCTAAGTATGAGCATCTTTATGACTTGTTTCTTGCTTCCAAAGAAATGATGACTTTACAATTAATATAGGGCACTTCTAGTTCAGTCTTCAGCACACAGCAAAGACTATTACAACTGTGATGCCAGCAGACAATATCCCCTTTCATATATCCTAGTCTCATGGTCTAAGACAAATCTTTCTCTTTATTAGAAAGACCTTGAAAGGAAGAACAGAAAATATTTTGTTCAATCTCTATAGCATCACCAAATATTCGGAAAATACAACATGCCTGATATACTCTGAAATCTATGAATAATGATCTTTCTAGAAAATTTACCAGATTGAAACAATGAATGTGTTTTGCTATAAAATGCAGAACTCCAAATGCAGATTCTGAAAGCACTGTCAAACTGATTAAAATACAAGTTGTCCAAATTATATTACAAGACCATGTTAATATAAGAATATGGATAGCCAGGGTGTGGTGATGCATAATTTTAACCCCAGAATTCAGGAGGCAGATGGAGCTCTACTGAGCTTCTGGCCAGCCTGATCTAGACAGTAAATTCCAGGCCAGCCAGGGCTACATAGTGAGACACTGTCTCAAATAAATGAGTAGCAAAAACCATCACTTAGAGAGTGTTTGCTATGTACTAAGTACTCTATAGGCATATTTTAATTTTGTACTATGAAAGATTATATAATTATTATTAGCCTTCTTTTATTTTTCTTTTTAAGCAGGGTCATACACAGCCCAGGCTGGGTGCCACCTCATCCTTTAAAGGAGAACTGTTATGAATTCCTGATCCTCCCTCCTCTATCTTCCAAGTGCTGGGAGGATAGGCTTGTACCACCACCATACCTGCTGGTGGTGTTACGAGAATCAAAGGAACTAGGGTGGCAAAGTTCACACAAATTGCCACAGTGACACTGCTAGAGTTCCAATGCTGGGTCGTCCAGCTCCAAAGCCCATACTCCTCATCAGACTGTTTGCTGTCTCCCCATTTCTATCTAGAAAATATATCTTTGTTCTCAAATCTATTACAGACAGACACATTTAAACCTAGGAACAACACAATTTCTGAGGCAAATATATTAAGAAGTACCCGAAGAATTATCCTAAGAAAAATTCAAGTAAGGCAACACACGTTCATAAAATTCTGAACCATCAAGAACAGAATTCATATAACAAAACCTTTCTCATTGCCTGAAAGGTACTCTTAAATTGATGTGTTCCTGACATTACCAGGAAATCATCTTGATATTAAACAAGATATATAAAACACTGTGAACCTAAAGAAAAATTCAGTCTTTAAAAAAATACATTATATTCCATACTCAGCTAATGTGGTGGTTTGAATAGGTATGGCCCCCATAGACTCATTTGTTTGATTGCATGACCTAGAGAGAGTGACACTATTAGGAGTTATAGCCTTGTTGGAGGTGTGTCACTGTGAGGGCAGGCTTTAAGGTCTCATATGCTCAAGGCATAGCCAGAGTGGGACACAGTCCACTTCCTGTTGCCAGCTGATCAAGATGTAGAATTCCCAGCTCCTTCTCCAGTGCCATGTCTGCCTGCATGCTGCCATGCTTCTCACCATGATAATAATGGACTAAACCTCTGAACTATAAGCCAGTCACAATTAAATGTTTTCCTGTGGTCATAGTGTCTTTTCACAGCAATAGAAACCCTAAGACAGCTACTGAAATATATGTAATATTTTTCACACTCTACTATTTATATAGTTATTTATTATTTAGAAAAAGAAATATAACCTTTGAAGAGGTATAATAGCATGTTTCAGTGTTTCAAATTTCTTTGTAAAAACATATCTAAAAATAAAGTCAAGAGTAGAATTTCTCCAAACACAAATTATTCAATCTATTATAGTATGAGCCAAGCCATATAAAATTTCAAACATATAAGATATAATTAAAAACAGCAATCTTTTCCTATTGTTTATATCAAACAGATTATGTGGGTCATCAGGGCACTATAGATTATTTTCTGGAATGTCAAACAGTAGCTCAAGTCTTACCTCCATTGCTAAAGCTGCTGTCTGTTGGTCATAATGGTTCAGAAGATTAGGCATGAAGGTAGTATTATAAGGCAAATCTTGGCACATCCTCAAGGTAATAGGTTCACAAGAAAATAAACTGTGCCCACCTATATGTCCCACAAACACAGTCAAGAGCCAAAGATAAAAGACAACCCAACTCATAGCCATTCTTCCTAGATCTGAATGAGACTCGGATAATCAGATCCACTCAAGATGTGTTTTTGACCAGTGTACGCTTGCAGGTCTCAGCTTGAAAGCACCCCTCTGTATCTGTTAGGTTCTTCAAACAGTTAAAAACTCCTTGTAGTGTCAGAGGTTTGTTAACCTGGTCTCACAAAAGGCATTTGTTTTTGGTTTCACAATATTGGAAAATGACATCATCTTGTATCTTCTTTTCATTTTATTACATAGGGCACATCTGGCCAGCATATCAAGTTGATCAACCACATTCCCAAATCACAGATTCCATCTTAGGAGGAGAGTAATTTCTTCCTTGTTAAAATATCTGAAAAGTATTGAAAATGGGAAAGTTAATTACTTCTCAAAATACTGCAGACTTGACATTAAAATATTTGATAAGACATCAAACTGATCTAATAAAGAAAACACAGGGGTATTCACAAAGTAATAGTTTTTTCTATTTTATCATATGATATATTCACTAAAAATATTTTCAAATAACACTTAAAGGCTAATTTTATAACCTAAGTTGTATATTTAACACATGTTGGAGAATTCTGTCACAAGATGTAATTGCTCTATTTTGAATATTTTTTCCTTTGCTCCAAACTCTGTTTAAATGATATTTGTTGTAAACTAGATTGTAGAATTTCAAAGTTATTATATGTGTTTTGGTGGCTAGCAGTACATTTTTATATTAACTGACTTGGTAGAAAGTAGCTGTGAAAGGTCTGGGAAGAGATTAAACCTCTTATTAATTCAACATTGTAAACACTGTCAATTAACCCATACTTTTTTCTGAAGATTTGAACATCACTTCTCAAACACAGGAATCTTTGAGTAAATTATGAGATAATGTATGCAAAAGAGTAGCATCAAGCATCAAGAGTTTGGGGTACTGAATTGCAGTTGACAAGGCTACTCTATCAGCTAATACTGAACTAAAAATAGATGGTTCTAAAAGTACCATCAGCCAGTTTTGCCAATGTTACATTATTTTAGATTGCAAAAAAAAATTAAGATCACATATATTGCCCTAGAATCTTAAACACATGACCAACAAATGGTCACCACAGAGCCTAACTGTGTAGACAAGCCAGAGTAGGGTGAGGAATGATTCCAAATTACCACTTCCACTGAGCTACCTAACTCCCCTGAAGAGAGACAAATTGCTTAAGGACCACTGCCTAAGGACTACCTCCTAAGGACTACCCATAGTTACAAGTGTCCGATACATCAGGTCTTGAGAAATGCTATGATAAAAACAGAACAATTAAAAGAAAAGCATGGGAGGCTGGAGAGATGGCTCAGAGGTTAAGAGCACTGATTGTTCTTCCAGAGGTCCTGAGTTCAATTCCCAGCAACCACATGGTGATTCACAACCGTCTATAATGAGATCTGGTGCCCTCTTCTGGCATGCAGGCACACATGCAGGCTGAATACTGTATACATAATAAATAAATAAATCTTTTTTAAAAAGCATGTTTATATATAATAATCTACCTAAAACTAATTTAATAAGTGGATATAAAGAATAACTAATAGGGCTAAAGAGATGGCTCAGGGCTTAAGAGCACTTGTTGCTCTTACAGAAGACTCGTTTGGGTCCTAGCACCCACATGGTAGTTCACAACTATCCATAACCCCAGTTCCTTGGGATCCAATGCCCTCTTCTGAAGGCACCAGGCATGCACATGGCACACAGACATACATGCAGGCAATTACTCTCACACATAAAATAAAAAACATTTTTAAAAAGAGTAATAGAAAACATTCCAAAGAACAAAAGAAGTACAAAAGGCTAACAAACACAAGATGTGATATTTAGCTTCACTTAAAAACTGCAAATAAAAAAGACAAACATAATACTTTTGCCAATCAAATGTTCAAAAATAACAATGACACCAGGCGGTAGTGGCGCACGCCTTTAATTCCAGCACTTGAGAGGCAGAGGCATGTGGATCTCTGTGAATTTGAGGCTGGCTTACAGAGCTAGCTCCATGGCAGCTAGGGATGTTATACAGAGAAACCATGTCTTGAAAAAAACAACCAACAAACAAAATACAATAACAGAACAAAGTTTGACATGTATTACAGGGAAAGGTTATTTTCAACATTTTGAAATACTTTGGATAAGAATGTAAACTAATTGATACTTTAAAAAAATGGCTACTTATGGGGCTAGAGAGATGGCTCAGTGGTTAAAAGTACATGCTGTGGGGACCACAGAAGAGGGTAGAAGGGAAGGGGAGAGTGAGGGAGGGGAGCAGAGAAAAATGTACAGCTCAATAATATCAATAAAAAAATTAAAAAGTTTTAAAAAAGTACATGCTGTTCTTCAAAAGGATCTCAGTTCAAATTCCAGCACCTGCAAGTGGCTCACAACCACTTCTAACTCCAGTTCCAGGGGATTCAACACTCTCTGCTGTCTTCTGCAGGACTGCAAGCACATGGTACACATATGTACATATAGGCAAAACACCCATACAGATAAGTCATTTTTAATGGCTATTTATACCAAAATCCCTTAAATGTACATATAATTTGATCCACCAAACCTATTCATAATTTGTTTCAGAAGCATACAAGTGCATATGGTATATAACTGAAACATTAGCATAGGTAATTTGTAACAATTAAAAAAACTGAAAATAACCTTAAAAATTATCAATAGGGATTTTGCTAAATAATGTGGTATAAACACACAATGGAATATTACATAAACACTGAAAATGATGAACATGACTTAGAGCACACCACAGTGGTCATGTATACTTAGCATGCACAATGCCCTGTGTTCAATCCCCAGCACTGGCCTTTCCTTCCAAAAGATGAACATGGATTGTATTTACTGACATAATAACATAACAGTGATAAGCTAAACAATTATGACTGGCAAAATGGCTCAGTAGGTTAAGTGCTTGTGTTTCATGAAGATCTGAGCTTAAATTTCCAGAACCCACATAAAGCACATATCTGTAATCCCAGCATGCCTACAGGGAGATGGGAGGCATATAGGAGGAGAAAGGAGATTCCTTGGAAGTCTGAGAGCCAGCTAGCCTGGCATATACAACAGTAAGCAAAAGACTGCCTTAAACAATGGAGGGCAAAAACTGACATCCAAAGTTGTCCTGACTGCCACACATGCACCACTACATGAGTACTCTTATATTTACACATGTAAACACACATACACACAAAATCTTTTTTTTTTTTTGAGGTAGGTTCTCACTCTGTAACCCCAGCGAGCTTTGAATTTACAGAAATCCACCTGCCTGTGCTTCCCATGGACTGGAATTAAAGGCCTCTGGCACCACATACAACCTAACACAAAGATGTTTTTTATATCAGTAAAGAAAACACTATGCATATATAACTTCACTTCTGTCAGTAAAGCATATATTCAAAAAACAAACAAAAAACCCACAGATATTTCAGTTAGACGTGGTGGTACACACCTATAATTCCAGAACTCAGCAAAAGGATTTTAAATGGAGAACACTCTGGGCTACATGGTTAAGACCATCTTAAAGGGGCAGAAAATAATAAGTGCTCTATAGAATTTTATGAAAGACCTGATTTTACATTTTGTATATAAGGCAAGTAACTCCTCAAATCTACCAATGTGTATTGACTGGCAGACAAAAACAAATGCTACTTGAACAGTTTATTGCTGGTAATTAAAGCACCAAGTCAAGAGATACACCACTTGTATTACTACAGGTAGTAGGAAAAGCAAAGTGATAATTTAGTATGATTTAAATGGATTTTTCAGGTCAGCCAGATAGCTCAGCTCATCAGGTAAAAGCACTTGCCACTGGGCCTGGTTGACAGGAGTTAAATCCCAAGAATCCATATGACAGGGTGAACTAATTCCTAAAAGTTATCCTCTGATCTCCACATGCATGTTGTAGCACACATATGCACACACACACACACACACACACACATACAACACACACCACCAAACAAAACAAAACTTGTTTTTTAACACAAATAATTCAGGTTACCTGTTACCGCAATCAAATATTGCGTGCACTTTAAAGTACATTGTATACATGCCACATCACCCTCCAACAATGGATTACCTATACATGGGGGCATACACAGGAACATGCACATGGGGACTTGAGGTCAATCTCCAGTGTCTTTCTCAGAATCGCCCACATTGTTTTGCTGAGACAACCAGGTCACTCACCAAGGGCTCTCTGATTCAGCCCGGCTGTCTGGAGAGTCGGTCTCAAGAATCCACCTGTCTTTGGAGCTGGTATTACATGCGTGCACTTTACAGAGGGAATCTCTTTTATGTATGTTCCAGGGATCAGGCCTCATATATACATGGCAAGCACTTTGCCGATTGAGCCATTTCCATAGCCTCTGAAACAACTGTTTCTAATCAGAATCATGAGAATGTGCCATTTTTCTCAAGGTTGGCTCATCCATGGAAAAGCTCTAAGCTGAAGTTTCAGACCTGCAGGAAACAGGTGATTATGAACTCAAAAAGAGCTTGACAAAATACAGAAACCCATTAAATAAAGGTTAACAGTTGTTTGAAGCATTATTTGTATTATCCATTTTGGGGTGGGCAGGAATCTATAGGCCTGCAACAGAATAAAGGAGCCTACTGAGCTAACAGAAGGAGAAAGCAGTTTTGGGCTCCATGGTCCAAGCAAAAATGAATGCCATGACAGTTCATGCATTGTCTGTAAGGAAAGAGATGCACTATGCTCTCCACAGAGCAACAGAAAATAGTTGGAAAATTGACTGTAAATGCTTGGTAACATTCTAGACTAGGGCTAGTCAAGGTTATCATCCAACTTCTGACCCTCCTGCCTCTATCTCTCAAGAGCTGGGATTACAGGTGTGCGTCATAGTGCCCACCACCTACCTCTCTAACTTTTAAATTTCTTTCTGCCATTTACTAATTACAACAAGTATTCTAATCTATTAATGTGCTGAGTGGTATTGCTTAAAGAAATAAACCAAAAAGTACTTCTCAATGCAGAATCAAAAGGAATGGTAGGCATCAAATTTCAATCAGATTTACAAATTACTAAATTCTGAAACTAAGAGGAGCAAAGGATCTTTCAAAAATAACCTGTAAAACTGAAAGTTCAAAGACAGATCTGCTTGCTTGCTTCCCCGGCCCCCATCCCAGTAGACCGAGAGTCCTGCAGATGCCAGTCAAGCACTACCAGCCAAGTTGTATTCCCAGTCCTGAAGATGGACAGATTCTGGCAAAAGGTAAGTAAAATAAGTAAAGGTGAAATTCCAACCACCTTCCCTTTCCAATTAAAGTCTGTTCATCAAAAAAAATAAAAAACAAAAAACAAAATGCTGAACTTCTGTGAGGAAATAGCAAGTCCCAGTGTTTTCCCCTTAACAAGATCGTATGCTTCATAAGCTTTGACTAAAGTATTATTCTGAGAGGTAATTAGTGAGAGACTGGAATGTGTTAAGCTCATACCCTGAGTTACAGTCTTCAAAAGCTTCATTTACTGTGCATTACCTCGGTTCACCGAGGCCAATGGTTACCAGGATGATAAACTGGAAAGGAAAGAAAGTCCATTTTGGACACAAGCAAAGTCTTTGGGAGCCAATGAAGAGTTGTTGTATCCAGCCTTACGAAAACACCATCACTGAAAATTCATTTTCCTTCATCAGAATCTTACTGTATCTGCCCAACCTCAACTGAGTGAAAGAAGGTAACAATGTTCTGAAAACTGTTGCCTACCACCTGACTCCTCAGAAAAATAACATCCACAGAAGCATCAATATACTAATATACTCAGGTTTTTGTTTGTTTGTTGGAGACAAGGTCTCTTTATGTAGTCCTGGATGTCCTGGGACTTGCTATGGAAACCAGGCTAGCCTCAAACTCACAGAGATGCTCCTGCCTCTGCCTTCCAAGCACTAGGGTTGAAGGTGTGCGCCACCACACCTGATCTCACACTTGGAAGTTTAACGTACAAAATCATTGCAGAGTTTTAACAGCAAACTAATATAAAACATAAGTTGGGTGGATTTCCAAACCCCAGAGGTAAACCTGGGAAACAGACAATCTTTTGTAAGCCAAAACCAAAACAAAACACACACACACACATACACACAAACCTCCGCTCATCTTAGATGATAAAGGTTTCATGCTGTACTATACAAAGAATGTGCACGTCACTATTAAATTCCTCTCGGCCTTTCTACTTCAAATATCTCAAGCATGAAACTCCCAAGAAAAATTAACCTGAATACCAAAAACAGAAAATAAAGTTCAAAGAAATATGGAGAAAGAATAAAAGGGACAAGGATGCCACAGTCCCTTTTTATTAATGGAACCTGGTTAGCTTCCTAGGAGATGAGGCGCACACTACCACCAGATTGGGGGGGGGGGCAGGAAAGATGAAACAGAACAATAGACTTTATTTTAAAAAAATACCTATTTTCCTAAGAGTTTCAAAGCACTTGGGAGCAGAGAACACTACACATTGTTTTACTAAGTCCAGCGAAGCATGGAAATTGCTGCAACTGGGTTACAGTGTATCTTTCTTTTTATCCTTCCAAATATTTACACTTCTTTCATTGGCTCCTTAACTCTGAATCTTTTTACATTATGCTGTCTGTGGTTTGATACAGTTCAAGTCAATGTGTTCTGTTGGGGGGGGCAGGGGATATTGATTTGTTTAAAAGTTGGCATGGGAAGCGTGGCTAGAGATCTAGAGGACCTCCCCACCTTTCTTTCTGAGAAAAGGGGTTCACTATGTAGCTAGGCTATTCTGTCCTAGAGCTTGCTTCAGTTCCCGATTGCTGGAATTACCGGCATGAGCCATTATGCATGACTAAGTATCTGCTTCTTAATACAGAGCTCAGGACGTATCCAGTCCTTCTCTAGCCCATTATGCCACCAGCATACCACCGAGGACCCAAGGCTGAGGAGGGAGGTAACATCTTTAAGCTCAGCTGGGTCTTTGTTTCCTTGCTCTCGTGGACTGGCTTTACAAAGTAACCCAATTCCCATCAACGAACATTCCAGATGTACTGAAAGGACTTTTCTACGGGGAGATTTTGAGCTGGTGCGTCTGTTCGGCAGCCTGAAAAATTCAGAAGGATGCTAAAAATTCCCATGTTTCCTTTACACTGGGCGAAAACCGGAGACCTCTCGAGTCTTGGCATTTTTCAACTTTAAGTCTCTTCTGCCTAATTAACGGCACGCGCTTTTGTTCTTTTTCTACCCACAAAAAGGAAGGGAAATGGTAAGAAAAGGGGAGGAGAAAAGAAAAACGAAAAAAGCCCTCTTCTCTTCCCTTGAGGAAGCCTACCTCCAAGAGTCCCAAGGCAGAAGCCGCCTATGGGATGTTTACAGTCTTAACGTCACCCTGATCTCTCAGCGCCTTTATTCCAGAGGCCACCAACTGTTTGTTCATCATCCAGCCGTGGCATCCCGGGGCAAATCCGGCGACCCCGAGTCACCACCACCGGGGCAGCTGGGGAGTGCGCGGAGGAAGGGAGCCGCCGACTTTGCAAAGTGATGGGCAGCACGGGGACAACTTTTGGGCGTTGGGTGGCAGGGGTCGGCCGGGGGCTGAAGGGAAGCAAGCATGCAGCGGCGCCGGAGCCTGGCGCATCGTCCTCCTGCCCACGCCCCCGCGTCGCCGAG
>LOEQ01001071.1:100993-115907 GCA_001685075.1 Bramus lutescens
TTTTAATCTCCGTGCCCAATTTTGGAGCCAGCCTCCTTGGATGCCCTGGCCAATCAAGAGACCACACATTGTTGCCTAAGAGACCCCGGATGCCAGCGACAGGATTTATAGATGGTGATTGGACTGCTGGGAGCGGTGAGGTGGGGGCTGGAAGGAAGCAAAGAAAGCTGCCCTAGCGCAACGATGCCAACCCCAAAGCCAGAGGCTTGAGGAAGGAGGCCGGCAGCTGAGGTGAGAGCAGTGGGTAGGGCAGGAAAAAGATGGAGATTCTGAGAGAGCTCCCTAACTTCCCACAAGCCTTTCCGGGTCTCTTGGGATTGCAGGCTGCTGCAGTTTCAGTGGTTGCTCCACACCTATGAAATTAACAACCAACAATTACGTGCAGGTCAAACATTAGCTTTAAAAGCCATGCATTACAGTGCTTACTCGGTTTTTAACTGGTTGGATATAAGGTGAATTCGCATTTAAACCCACCCATCCTCTATTTCCTGAGAGTGTGTGAAATTCCCCGCGCCTGGCAACATTACAGTGTACTGTGAGTGAATTGTGTGTTAGCAGAGAAACTCAATCCTCATCTTCGTTGTAGCCTCCAAATGAAACCCTGACAGTCTTGAGTATTTTCTCTGTGCCGGGTTCATTATGCTCTGAGTTTTGGTGTGCAATCTTACAAGGTTTATTCCTGACACTGCACCCACCCCCTTCTCCACCACGACATTTCTTCCTTCCGTTGAGTAACAAATACTTATTGAAGATCTTTTATGTACCACAGTGATTGGAATTGAGATACGCAGTGTCAGAAGAACACACAAGCCCAGAAGGGTTTCATGCTACTGTCCTTACAGTGGTCAGGCTGTCAGTGGATCTGGACAGAGTACAGGAAAAGACCGAGTAAGACTGAAACAGTTCTAGTGAGTTGACCCAGATTTCATGTTGAGGAGTTGGGGTCCCACAGCCGTTAGTGAGATTCAAAGGGTTTTGGTGGGTTTTTTTTTTTTGAGTTAAAAAGTGACTTCACTGACTGCTCCTTAAAAACAAACAAATAAAAAACTATTGGGTGTGGTAGCACAGGCCTTTAATCCTACCACAGGGGATGGAGAGGCAGGTGAATCTTTGTGAATTTGAGGCCAACCTGGTCTACAGAGCAAGTTCCAGGTCAACCAGGGATATGAATGGAGACCCTGTCACATAACAAAAACAAAAGCAAGATAAAACAAAACAAATCTCAGGACTCGGACTATAGTTCCATTGGTAGAGGGCTCGTCTAGCATGCTTGAAGCCAGCACTGCATAAGTCAGGTGTGTGGTGCACACTTGTAATCCAGAGCTTGGGATGTGGAGGGAAGAGGATGAGACATTTAAGGCCATCCTTGGCTACATAAGCAATTTTGAGGCCTGCCTGGAATAGGTCCTTCATTGAGTTATTGTGTAATGATGATGGTGTGAACAGGAAATTTCGAAGGCCAGACCAGATCTTAGAGCATGACTCCTGGGTCTCCTGCTTGGCTGTTAAACAGAGCTTGGAGCTGTATATAGGGGATGGGGATCCTGGCCTACTTTCTACAGTTTTATCCCAAGGAACCTGAAGTGTAATGACAGGCAGTCATTAAAAGGCAAAGAGGTCAACGAAAGCACCAGCAACTTGTGTCTCTGGAAGAGGGTGAGACGGTCTGCTTTCTCCTCGTAGACAGGGTCCATCCTTTCTTGTGTGTGTTGTGTGAAAACCTCTGTCTTTTGAGTGGTAGCCAGTGGTCTATTTTGTGAACTTGTGTGTGCTTACAAACTATGTATACTGCTCGTCTTCTGGGGTGGAGGGAGAGAAGAGAATTGAAAAAGGATAATCACAAAGACAAGGCAAGACACCTCCGTTGGCTCACTTCTGTACAACTGTCACCAAGATCTGTGCCTCCTGGCCAGGCCCACCCCCTGGAAACTACAAATGCTCTGCAGAAAGTCTA
The DNA here is from genome assembly GCA_001685075.1 of Bramus lutescens. Taxonomy (NCBI): domain Eukaryota; kingdom Metazoa; phylum Chordata; class Mammalia; order Rodentia; family Cricetidae; genus Bramus; species Bramus lutescens. The sequence continues at coordinate 102,948 of LOEQ01001071.1, forward strand.
ATCAGAAGCGGTTTTCAGATCCAAGGAACCAGCGGGAAGAAAACAGCCTTGCAGGCCCTGAGGGTGTCTCTGAGCAAATCTATCTTATCTTCATTCAGAAACTGTACCCAGAATACAACAAATGGCTTGCCACACACACTGGGAAGCAAGGGAGGTTCTCAGCATTCCGGGGGAAGCAGAATCTTAGCTTCCTGTGATTTTCTCTAGGAAGGAGACTCATCGCCTTTAGTTCAGAGGCTTCAGGACTCTCAAAGGTTTTAAAAGAGCTGCTGAGCTCGGTGACAAATACCAGTAATCCCAGCCCTGGGAAGATAGAAGAGGTGGGGATCTTGAGTTTGAAGGCAGCCTGAACTTTATACCAAGTCCCTGTCTCAAGATAAAAACAAGCAGTGTACAATTTTTACCAGGGCGGATCTGAGCTTGGTGGAGGTGTTTTATATGTATTGTTTGCCTGCTCACCGGCACCTGTATTTCTGGCTGCTAGTTAACGATGCTGCAAGGAAACCATTTCCTGTGCCTTTTGAAACCTAGAGAAAACTGGAGTGACTTAGATAATTAAACATTAGGAGCTGAGAAGAGCCCAAAGGCTGGTCCGAGCCCAAGCTATGGCGGCAGGGTGCAACCAAGGGAAGGTGTTGATTAATGAACCTACCAGGGTGTAAAATATTGGCTCCATCTTCAGCTGTAACTTAAACTTGAGTCAGGGCCTCAGAGATTTCAGATATGGTGAATGGAGAAATCCCATCTCAGCTGAAAAGTAATGCATTAAAAATTTTTTATGCATGTTTTTAAGGCAAAGCGTTATTAGCCTAGGCTGGCCTCTGTATAAGGATGACTTTGAACTTCTGGTCTCTCACCTCTATCTCCTGAGCACTAGTATTACAGGCATGTAACACCATAGCTGGTTTATGTGTTAGTGGGGTTAAACCCAGGGCATCGTGCAAGCTATGTAAGCCCTCTCTACTATCAGTGTTACATCTCCAGCCCAGTTGGTTTTTTATTCTCTCTCTCTCTCTCTCTCTCTCTCTCTCTCTCTCTCTCTCTCTCTTTCTCCCCCTCCCTCTCTCTGTTTTTTCAAGACAGGGTTTCTCTGTGTATCTCTGGGTGTCCTGGAACTTACTCTGTAGACCAGGCTGGCCTCGAACTCACAGAAATCTGCCTGCCTCTGCCTCCTGAGTGCTGGGATTCAAAGGTTTGCACTACTACTGCCTGGCTTCCAGTTGGTTTTTAATTTGTTCAACATTTAATGCTGTAGGGTCATGTATGGAGCCCCAGATCAGGCATTTATAAAGTTGCCTTGGCCACAGTTCTACCTGTGTGGGCAAACCCATCTTCAGAGAGAAGGGAGGGTAGAAACACTGAGGGCAAGTACTGAATCTTCGGTCCATTATAAAATATTCCATCATGGCTCACCAAAGGGCAGGTTTGGGACACTCTATAAGTGACAAGACTGAAAGAGGTTACTAGTTACTCAGGCCACCTGTCCATCAGCCACCTTGTCAAGACCTTTTTCTCTTTTCCAAGTACCATTTTGGAGGTACACATACATAGGATTTAAAAAAAACTGCACAAGAGCCAGGTGGTGGCAGCTCACACTTTTAATCCTAGCACATGGGAAGTAGAGGCAGGCGGATCTCTGTGAGTTCAAGGTCAGCCTGGTCTCCAAGAGCTAGTTCCAGGACAGNCTGGCCTCGAACTCACAGAAATCTGCCTGCCTCTGCCTCCTGAGTGCTGGGATTCAAAGGTTTGCACTACTACTGCCTGGCTTCCAGTTGGTTTTTAATTTGTTCAACATTTAATGCTGTAGGGTCATGTATGGAGCCCCAGATCAGGCATTTATAAAGTTGCCTTGGCCACAGTTCTACCTGTGTGGGCAAACCCATCTTCAGAGAGAAGGGAGGGTAGAAACACTGAGGGCAAGTACTGAATCTTCGGTCCATTATAAAATATTCCATCATGGCTCACCAAAGGGCAGGTTTGGGACACTCTATAAGTGACAAGACTGAAAGAGGTTACTAGTTACTCAGGCCACCTGTCCATCAGCCACCTTGTCAAGACCTTTTTCTCTTTTCCAAGTACCATTTTGGAGGTACACATACATAGGATTTAAAAAAAACTGCACAAGAGCCAGGTGGTGGCAGCTCACACTTTTAATCCTAGCACATGGGAAGTAGAGGCAGGCGGATCTCTGTGAGTTCAAGGTCAGCCTGGTCTCCAAGAGCTAGTTCCAGGACAGGCTTCAAAGCTACAGAGAAACCCTGTCTTGAAAAAAGAAACAAACAGCAAAGCAAAACAAAAACTGCACAAAGTGGGGATGGAGAGATGACTCAGAAGGTAGGATGCTTGGTGCTTTTGTAGAGGAGCCAGGTTCAATTCCCAGCACCCACATGATGGTTCACAACTATCCATGACTCCAGTTCCGAAGGATCCAATGCCTTTTTCTGACCTCCCCAGGCACCAGACATGCACACATGCAGGCAAAACACACCCAATAAAATAAATCTAAGAATTGTTTTTAAGTTGCAGAGCCAGTATTTAAAAAAAAAAAGCTGCACAAGGTTAATTTTTAAAAAGGTTGCAGAAGCAGAAACAACTCACAAAGAAGAGGAAACGGGCAGGTCACTTCTGGGGGAATAGAAGAGCAGGCACAGCACTGTCGCTAATGTTACCCTCAGTGACCACCTCGTGCAGAAAAGGGCAAGCCCATCTGTGACTTGCTCCAATCACCATCTGTTGTCAAGGAAGGGACTACTGGTGGCCCCCAAATGAATAAAAAACCCAGCAACTGAACACCTCTAAAGTCAGCCAACCAGCCAGCAAACTGCACACCAGTGAGGAAAATAATTCCTCAAGGAAATTAAAGTACCTTAATTAAAAGTAGGTAGACTGTATACCAGATAACTAAAAACAGCAGATTTCCCCCAGTAAACACATCTGTCCATCTCCAAAGATATGGCCTTGCCCACTACATCAGTCTACCCTTTGAATGTGTATTAGACTGGAACTCTTTTACCTCCATGCTAAGAGTAGAGGAGGAGAGCTAATTTTCACAAAGAAAAAAATTAGGTGTCTGTTTTGAGATAGGATCTCATAGGGTAGCCATAGCTGGCCTGGAACTCTCTGTGAAGAACAATGTGGCCTTAAATTCAAAAAAATCCCCCTATTACTGCCTCCCAAAAGCTGGGATGAAGGATATGGGTTTATTGTTTGTTTGTTTTATTGTCATTTGTTTTTGTTTTTCCATACAGGCTTTCTCTATGTAGCCCTGGCTGTCCTAGATCAGCCTGGCCTCCAACTCAGAGATCCTTTTGCCTCTGCCTCCTGGTGCTGGGATTAAAGGTATGCATCACCACTTCCTAGCTAAGGGTGTGTTTTATGTTGCACTGTGACTAAATTTGAAGCATTTATCTTTCTGGCCAGCAAACTTTGTTCTGAGCTAAGAATGACTCCAAACATCCATGATCCAGTGGTCTGATCCCTGTACAACTCACTATCTATATGATCTTAGGCAGGGTGGGTAACCTCAGTGAGCCTCATTTTTTTTTCAATGGTCTAAGTAGCTAAAACTCACAATTGCTCCACCAGCTCATTGTAAACTTGTACTGAACATACATATAAAGTCTTTGACATAAGCAAGACTCTTGGTAAATATTCTACTTACCCATACCCTCTTTCAACATACAAAAAAAGTTGTAATTTTTTTTTTTTTAGTTTTCAGAAGGTTTTATAATTCATTTATCCTGATAGGTGTAGTCTTTCTGATGGAAGAATACCAGGTCCTTTCATGATGGCCTTTGCACCTCCAAAAAGCACTGATGGCTCCAAAATGCAGACAAAGATGAGCACCTGGACACCCCTAAACCATCAACTTCTGAATGACCAGGTGAGCAGTCAGAGTATTTTATTATTTGGGTCCGGGGAAGGGGGGAGGTAAAATCCTGATAATCAGAATATGAGCACAAATTGTTGAAGATGGTGCAGTCTTGGAACAAAAGACAAAACAACTTTATTTGTGTCTTTGTATGTGGACAAGACTAAAAATCGATCAGAGTTCTGCCCAAGGGAAAAGTCATTCTTTCCTGCATTATCTATCCTAAGTGTGTCTTCTTTTTCCCATCACTGGTTCTACTTTGAGCCAACAGAATTTGAGGGAGGGGATGAAAGATGTCTAGGAGGGCTTCCCCCCAAAACCAATCCCTGAGTTTCTGGATAAACTTTTAGCTTATCCATTTAATGAATACATACATTTCAGCCAAGTACTCGGTGGTACTGATGTTCTCCTGAGAAGTCTATTTCCCAGTTTAATTCTGGGGAGACACAAGTAAAATACACCCGGTAAGAAATTGCAGCAAGTGGCCTAGTGTGGGAATGGCGGAGCTCTGGGGTATTGTATTCCTGCTTCTGCGAGTTGCAGAACTCTGATCAGTCCCTGAGCATCAGGACCACACCCGCTTGGCAGCGAAGCACAATCAGTTTCATTGTGTAAAACTGACCTCACTATCTTCCCTCTCCACACCAGTCCTTCCTCCATGTGAGAAACCCCACTTTATACCATCACAAGGCCATAAAAATCTTCCCTTTCCCTGCCAGGTGTGGGATTGGATTCTTCACTCCAATTTACAGGCTAATAAGTGAGCCTGTTGCGGGCGGAACAAAAGGCAGCACTATCTCACAGTAAGGGACACTGGGATCTGGGCAGGGACAAAGAACTTCGAATCACAGCAGAGCTGTCAGGGTGAGCATTCCATATCAAGCCTAAACACTGACTCTTTCCTGGTTGACCTCGGCCAGCTGACTGTTGCCTATCACCCAGATACATGCCTAATACACGGTGGTTTTCCTGGCAGCTGAAGACCAATGAACACGGGGAATCTAATCTTCATAGTGAATAATGACCATAAAGTCCTCCCTCTAGGCTGCCTTCCTGCAGTGTAACTTGGAAAGCAGGCCCAAGTGAAGAGTGCTTGGTGCCTTCCCTTCTCAGCATGCCCAGACTCTTAAGATAGGGAACCCGTGGAGTAATAGCTCCCTACACACCGCTGCCCCCATGTCCCCTTTGTTCTCTGGGTCTCTGAGTCTTCTCTCTAGATCTAGTCCAACCCAGCTCCATGTTCTCAGGTCACTTCCTGCCACCACCCTTGCCACGCACAGTACAGTAAGTCCCTGGCTGTTGTCACTGCGCCCGCTTACTTTTCCTCTATTAAGGCTCCAGAGAGATCTTTCTAAATACCAATCCTATTAGGTGAGTGAAAATGGATTTACTCCAAAGAGAAAATTCCAATCCCCCACGCATCCCTGAGGTCCCATTAGGTCCTGACCCCCAGCCGACCTCCCAGCTTCCAGCCCTGTCTCTACTCCCTGGCACTTGAGGCCAGCAGGGTGAAGTCCACAGTGCCCTCATCACCTCACTGCTTCCTGCCTCCTCTTTGCTCTCATTGCTGTTTCTAGCTTTTCTGTTCAACTTCAGCCCCTCCAGACTGACATGTTCTCCTTCCCCCACTCTCTGAAGACGCAGGTCTGGGTGTGGCCTCCAGAACACAAGTCCAGTCCTCTAGCTGTTCTCTGTGTGTGTGTGTGTGTATGTGTGTGTGCACTTGCATATGTGCAACTACAAGTGTATATGTGCATGTGTATGTGGAAACCAAAGGACTTCAGCTGTTATTCCTTAGGTAATGCTCTACCTTGGGTTTTTTGTTTGTTTGTTTGGTTTGGTTTGGTTTGGTTCGGTTTGGTTTTGGTTTTTTGAGACAAGGTTTCTCGGTAGCTTTGGAGCCTGTCCTGGAACTAACTCTTGTAGTCCAGGCTGGCCTCGAACTCACAGAGATCCCCCTGCCTCTGCCTCCCAAGTGCTGGGATTAAAGGCGTGTGCCACCACTGCCTGGCTCTACCTTGTTTTTTGAGACAGGGTCTCTCATAGGCTTAGATCTTACCAAGCAGGTGAGGCAGGCTGAGCCCCAGGGATCCCCTTATCTTTGACTCTCCAGGGCTGGGATTTAAACACAACAGAACTCCTTGTGTTTTTGTTGTTGTTGCATTGTTTTTTTTTTCCAGTGTGAGTTCTGGGGGGGATGCAGTTGAGGTCATCGTATTTGCAACCACGTGTTTCATCAATTGAGCCCTTCTGGAGCTACCCATTGACTTTTTATCTTTGGGCCTGTCTAGCTCCTTCCTTGGCTGGAGTTGGGCCATTGTTTCTGCAATCTTAATGAAGTATTGATTCCTCTTGGCAAAGCCCATAGTTAATCCTGGCTCATCTTAGAACTAGGAACTTTCTCCTTCTCTAATGTGAAGCAGGAGTAAAGGGAAGAGGGTTGCGTAAGAGATTGGAATCCTGAGAAATAAAGTAGAGGAAAGCTAAAAGGGAAAATACCTTTAAAAAAAATGACCCAAGACGGGAGAGAGAGGGAAGAAAGGAGGCCTCGGGAACAAAAGGATGGGAAGAGGCAGATGGAGCCTGGCCTCATAGTACCAAATGAACGTATGGAAATCTTTTTCTTTCCACACAACAGTTATTTATTGAGCACCTGTTGTGATGCTCGTAGCTCTCTGACAGTTTATATCACAGTTTATCCCTCCAACTTCAGTGTCAAATTTGGAAATCTGTTTTCTCATTGAATTGTGAAGGTTTTGCACATGTGTGGAAAAGTGACTTGAGTTGAAATACAAAGTTGTTAAATGTCTTGATTTTAATAAAATTTCCCAGGAAGGTCTCAATCAATTTGGCCACTGTGAAGAAAGTGTATCTTAAGCTAGGGATGGTGGCATGTCCTTCTAATCCCAGATCTCAGAGGTAGAGGCAGGAGAATGTCTGTGAGTTCAAGACCAATCTGATCTACATAGTAAGTTCCAGACCAGCCAGTGCTTGTGGCTGGAGAGATGGCTCCACAGTTAAGAGCACATATTACTCTTGCAGAAGATCATAGTTCAATTCCTAGCACCCACATGGGGTGGCTTATAACTTCCTGTGCCTCCAGCTCCAGGGAGATCTGATACTTTTGGCTCCTTGGAGCATTTGCAGTCACGTGCACATACCTACACACAAACATAATTAAAATCAAAATTCAAACTCTTAAGTACCTTCATAGTCCCCAAAGCACCCGAGTTCTTGTTGTGGGTGGGGCAATAGAGGAAGATCCTTTATTTTGGCAATACTGGAAATTGAACTGAGGGCCTTGTGCGCATAAACCAAGGGCTCTCCCACTGATGTTTATCCCCGGCCTTGAGAAGCAGGTTTTGAGATGAGCATCTAGGAATTAACCCTAAAGAAGAGGAGAGAAGATATGATGGCCGTTCTTGCTTGTCAACTTGACTACATCTGGAATTAGCTAAAACCCAAGTGGCTGGGAACACATGCGAGGTATTTTTTCTTAATTAAATCATTAAAGATGGGAAGATCCATCCTTTAATCTGGACCACATCTTCTGGTGGCAGCCAGAATAACATAAAGGACACAGAAGGAAGCTTTCTCTCTCTGCCCTCTTGTTCTCGCTAACAAGCCCTTTCCTTCAATGGCATGAGAGCCTACTTCTTCAAGATTCTGGCAAATACTGAAGACCAGCTGAGGCATCCAGCCTTGTGGACAGAATGACTTCTGGATTCTTGGACCTTCCGTTGGTAGACAGTCATTGTTGGACTAGCTGGACCACAGCCTGGAAACCACTCTAGGAAATCCTGTACAGACACATGCAAGTTCTATTCCTCTGGAGCACTCTAATACAGAAGGGAAGGGTGTAGGCTTGGGGACAAGGAGGAAGGGGAGCTGCAGTGCAATCTCCATGACAGCTCCACTGTCCCCGTAGGACACCAGCTGTCCTGATCTCAGGGAGGCCTTGCCATTATAGTTGACACTGCCTTCAGTGACCAGCTGCTCTCCCCTCCAAGGCCATGACCTTGGCCAAGGCAGCTTCTTTGGGATCCTGGCTGTCAACCAGCTGCCTCCCAATGGATACTAAATAAACCCCTCAGTTCTAGAAAGGATCAATACAAAATAACGAACATAGCATGGTTTTATCCTTGTTCTTTAATGGCTTTTGTCACATTCAATGAAATTTTTTAGAGAAAATGCTCATCATTCATAACTCCCATGTTCAAAAATATCATTTAGTTAGCTCTTGTTTCAAATGAATTTTTTAAAAATATATGCCATTGTGAGCTTCTATTTAAAAACATATTTTATTTTTAGTGTATGTGTGTGTGTGTATGAGAGAGAGAGAGAGAGAGAGAGAGAGAGAGAGAGAACACATGCACAGTTGGCCATGAAGCCCAGAAGTCATCAGAGTCCCCAGACCTGGAGTTACAGACAGTTGTGCCCAACCCTACTGGGATGCTGGGAAATGAACCCCAGATTCCATGTAAGAGCAGCACATGATCTTAATCACTGTGCCATCTCTTCAGTACCCATCTTCTTTGGGGACAGGGTATCATGTAGGCCCAATTGGCCTTGAACGCAGTAGGTAACCACAAATAACTCCGTCCTTCTAATCTTCCTGAATTTACCTCCCTAGTTCAAGAGTTATAGGCCTGTGGCTCTAAGCCCCATTTATAAGGGGCTGGAGGTTGAACCCAGGGCATCGTGCAAGCTAAGTAAGCAGTCTACTGAGCTATATCTCCAGCCCTCCATTTTGTCTTTTAATTTTTGTCTTTCCTCTGTTCTGTGGGAGAACGTCAAATACATAATAGTCAAGCCAGCCTAAAATAAGAGACTCAGGGTTCTAACTTCACAGCAGGTTTTCAGCTGAGAGACTAAATTCAAATTTAGATTACTTAAAAAAAAATAAAAGCATCATCAAGGTAGGCAAATGCAGCAGATTACAGAGTAATTTGGGCACTGAGGATTCCTAGGGGAGAGTGTTGTAATAGTACCTGTGATGACAGCCAGTGTTGTAATTAGAAGGATCACGTTCCCCCACACACAAAGTTAGCCATGGACAGGGATGGGCAGGATAATTGCCTTGACTCTAGCGATTATTTCACTCTTGTATATGTATCCCAAAACATCATGTTGGCACACCTTAAATACATATAATTTACAAACATGAAAAGTGCACATTCCCATTGCTTTGGTGCATGATTCCCACATGTCCCACAGTGCCTGTAAAAAAGGGCATTTCGGGAGGTGGCACCTCGTTGCCATTCATCAATCATAATTTAGTATTTCCAAAGTCGCTCCCTACTCCACTGCAGTGATGTCACATGAGGAAATATGTAATTGCAGTGTCAACAGACTAAAATAACAACCAAGGGATTATGACTTAACAGCAGGCTGTGGGTAAACTGTGATATAAACAGACTGCAGCCGTCTGCGAGAGAAGAGCCATTTTAATATTGCCATTTTAAAGAGATAGTCTGGTTTCCAGCTACTGAAAAATGAAAGCCCTGATTTCACATCTTTGGAATGAAAATTCACTATTCACTCTAGTTCAGGGAACGTAAGAATGCAAATCCAAATGAGGACTGATAGCAAAATGTTTTGCCCCAAATTATATATATTATATAGTTATCCTTATAAGCTATAATTATAAATTATATATATAATTTGTATATATATATGTAATGTATTAAGGGCAGACTCAGCCAGAGTGGAGTTCTCTTGATGATGAGTCAGGATGTGTGAAGCAGGAGAGACTGTTATATTTGCTCATTGTCCCTCCTCTCTTCTGTGGTCAGTTTCTCCTGGGTGGCGATACTGTCTGTGACTGCCTGGGATTGCTTGGAGTCTGAATAGATGTTGGGTTTTCCTTTTCCTTTTACTGCTTGTGCTCAAACCCAGGGCCTCCCAGATTCTTAGAAAGCACACTGCCTCTGAGCTGTGTCCCCAATCCTCCTTTTTTACTTTCTAAGACACAGTCTCACAAAATTACCTAAGCTGATTTAAACTCACTCTGTAGCCTAGACAGGTCTTGAACTTGTGATCTTCCTGCCTCAGCCTCCTGAGTAGCTGTGATGATAAGCCTGCACCGCCAGGTCTGGCTTGGACATTGTGTTTGCTTTAGCCTGCTGCATGACGGAACCCACTTCCCCCCCATTCCTTTCCTGATACTTCCTGTGAACAATGCATCTCCCATCAATGTTACCATGAGCCACACCTTCAGGGAACACTGTGATGGTGCAGCCCGACCCCCTTTTTGAAAACTTATTGATGATGTCAAGACCCAGTCTTCTTCCCACACCAGGCAGAGCACTGGCAGAAGTTCTACAAGGATTTAGGGCTGCAGGGGTGGTGGGATCCACCTATAATCCTAGCACTCAGGATGCTGAGGCAGGGGAAGCATCAGTTCCAGCCACCTAGGCTATATAGTAAGTTCCAAGCAGCCAGGATGGAGAAGACTACGATTATAGTGAAAAACCAAGGGCAGAGTTAAGCTGAATAGTTAGTTCAGTACCAGGGTCCCTTCCTCCCTTTCTTTTCCCCATCCTTCCCCTTTCTTTCTTTCTTTCTTTCTTTCTTTCTTTCTTTCTTTCTTTCTTTCTTTCTTTCTTTGTTTTTGTTTTATTTTGTCTTGTTTTGTTTTTTTGATACAGGGTCTCTTGTAAGCCTGACTAGCCTTAAACTTATTATGTCGTTGAAGATAAACTTGCAATGATCCTCCTGCCTCTGCTTTCCAAGTGCTGGGAGTGCAGGTGTGTGCCATCACGCTTGGCCTTTGTTCTTTTTGTTAGCCCAATCGTGCCCCAAACTTTCTATCTTCCTACCTCTGCCTCCTGAGTACTGAGATTACAGTCCTGTACCAACCACCTTGCCCAGCTAGATCTAGTGGTTGGTTTATATTTTTTTAAAAATGTGAACAAAGTAACTTTTATGGAAGTCTGTCTGTCCTATCTAAAATAAGTAAGTTGAAGAAAAAGCTCTTTAGGTTTTTATGATTGTTTTAGTATTTTTATTATAATATTATTTTAATATTTTTATGTGTATGTGTGTATGGGTATGTTCTCCCAAGTGCAGTGCCTACAGAGTCCAGAAGAGGGTGTTGATCTCCTGGAGTTGGAGTTACAGGTTGTTGGAAGCTGCCAAATGCTCTTAAGCCCTGAGCCATCTTTCCAGCCCCTCTTTAGGATTTCTTTCAGCTCTGACCTCCTGTGCCTTCAGAAACCTTTTCATTATCATTGTTTGACCAGCAATCTTGCTTAGAGTCTGCCGTGAAACCTGTTCTTGCTGGTTCTGGGGAGCATCTTTATAGGGAGGTAAAATGAACAGAAACTACTAGAGACACAACCAGACACTCCCACTGGATGTAGTGGCACACACCTTTAATCCCAGCACTCAGGAGGCAGAGGGAGGCAGATCTCTGTGAGTTTGAAGCCAGCTTGGTCTACATAGTGAGTTCCAGGTTAGCCAGGGCTACATAGAGAAACCATGTCTCAAACAACGAAACACAAAAACCAGATATTCTTCAGCCGCTGTGGAGCATGGGTGGAGCAGAAAGGGGTGGGGCCCTGGGCATCAGAATTGCACCAGCATTGGCAGCTTGGCTTGTGGAGATATTGCTAGAGGAGGAGCTCCAGAAATACTTGAATCCAGATTTAGTTTTGTCTCTTCTGTGTTTTCTACATTCTCTTCTATTTGCATGTGCAATCCTGAATTTATCTGTTGTCATTATTATAGGATCATAGCATCCCAGCGGCAGTGATTGGGGTGGGAAGAGGCAAGAGAGTCCTTTTTATCCTTCTCTAATATGCAACAACTATCTACATGTGGGGTGTGAGATTCCTTGCACAGGAAAGTGAAGGCTCTCATGACCTCGTTGAAGCTGCTGTTTCAAACCCCATTTCAATATGCCTTTGATAACTGGAGTGTGAGGGTCTGAGAGAGGAAAGGTTGGCCTGCTGGCAGCATGAAGCCAACTTCTCATCCTCCATAGTCAGGAAGGAGCAAGGTCTGCACAGCCTCTCCTAGCTGGAATGTTCCTGCAGGACTGCTCAAAAGCGGTAACATTGGTCCCCATTTGAAAGCTGACAGAGGGTGTCTGTGTTGGCGTTGGAGACACAATCACATATGTTCATTATTCTCTCTTCCTCTCTGTATAACTCCTCCTCTGCCAAATATACCCATGTTGGTCGTCTTCCTTTCGTATGCTCAAATCCACATATGCTGTGAGGCTCAGAAAAATGCCAACGTATACTTTTACTCACACTGTTCTGTAACACCCATGAGGCCATTGGTTCTTAAAGTCACATCCATTGGAATGTACTGTCTCGGGTACTTGCAATATGCTATACCAGCACTCTGCTTGGATGTGTCAAATGCGCAGGACATGGTTTCTAACCCAAATAGAATATAAGAGCAAACCTATGCAGACACAAAGTTGTAAGCCCCGAGGCACACATACACAAATTACTAATTTTATAATTAGTAAGCCCGTGGATGTTCATATATGTATGTATACACTGAGGACAAAAGCAGGACTGGAGAGATGGCTTGGTTAGTAAAGTGCTTGTTAGTAAAGTTTGGCAAGCATGAGGACCTGAATTCGATGCCCAGAGCCTGCAAAAAAGTTGCACACAGTAGCATGCATTTATATCTCAATGCCCAGGCGGCAGAGACAATTGGATACCCAGGACTTGCTGGCCAGCCAGCCTAGCCAAACTGATGAGCTCCAGGTTCAGTGACAGGCCCTGTCTCAAAAAATAAGTTGGAGAAAAATTAGGGGAAGATACCTGATGTTGTTGACCTTTGACATCTACACACACACACACACACACACGAAGAAACAGAACTGCTCATTCATGTATTTTACAAGTTCTTACATGATTAATATTGAAAAATTCCAGGAGCTCCATTTTCTTATTTGTCTGTGTCAGTTTATGGCCTTCCAAACTTGAGACTTGAACACTCTTTACAACTCCTTTCGCCCTTCCTACTTCATTTCTCTTAAAGAGCAATTTCTGGGCTGGAGAAATGGCTCAGCGGTTAAGAGCATAGCCTGCTCTTCCAACGGTCCTGAGTTCAATTCCCAGCAACCA